>BLAL01000281.1:0-600000 GCA_015698045.1 Rhizophagus clarus
TTCATTTCTTCGTCAATAAGACGATAATTACCTAAACAGTAATAATATAATAATACATATACATCAGTAATTCTGTGTAATAACGATTGTTCTTAATTGGTAAGAATGTAACAACCAAAATAAGAAATGGATTTTACGTTGTCAGATGGTGACGAAGTGAGGTGGTAGTGCAAATTGTTGATGGCTGCTTCGTCGAGGCATCAAGCATTTTGTTTGCAGATGTAGTAACTTGATGTAAGATCCAACAATTGCAATTTGCAATGATGGTCATTTGCGCCAAATTGAACTGGAATTTCTTCTTCACTCCTAGAAGTAATATTAAATGAGAATAAAATTATATTCATTAATATGTTCAGATTTTTATTTTTACCGCTTTCATCATTTTCATTTTCTTTTTATTCTTATCTTTCTCTCTCCTCTCCCTCTCTCTCTCTTTCCTTCTTCTTTCTCTTTCTCTCTTCTCTCTTTCTTCTTCTTTTTTTCTCTCTCTTCTCTCTTTATCTTCCTCTCCATCTCTTTCTTCTCATTTTCTCTTCTTTCTTTTTTCAATATTTCTTTCTTCTTGCTCTGGAAGCATATCGTTCATTATAACGAAGTAAATTTAGTTTTAAATAAATTCGCAGAAATATCATTTCAATTGAATAATAAAACAATTATTATAACGTATTTACCCAAAATAATTCTTTCAATATCATCATCTTGTCTATTATTACCTTCTCCAATATCTACATCTTGTCCATGTAAATTATCTTGTTCAATGTTCACTTCCTTCCTCTCTCCTTTCATCTCTTTCTTATTATAATCACGTGAAGAGTTGGCAATATATGTACGAATAGTTTTTGTAGTCTTTGCAGCTTTTGTTGCCTTGTCTTTTAGGTATCATTATAATAGTATTAGGCGCAATTACTATATAAATTTTAAATCAAAAATATAATATTATTACCTTTTCTGTTACTCCTCTGCGTTTAGTCATGATAAACAAACAAGATGGTACTTATCGGTATTGTGCTAGTAGCAACGTAAAGAAATAGGTGATTCCTGACGAAATGAATACAGCATCATCTTTATTTATTTATAGAGATTTCTCCTAATATTAAGAAAAAATTACATCGTGACCGCAGCACATAAAAGGAAATTGGGTTAGCATTCTTGAAAAAAACGTTCATGGTTACATTAAATCTTGGATAGTTGATCAGAAGAATTTGTTAATGGTTACATCGATTCTTTATGACGAAAATTTTGGGAAAATTTGACGTCTTAACGGTTACATGTAAAGAAATTATATATGAGTATCGTAACTGTAGGACATAAACGGAAATTTGGCCAACAAAATTTTCAAATTATTGGAATAATTGATCGGGAAAATCCTTAATGGGTATATTAGCTCTTTGTCCACAGAACATTAATGGTAATTTCGAGCAATATTAACGGTTACAAGTAAAGAAACTTTATATGAATATCGTGATCGCAGGACATAAACGGATTTTCGGGATAATTGATCCAGGAGAAAAAATTTGTTAATGGTTACATAATCAGGGTTGAAGAATTATACTGTACGTACTATATTATGCTGTCCTAATACTTAATAGAGTACATTTTTTTCATATGTTTAATATATTATATATTTATTTAATAATTAGGATTGTTCTTTTAATCTAATCTAAATAGAAAAAATATTATATTAAATATTTAACAGTGCAATATTAATGCAATGTTTACAGTACATTGATGAAATTTTGGGCAATGGAAAAATTGCGGTTACATGTAAGGTGATCGCAGGACATAATAGAAATTTAGATCAAAAAATTGGTCGGAAAAATTTTGTCAACAGTTCTGTTGATTCTTTATCTGCAAAAGATCTTTATTTGCAGCACATTGGTGGAATCTAGGGTAATGATCTGAAAAATTTGACATGAATATCGTGGTCGCAATAAATAAATAGAAATTTAGATCAATAATTGATCGGAAAAAATTATTAATGGTTACATTGATTTTTTATCTGCAGCGCATTGATAGAATTCAGGGGTAATCTGAAAAATTTGACATGAATATCGTGATCGCAAGACATAAATGGATTTTCGGGATAATTGATCAGGAGAAAAAATTTGTTAATGTTTACATAATCAGGGTTGAAGAATTATACTGTACGTACTATATTACTATGCTGTCCTAATACTTAAATAGAGTACATTTTTTCATATGTTTAATATATTATATATTTATTTTAATAATTAGGATTGATAATAAATTATTAACTATTCTTTTAATCTTAATAGAAAAAATATTATATTAAATATTTAACAGTACAATATTAGTGCAATGTATACAGTAAATTGATGAAATTTTGGGAAATGGAAAAATTGCGGTTACATGTAAGGTGATCGCAGGACATGAACAGAAATTTAGATCAACAAATTGATCAGAAAAAAATTTTGTCAACAGTTCTGTTGATTCTTTATCTGCAAAAGATCTTTATCTGCAGCACATTTGTGGAATCTAGGGTAATGATCTGAAAAATTTGGCATGAATATCGTGGTCGCAATAAATAAATAGAAATTTAGATCAATAATTGACCAGAAAAAATTGTTAATGATTACATTGATTTTTTATCTGCAGCGCATTGATAGAATTCAGGGGTAATCTGAAAAATTTGACGTGAATATCGTGATCGCAGGACATAAACAGATTTTCGGGATAATTGATCAGGAGAAAAATTTGTTAATGGTTACATAATCAGGGTTGAAGAATTATACTGTACGTACTATATTATGCTGTCCTAATACTTAAATAGAGTACATTTTTTCATAAGTTTAATATATTATATATTTATTTTAATAATTAGGATTGATAATAAATTATTAACTATTCTTTTAATCTTAATAGAAAAATATTATATTAAATATTTAACAGTGCAATATTAGTGCAATGTAAAGTAAATTGATGAAATTTTGGGAAATGGAAAAATTGCGGTTACATGTAAGGTGATCGCAGGACATGAACAGAAATTTAGATCAAAAATTGATCGGAAAAAAATTTTGTCAACAGTTCTGTTGATTCTTTATCTGCAAAAGATCTTTATCTGCAGCACATTGGTGGAATCTAGGGTAATGATCTGAAAAATTTGACATGAATATCGTGGTCACGATAAATAAATGGAAATTTAGATCAATAATTGATCAGGAAAAAAAATTGTTAATGGTTACATTGATTTTTATCTGCAGCGCATTGACAGAATTTGTTACATTAGTTCTCTATCTCGGAATTATGTAATGAAGTTTTAAAAAAAACTTTTCAAGTTGTTGACCCAAATTTCCTTTTATATAGTGCAGTCATGATATCACAGTCGTAATATTATAAAAAAATTTACTTTGTGCTTTTTTCCCAAAGAATTCAATTGATATTTTTTTTAAAGTTTGACGTTCCATATCTTATCAGTTACATATAAAAATACCACATCTCAGATCAGAGTTTTTAGATTTCTAATAAAAAAAAGATAGAAAGAAAATGTCCTCTCCCAAACCTAGTAGAGAAGAAACAGGTATAAAAAAAAATACCTGGTATATTAATTCATTAAATAACGTATGATAATATTCAAATAGTTTCTTTCATATATAGATAATATGATATTGATCTCGCTAGACGATCTAATAAAAGAACAAACCCGATCGAACGATCTTCTCCAGACCAACATTAAAAAGAAACGGAAACGTCCGTCTCGTAACAACCGAGCGAAGACCATGGGAAACTGGGCTCGGATGGTGAAAAAAGTATGATCATTTGATTCTTTAATATTTTGTGATAATTTGAAATATTTAACACTTTAAAATTATTTGTTAGAATTGATATTGCCATTATATGAAATTAATATCTCATTAATATTATATCCACCTTCTTTTCAATTTATTTCAATAAAAAAATAAATCTTATGTAATTTTATAATTGTATATATCCGTAAAGCTCACAACTAGTGATTTTATCATAATAATTGATTGTAATAATTTAAAATCATAAAAATCAAAATTTCATATAAACTGGAACACGAATTGCTAACAATTTTTTTCTGATCATTTGTCTTGTCTAAATGTGCTGCGATCACAATATTCTTAAAATGTAATGTCAATTTTTCAGAAAAGCTTTGTTAACCAATTTCCGTTATGTCCAGCAGCCTATATAAATTTCTTTACATGTAATTGTCAAAACATCAATCCTAAATTCAAGAGCTTTGTTAACCCAAATTTCTATAGTTACGATGTTGTTCATTATATAATTCATTAGTTAATGTAACTAACTATTAACGAATTTTTTTTCCGATCAATTATCCCAAAATTTGATGATCTAAATTTCCGCTTATGTCCTGCGGTCACAATATTCATATAAATTCCTTTACATATAACCGTTAAAGAAGTCAACTCTTCAGATCATTGCCTCAAAACTTCGTTAATGCATTGTAAGTAAAGAACCAATGTAGCCATTAAGAAAATTTCCGATCAATTCAAATTTCCGTTTATGTTCCGCGGTCACAATATTCATACAAAATTTCTTTGCATGTCGATTTTCCCAAAATTTAAGAAATTAGTAATCTAAATTTCCGTTTATGTTCTGCAGTCACGCACGATATTCATACAAAATTTCTTTGCATGTAACTGTTGTTAACACGTCAATTTTAGATCATTTTCCCCAAGATTTCCATTAATGTACTGTGATCCAAGAACTAATGTAACCATTGACAATTTTTTTTTCTCGAAATTTCAATATAAATTTCCATTTATAAATTTCCGTTTATGTCCTGCGGTCACGATTTCATACAAATTTCTTTACATGTAACCAGATCATTGCCCAAAATTTCTGTTAATGAGAAATTTGTTAACCCAAAATTTCCGTTTATGTGCTGCGGTCGCGATACTATGATTTCCAATTAAAAATATTATAAAAGCAGTTAATGAATTAAATACACAAACGCGCATGGACATTTTTTAAATTTACTCATTTTATTATTCCTTATTATAATTATTATCATAGCCATGTTACGAAATAAACCTCGAAAAGCGAATATTGCTACATTACCTTTTCGTATCTGTAATAATTTTAGAAGGTTGCCCAACAGATTTTTATTATCGGATAATGATGACAATGAAAAAATGGTACAAAAAGATTTTGAAGATGATAATATTAGCGGCGAAGAGTATAATGAATATGGCGACGGAGATGATGATTTAGAACAACGAAGCGATGATGATCATATAGAACAGCGAAGCGATAATGGTGATGATTTAGAATAACGAAGCGATGATGATCATATAGAACAGCGAAGCGATAATGGTGATGATTTAGAACAATGAAGCGATGATGATCATATAGAACAGCGAAGCGATAATGGTGATGATTTAGAACAACGAAGCAATGATGATCATTTAGAACAACGAAGCGATAATGATCATTTAGAACAACGAAATGATAATGATGATGATTTAGAACAACGAAGCAATAATGAAGAAGGTGATACCAACATGATTTCAACATCATCAGAGAATGAAACAGAAAGCAATTATATAATGTCCTTAGAAAGTGATGAAGAATATGAAACAATGTCGTCAGATAATGAAGAAAGACATGATTCTGATATCTCAGAAGAAAAGCTATTCGTTGATGAAGCATTGGCTAAAGATAAGTTACCATCTTATGATGGTGATTTTGCTCCATATTTTCAAAATTTAACTACTGCTGCCTTATTTTGTTGGATTTATAAGCATAATATTTCAACAAATGCATATAAAGATCTTGTTGACATTATCATGAGACCAGAATTTAATAGAGATCATATTGTAAAGAATATTCGGAGATTTCGAGCATGGAGGGAGCGTCTTCCTCTTCCCTCAATATCAGCAAAATCTATCTCAATTTCATCAAAAAAAACACCATCAACTTTAAAGGATTCAAAGATGGCATATCAACTTTCAATAAGTGATATCATTTGGAATGTTCTTAACAACCTATCACTATTAAAGGAAATGTATTTTGGTGCTGGTGTCGATTCAAAAACAAAATCCGAGTACTGGCATGGTACCTTATGGGCAGAGTCACCTCTTTTCGGTCAAGAACAATTAATGATATCAGGGGGTAATTATTTATTAAATGCAAGCTGATGGTAGAGAGGCGAAGCAATAAAGTACAAGAGACTAACACTTTTTTCATATGTATATAATAGAGATATACCAATGCGGCGATTTTGTTTACTATTACGACAATGAGCGAAAACTTGGCAGATTGAGAGCGATATTATTAAATGAAGAGAACCAACAGTATCGGCTGAGAATCCAAAAAGTTCTAGATTATAGTGACTTGCCTGGAACTTTTAAGGGAGAATTAAGACAAAATCGCTCTCTTTCCGGAGAAGTTTGGTTACAAAATGAACCATTCTTGACAATAACAACATCATAAATTTCAGAAAAGGTTGCTGCAGATATACTACGAATTACCGAAATACTTTATAAACATCATACACACTGGCGCATTCGTGATGCAACGTTCTCTTATCAACATCCTTCGGAATATATTTCCATAAGGCAGCCACCATCTCCAACAATTCCGGTTTATAAGCTGTTTTTGGACATATACTACGATGATTTTGGAACATTTAAGAATGTTTATCATTCGTTAGGAGGTGTTTATGTGCAGTTTGGAAATATGCCTGCCCGTCAAAGAAAGTTGCTTAAAAATCACTTTGTTCTCGGGTTTGTTCCTTTCGGTGGTAATTTCAATGAATTCATGTTGCCATTTATTTCTGAAATGAAAGAATTCGAACAAGGAAAATTAATGGAAGTGAATGGCCAAGATGCTTGGGTGATAGCCGGTTTAGGTGTCGTAACTGCTGATTTACCACAAGGGAATGACATGTGTGGTGTATTACGACATAATGCCAATAAAGGTTGCCGCACTTGTACAGCCTCTCGAGAATCACTTACCAACTTCTCTCAGGATGTACCAGCAACATCAAGATATCATCACATCACTGACGATCAATTTAAAGAGATATTTAACGAACCTGCTACCACAAGGCAAAGACGACTTTGTACTGAGTTTGGACTAAGAACAAGGCCTAGCATTTTGGATAGGCTGCTAAGAGAAAGGCATCTACAGACACCTCAAGATGTATATCATGCAACTGCTGGGAAGATTGGACGACTTCTTAAATTAACGTATGATCTTTGAATTTAATTAACTTTAGCTAGATATGTAACGAACAAAATCTTTTAATAAAGCTTTTTGATTTCCACAGGTGCGAATTATTTTCACAAAAAGGAGAGGACGAGTTTATCAAAGCCTGGAAGAACTTTGAGAAACCAAAAAAATGGTCTCGTTTGCCAAATCCAATTAGTCACAATGCTAGTTTCATGATGTCTGACTATCTTAGGCTCGCTATGATAATGCCTTTTATACTTAATAGTTTTTTAGAAACATCAAGCTTAAAGGAAAATGAATCCAGAAGCATTCTGCGACGAATTCAAGAATCACGCATTAACATGGCGAAAAATGTAATAATTGCTTGTTGGGTATATGTAGCAAAAACAATGAGGATGGTTTTTGAAAGCAAGTTTACATTAGATTCGTATGACGAATTACAAAAATGCCTTGAAGAAGAAATGAAAATTCTTCCAAAGGTACAATTATTCATAATTCTTATATAATTTTTTATTTTTTATTTATCAATATATAAAATATTATTTAATAATGTGGCTTTAGGTTTTCCCTGAATTTGCTAACTTACCAAACCTGCATATCAATATCCACTTGCTGGTGCATGCAAGGACTTATGGTACTCTTATAAACACTCAAGTTGGTATCAAAGAGATGGTGCATCGGATCTTTAAAGCAATGGTACCACGAACAAATTGCAAGAATGTCGAGCTAGACTTGTTAAAGCGGTATACTACGCTCTTTGCAATTCGTCATTTAGTAGATGGAGGCGCAGATCAAAGATTATCACAACCTTGTAGAGGTTTCGCTACTATGTCCTCAAATTTTAGAAATTTATTGACTAATTGGTATATTACTGAAGACAAGGTATCAAATGAACAAGAACCGGAAGAAAATGAAGAAGGTTTGTATTACAATTTTATAATAATAATATTTCCACAATTATTAACGTAATTTTATTTATATAGCGATTTCATCTCCAGTGGATTTTATTACAAATATTATCTTAAAGAGGAGCTTGTCCCGTCAGGATCGTGAAAATATCATGAAAAATTTGCCAAATTTCAAATCTGAGCTGCTTCTTTCATTTATGGACATTGGACAAAAGTCAGCTCTTATATATTCTCAAATGGGCTGGTATGAATTGGCGACATACACTATGGAAGAAAGCGATGGCGTCTTTTCTAAAGTACATCTTCATATTGGTGACGTCGTAACAATACACGAGGAAGACAGTGGTGAATGTTATGCGATTATAAAAGGGATCTTCAAATACAAAGGCAATGATGATAAATATTATGCCTTTATTACAATTGATTGGTTTGACAATATTAACAGAATTCACAACGTATTGAAATGTCCTCTTTTTCGCATTCAGACAAGCCAAGACATTCGCTGGAGAAGAATCTTCCCGATATCAATAATTGACCACGTACAGAAAGTTCACTTTGTCTATGATACGAAAATTGATTTGTGGATAAAAAATAATTATTATTTTACGGCTATATAGCTTTATTAGTAATATTATGTTAATAAATTTACAATATAAATATAAGTTTATACTACGTTTACTCATTAAATTCATTATTATTTTAACAATATCAAAATGATACAGTATCTTTTTTTTATTAAATAAATGCAACAATATCGTTTTGATATCGTTATGGTATCGTGACCGGTCCATTACTTATCACGTGATAACGTGACTTTGTATTGATTATCCAATCAAAATCATTGTTTGTTTGTTAAAACATTCGCACGACGGTTATTTTTACTCCATTCTCTACATTTTACTGTAATAACTTACATTTTAATATTGTCAGTCTATTTAAAATATTTCTTAATAATATTAACAATCATATACGCGTCTATTTTTTATTCCGGCGTAATCTCAACATTGAAAAATAGTTTATTCGACACCTTGACAGGTACGAAACAAAAAGTTATTTATAATAATATTAATTGTTTTACAAATTTTAGCTCTCGCTGTGCAAATATTGTTTAGAAATATTTTTTAACAATATAACAGAAATTCGGGATGTATTTTTTTATTTATTTATCTATTTATTATTATTTTTTTTTAAAAAAGAAAAATTTTTTAATAGTAGTGTATAATAATATTTGCGACGAAATTCGGACGAAATTCGGAATGTGCGCAAAGAAAGTTTCGGTATAGTATTATTTCCCCTCTTTTTTATACTTGGGAATGCAATTGTTCTAGCGTCATAATGATATCGTCACGTTGTTTTATATTAGCATTCGGAAAGAGAGATGTCTAAGTAATTTACCAGGCATGACCGTATCTTTAATTTCGCAGAAACTTGCGTCGTAATCAGAAACTTATCAATTCAACATTTTAAATAAGTTTCAAGATAATATTAGTGTCATAACGATATCGTCACGTTGTTTTATGTTAACCATCCGGTGAGAGAGATGCGAAACTTAATATTTTTTTTTTTTTTTGTAAGAATATATGAATTTTCTTTTTTTCTTTTCTTTTTTTTTGTAAGAAACGTTATAATAACGTTTCTTCTGTTTCTTTTAGGTTCATCAATTCAACATTTTTAACAAGTTTCAATATAATATTAGTGTCATAACGATATCGTCACGTTGTTTTATGTTAACCATCCGGTGAGAGAGATGCGAAACTTAATATTTTTTTTTTTTTATTTTTTTTTTTTTTGTAAGAAATGTTATATGAATTTTCTTTTTTTCTTTTCTTTTTCTTTTTTTTTGTAAGGAACGTTATAATAACGTTTCTTCTGTTTCTTTTAGGTTCAAGTGTTTCGGCTTAATTTAATCAGGTACGATCGTAACTTTAATTTCACAGAGCTTGCGCCATAATCCAGACACTCTAATTCAACATTTTTAACAAGTTTCAATATAATATTAGTGTTGAACCGATATCGTCACGTTATTTTATGTCATCCTATCCAGAGATAGGGATATTCTTCCTTTAATTACCGTAATTCGCAATATTTAACAATTAAATAACAATTAAAACATCATAATTGTCATAATTACATTATAAAAATATATATATATTAATTAATTAATAAACAAATTAATTTAAACCAATTAAAATTGATTTAATTTATTGAATGTATCTACTACGTTTCATTATCATCCTGATACAGTTTAAATGTCATCACGATATTTCAATAAAATATTTAGCGATCTTAATGATACCATAACGACATAATTATAATATCCTAACGATACATTTTCAACAACTTCACGATAATATTAATTTTTAAATGATATCGTGACAATATATTAAATGATATCGTGACGATATATTTATGATAATCTTAACGATACATTTTCAACATCTTCACGATAACATCACAATTTCCATTTCAACATCATCACGACATCGAGACTATAAATCGATATAATATCAGAATGATATCAGAACGATATCAAATTTCAAATATCGCGAGGATGTTGAAAGGGTATCGTTAAGATTATCATAAATATATCGTCACGATATCATTTAAAAAAATTGTGATGTTATCGTGAAGATGTTGAAAATGTATCGTTAAGATATTGTGGCGGATTTGAAGATTTCAGCAAAGTATTGTAAGTAAAAAAAAGTTCTGACATATTTTAACATTTTATTTTTATTTTTTTTCAATATTAATTTTATATTAATATTGTTTCATTTTATTTAATTTAGCTTAATAGATAATATAGAGTATCAAAAGTACCTTGAAGAAAAACAAAGAAAATTTTAGAAGTAATGCTCTTTTGTAAATCACAATATAAATGCTGCCAGAAATTACTTGTGTAATACTATTCTTGGAATGGTGATGAAGAGGTCTTACCTTATGAAAAATGTGATAACTATTTATATCATCAAAATTATTATCCTATAATCCAAAATGCTTGCCAAGATACCTTGTACATATTGCAAGTGGTTGATGCAATTATAAATTATATGAAAAATAATAATGAGAATACAACCTAAGGTGATATTGTTCAAGTGTTTTACAGGTCAAAAAGTACATCAGTTATAAAAAAAATTAACCAATTAGATATTTATAAAGAAAATTATAAATGTATTTTTAAAGACAAGAAAAAGTTGTATACTTACTTGAAGATCTTGCAATTCATGATTTAATCAAAGACAAATTCAAGCATAGTAATCTGACTTCTACTTCCTAAATAAACTGTAATCTTATCTATATAAGTGTAACTGAAAGTACTATTAAAAGGACAAGTATAAGGAGTTGATTTTATATTGTTAAAAATCATCAAAAATGATCTTTTTTTTTATTCTAATAAAAAAATAAATGATTTTGATTGGTAAAACATTATGCCAGTAAATTATCTAACAATATGTATTATTATTTGATCTTAAAATTTTTAGTTTATTGTTTATTATGATTTGATTGATAAAATATAAAACTCTTCCTGCTAATCATTATGCCCATTTTTTAGAAAAAAAATTTTTCAAAAATAATTTTAAAAACAGTTAAAAAAATAGTAAATAAAGTATGGAAAACAACTTTTTTGTTTATATATTTATCTAGCTATTCGACAGAAACAATTTTTAGAAACAAGAATGATAAAAAACAGATGAAAACTGAAGACTTTTTGCTCACAGATATCACAAAAGAGGTGCTAATAACGGGTTTAAAGATCAAAACGTCTATAAAAGTTCTTACTGTTCAATAAGTGTATAGGAAACAAACAGAGAGAGTTATCCAAACAACAAGAAATAAGTTCTAGTTGTAGCATTTACTAGGATTTTTTGACGTAAAGTATATTTTAGAATATTATCAAAGCTTTTAATTTTTTTCCCACTGGGTTTTATTAATAGCGTAGTCCTTCTTTTATGTGACATAGTGTAGTTGCAGTTATGTTTTACACTGCCTATTTTAAATTGTTTTATTTTAGAAGTATAGGGTGTTCTTTTCTTTTAGTTTACCCTGAAGGTTTCATTTGTATTTTCTTTTTGTTTATTTTTTTGTTACACAAATTTTTTATTAGTTAATTTTGAAAGAATGGGATTTATACGAAGGTGCTTCTGTGTAGACTGAAGGGCATAGTATGCATTATTCCCATTAGGGAGACATTACTATTACTTGTTGACCTACTCAGGATAGCATATTGACAATTCTTATAGTTGTTAGCAGTCCATAATATTGGTTGATAGTAGGGCTCCGATCGGTTTCGGTAATTACTGAACCGTACTAACTGGTTTCAGTATCAGAGCAGTTTCAGTTTTATGATTTATCGAACTGAAACTTTCAGTTTCGGTATCAGTTTTGCGATTTACTGAACTGATTTACCGATAATAAAAATATTTTTTTTATAAGAAAAACATTTTTTTATTAAATAATGTAGTTAAAAAAATGTTGCGAAACGTTTTTTACATAAACGATTTGATAAAAAAAATAACGTTTTGCAACGTTATTTTTGCGGAACTTGTAAAAAATGTTGTAAAATGTTTTTTATATAAACGATTTAATAAAAAATAACATTTCGCAACGTTATTTTTGTGAAACTTGTAAAAAACGTTGCAAAACGTTTTTTACATAAATGATTTGATATGAAAAATAATGTTTTGCAACGTTATTTTTGCAAAACTTGTAAAAAACGTTGCAAAACATTTTTTACATAAACGTTTGATATAAAAAAAATAATGCTTCGCAACGTTATTTTTGCAAAACTTGTAAAAAACGTTGCGAAATGTTTTTTACATTAGAAATTTAATATAGAAAACAACATTTCGCAACAGTATTTTCCTTTTTATTTAAAAATGTTGCGAAACATTTTTTTATAGATAATTTGATAAGAAAAAATCGTTTCACAACTTTTTTTTTGCTAAACGTTGCGAAACGTTTTTTTATGGATGATTTGATAAGAAAAAATCGTTTCGCAACTTTTTTTTTGCTAAACGTTGCGAAACGTTTTTTTACTAAAAACGTTCGGTAAATCAGTTCAGTTTTCGGTAATTACTGATCAGTTTCAGTAATCATTAATACCGATACTGATTAATTTAGTTCAGTATCAGTTTTTGCAAAAACTAAACCAAACTGATCAGAGCCCTAGTTGATAGTTTAAGCAATATTGGTCCTGAAATCATTATATTCATTCCTAACAAAAGAATAAAAAAAAAAAAAAAAAAATGATTTTATTGACAAATACACTTTACCAGGATCCCAAACAATATATAAATATGTTAAATTTGAGTTTGCTTAATAATCATATAAAAAAAAATCCTATGTAAGACTTTTATTTACTTATTTTAATATAAAATTTTTAGTTGGTTAGATATTTAAATGCATAGCTAAACTTATTTTTATTTTAGTTCAGTAATTATATTTGTATAGTAGAATCTCTTATTCATATAACAAAGATTTTCATATATATATATAGAGAAAATTTTAATTTTATATATATATCAAAAAAAAATTTTTTACAAAAAATTTTTTTAAACTTTTTTTTTTCTTTTTTTTTTTTTTTAGTCAAAAGAAATGCTTTTATTTCTGAAAAAAGATAGAAAAGTTTACAAAAGATCAGGAATGAAAAAGCCAGCCCGTTCCCCACACTAGGGTCACAAACTATCTCATGACTACTATATCCCTAGCCTATTCTCTTTAATGAAATAGGAAGTCTAGTTATAGAATTGTTCAAGATATAAAGGTAAACGAAAAGTAAAAGAAAAATTCTACAATCTAATAAAACAAAATAACATTACGTAAAGCGAATGCTAAGCATGACAAGAAGTTAGTATGGAATTTTCTATCTATCCCTCCCAACTAAACTAAACATAATATTCTAATAATGCCTTCAGCTCAGCGATTAAATGTTTCACATCTGGCTTCTTAGACTGGTCGTTTCTTGATTGATCGATCTTCTTGGTAGAACGTCCAGATTTAGGAGTTTTATTTTGATCGTTCTTGCGGTTGTTAGTATTAGAACTTGAAAAAGAAAAGTTAGACTCTTTGGGTGACCATGAGGATTTGTCTGCATTGCCAATTCGAGCAGATCTACGTATATTCTTGAAGTTGGGAGTGAAATAACGGCACCATGAAATTCTAACGCCATTCCAAAGCTGGAGGTTATTAATGCGGGTGGAAACATGATCCCAAGTGTCAAAGTAACCTATCAGCTTTTTAGATCCATCAACTTCTTTAACTAATTTAAAGGATTTTATGCCACTATCCAACAAAAATTGGGGAGGGCGTCCATTTGGGAATAAGGAGGCATCCGTCATATCTTCTGGAAGGTTGTACACGACAGCTTGAAACTTTTCTCGTTGTTTCCTTTCTGAAAGGTTCCAGGAAACAGGAAACCATCAAACAGGGATTCCTCCCATGTTGACAGTCCAGTCCTCTCCGTTGTAGCATTTCAAGCACTTGTGGTCAGGAATCAGTCTAACCCTTGCTGATAAATATTTCTTGTGCACCCTTGTGCTGACTGAAACGACCTTACCTCATCGTCCTAAATTGGCCAACAGAGTATAGTTATCCTATTTGGCCAGAATATCATAGACTACAAGATCCAACAGTTGTGCTTGTTCCTGATCTTGAGGAATATATCCAGTAATGATAACATTTCCATTCTTTAGTGTATTGTCTGTCTCTTTCTGTTTTAATTTCTTTCCATTGTCTATAGGTGTTGATTGTGGTTTAGAATCTCGCTTCAACTGCTGCTTATAGGGTGTGGAGGGAGGAGAAAGAATACTTTGATCAAAAGTAACCGTCTTTGAACCAGAAGGTTTAGAGGGTGTATACTCGGGAGATTTTGTGCTAAAAGTGGGCTCTACATGTTCATCCAGTCCAGAAGGAGTCTGTAATTGCAACTTTTGTTTCTCCTTACAGGCCTTCTTTTTAGCACTCCTTTTCTGAGATTTGGTCAAGTGCGTGACAGGTATAGGTGTGACTTTACGTGGAGGTGTAGAGACTAATACGTCATTCACATCATCCAATGTTCCTATCAAATTTGTATCAAAAGCGTCGAAATTCATCGATGTGTCTGATTGGTGCATAGGATTCCCTAGATTTTCCATATCGGGGGTTTGTTCACTTGCAATTTCCAACGCTTGGCAAATTTTAGAATCCATGAGAAAAATTTCATGGGGTTCGTCATCCAAAAGAAAGATATTGAAAAGTGTAGCTAAAAACTGAGCTACGGGGTAGGAAACGCAGCCTTTTTCAAAGCGTTCTGACAGCAGTTCCAGAGGGACTACTTGGTCCAAGTATTTGTGAAGAAACTGTTCGATGGCTCCAGGATCTTTAACTGATAGTGAGCCAAAACGAAAAATTGGGTTTGTTCCTAGGATGGCTGAGATAAATTCTGCTATAACATCGTGAAAATGGTTAGAAGGAATACTCTCTAAAGCAGAGGTAAGGGTAACTTGGGTCGTAGAAGACGTTGATGCTGTTTTTGGAGCTGGTTTACTTAGCAAAAAACCTTTCTTCATGATAAATATAAAAATATTTCTTTCATGAAAATTTGGTTCACAGATCTGCAGGAAAGAGTTCCTCCAAAATTTTTTTAAACTGATACTTCTTTTCTATTATTTTACATATTTTAATTTTATAAACACAATATTGTATTTAATATTTATAAAAAAAATCATGTTTTTATAATAATATTTTCATATTCTTATTTTTTGTTTGCTAATTTTACTCATATATAAAATGAATTTTGGACAAATGAAATTACTTTTTTATATTTAAGTAAATTGTTCAGTAGTTGTAAAAAGTATTTATATTTCAATTTTTATGATTCTAAGTATAATATTTGTGAAGATAATTATATTTTTAAACAGTATTAAATCCAAAAAATTTTTTTTTTTCTTTTAACTTTAAGACGTAATAATATTACTTTGGTCAAATGAAATTACTTTTATATATTTAAAAAGTTGTTCAGTGATGTCAAATCTACCTGTGTATAAATTTTTATAATGATTGGACTAATATTTGTGAAGTATTAGCTATTTTTGTATTATCAATTTTTTTGCAAAAATATATTTTGCAACTTTGGAGCATGATTTCACCACTTTAGTCAAATGAAATCATCTTTTTTCCTTAAGTAAAATTATTCAGCAAGGTTGAATCTATCTACAGTAAAAATTTTAGAATGATTGGATTAATATTCGTGGAATGCAACCAACTTTTGTACTTTTAATTATTTATCGTTTAAGTGATTTTAATTTTAAAGTGTAATTTTTTTTATTTTAAATCAATTTGTTAACTTTAAGAAGTTGTTCATAAAGGTAGGCAATAATTTATATTTTAATTTTTATAAATCTAAATATAATAATATTTATAAAAAATTCCAAATTTTAAAACTATTTTTAAAATAGCAATAGTATATTAATATTATATTAATATTAATTAAAATTAAAAATTCTGAAGTTGGTATATCATTTTATATTATTAATTTATTAATATTTAGTGAATTAATTTCACAATTTTTTTTCGCAATGATATAAAAAATTAATTTACTATTACTATATATATATTTATTATAATTAAATTATCTTTTTATACTTAAATAAAGTTATATATGTCAGAAAAAAAATTGCTTAGTAGAATAAAAAATTCAAAGGTTATAATAAAAAACTTAAAATAATTTGCTTATTAATCATAGTAAATTTTAAAATTTTCATCTAACCTATATATATATTGTTTGGGGTTTTATTCTACTCTTAATTTAAGCTGAAATATCAAATTATCTATCTGATCATTTTTGGTTTATCAGCAACATTAATTAATTGTTTATCATTCAACATAATAAAAATCTTTTCTCTTCTCTTTTTATATTTTAAAAATATATTTTAATATTTAAAGTTTTTATTATTTAATAAAGTTAAATATTTTCACCAGCAGTAAAACTTTAGTTGTAAAATATTATTGTAAATATTCAATATAAAATGCGTTTATTATAAATTTTTTTAGAGATTTCACAACATAATTTCAGTATTTAGTCATATTATCTCTATTTTCAAAATGGTGTAGGCTATTTATTCATGATTGAATATTTGAATACCAATATTCATCCAGTTTTCATTCATTTTTTATTCATATTTTATTCAGGTTTTGTCTAGTTTTTGGGTTTCTTTTTTTTTTATTTAGATATAACTGCATATATATTAATTTGTATTAATTTCATGATATTATAGATTTTTTTATATAATATTAAAATGTATTTTTTTACTTCAAGTTATAATTTAAGTTTTAAATACTTTGGCCAAAAAAAAAATAAGTGAAACAAGCTTAAATAATATTATTCTGTAGATATTTGTAGATATTAAAGTTTATATTTGTTGATTTTTATAGAACTATAGTGGCTATCACCTATAAATTACAATAATATTAAATGACTTTAAACTTTTATAAATCATGAACTAAATAATATAAAAGAAAATTTTAGTCAATAAAATGATAGAGTAAAATAAGTTACATATTTTTATCAGTTTATTTTACAATATTTATTAAAAAATTTAAGTAATATTAATGTTCAAAAGTTGTTAAATTTAATAAATAATAGTAAAAATATGAAATTTTGAACTTATTTTCATAGAACTTTTCAAAAATTCTATGGACAACTATTTAAAAAAATATAAATTAAGTTACATAAAATAGCTGTATATTTAAAATTTTGAACTGTGTGGTTTATAAGTAACAGTCAATATAACTTAAATATTTATGAGATTATAATTTTTTTTTATAACATTAGGTCTGTTTACCCAGATTTTTAATTAGGTTTTGAATTGATACAAATTAGCTGATAGAATTGTATAATAATTGTATAATCCATTCAGTAATCTAATTTTTGCATTCTATAAAAAAGTAAAATTTTTTTGATTATAATTGAAAAATAAGTAAAAATAAATATATTAATTGATTATTGTTAGAAATTTTGTAATCAGTGATCAATCAACTTAATTCTAATTTTGATCATATATTCAGATTAGTTAATTAATTAAAAATCCAAACAATCAGAATTACATAAGCCTATTAAAGATTCCAAACTATATATAAATAGATCAGGGGGGTTGAGTTTGCTTATTGATTATATAAAATTTTTAAAAAATTGCTTATTTTAGAGGTATTTTTAAAAATTTCTTATTTTATATATCTCTATATTAAAAAAATCTACTGATTGGGATTTTAATGAAATTTATATTATTAGATTCATCTTACTAAAATGAATCTAATGGTATAAAATTATTTTGATAGCATTAATATTGATCAAGATATCCTAAATTATAAATTTTATTATATATTATATCTGATCTAAATAAAAGATGTTTAGGATCCTGTCTATTAATATTAACATAAATTTCTTGTAATATAATATTTATAATATTTAAGGGTAGAGGGATCGACATGGCTGATCATATGGCTAAAAAAAAAAATCATTTTTTTTTTTACTTCGCTACAAGGAAAACTCACTCAATATTTTATGAAAAACTGTTTAAAAGTATTCTTTAGAAAGCTAGAGTTTCTGTCTTTCAAATAAACTTTAGTAAAGTATAATACAAATAAGGCTTATAACGAAATATTACACTATGAAGTCGTCATTAAGTTGCGAATCTCCTATGGTAAGTTGCGAATCACCTAGAGAACATATCTTCAAATTAACTTTAAACTTATGAAACCTTACAAGTTAATAGTATAATAAAAAAGAATATTTATGTCAAAAAATCATTGTGCATTTACTTATTCAAATAAAATTTTTTATTAATACCATTTTATTTTTTTATTATTAGTCATATTTGATTTTAAAAGTCTAAATACATTCAAAAAGACTAATAGCAAATGGTTAAACACTTTAATAAATAAATGAAGCGCATGTTTATACTCTTTTTAAATGTGTATTTAACAAAATTCATATGGTAGTTTGCGAGAAATCATAAATTTTGCTCGTTTTGGATCACGTGATGATCTACATTTTTTAGTCTAAAATCATATATATGTTGTGGCGTAGATACACTCTACCCTTAATAAAATTGCAATAAACTTTTATTTTTAAAATAAAATTGTAATAATAATATTTGAAAGTATATAAAATTATATACTTTTTTTAATTTTTAATATTTTTAAAAAGTATAAAAAATTTTAAATTTTTAAAATAAATATTTTTTAAAATAAGCATTATATAAAAAAATAATTATATTATAATAATCAAATAAATTGATATTTATAAAAATTTTTATTGGCTAGTTTTTAATTTTTATTTGATCAATAAAAAATAAGTAAATCATAAATTTATAAAAAAATTTTATAAAATTTGATTTAATTTTCTACTTTAAAATTTTTTAAATATATCTAATCTAATTTTTATATTTATTTTTATTTATTTATGATTAGTAATTATATATCATAATATTAATGGCATTAATATAAATATATAAAAAAAATACAATAAGAAAGAATAATAGAAAAAATTAAAAAGAAATAATAAATGAAAATAAATTAGTAAATAAAAAGAAATATAGGAAAATAAAGAATAAATAAAATATGATAAAAAATATGAATAATAATAAAAAAGGATATATAAAATAAAAAAAAATATAAGAAAATAAAATAATTAAAAAAAACAAGAGAAAATATAAAAAACTTAATATATTTTTTTAATAAAAAAAATTTTTTTTCCTTTATTTATTTTTTATTATACTTGTATTTAAAATTATTTTCATAATATGGAATTACATAATTCTGTAATTCTATAATTATTAAGTAATTTATTAGGAAAGATCTGAATTCTGTATTTAATTTCAGATTCTGTATTTAATTCATATTATAAAAATATTTGGATAGAATTAACCTAAATTTTGACTGAATTATATTTAAAAATTTAGTAAACCATAACTTTGCAACTAGTTGTCTGATTTTGATAATCTTACTGTCATCCGATTCATCTCATTGAGACAAACCTAATGATGATATGAACATAAAAATCCAATTACTAGATTGTGTTCTAACACTAATAATCACTAAATATTTGCAGTAAAATAACTTTGTTAATATCAATACTAAAGAACTGCAATATAAATCATTAGATGAGATGAATAGAATGAGAGTAAAATCATTAAAATCAGATTACCAGATCTGAAAATATTTCTTACTTCTATATTATTACACAAATTTTAGAATTTTGGAGTATATAATTACAGATTTACATAATTTAGTAATTTCAAATTTTGGATTTGCCAATTAAATTTCAGAAACAACTATATTTCTTATATTTTAAATCCAGATTTATTTGAAAAATTTGCTAACCTAAAAAAATAAAGAAAAAAAATTAGTATAATATATTTTTTTAATATTAAAAGAATTCTCTTTTTCTTATTTTTTATATTTTAAGTTTATCTAAATAATTTAATAGCCTATAAAAAGAAAAAAAGAAATATTAGAAATATTTCTATTAATAATAAAATAAAACTTTTATAACCTTTTTATGATACTGATTTAACTAAAAAAAATTAAAATATTTAATTATAATAAAATTTCAGCAATTTTATATATAAAAAATATTAAAACTAATTTGTTTTTTTTAAAATAAATAATTTTTTTAAATGTTTTTAGATAGTAAAAAAAAATAACTTTTTTAATTATTTTTAAATAATAAAAAAAAATAATTTATTAATTATTTTTAATAATAAAAAATGATTTATTTTTAAAAGTATTGCTAATTTTAACCAAAAAAAATTTTCTTTTCTCTCTTTCTTCCTATAAAATTTTTTAATTAGCTAATTTTTTTTTAAAAAAAATATTATAATTTTTAAATTCTTAAAATTTTTTTTTATTTCAAAGTAATTTATATAATGAAATTTTATTTGCAAATTAAATACTAAAGTTAATAATTAGTAAAACTTATTTTAGAATTTAATAAATCATATATATTATTGATTAAAAAATAGAATATCATTAAACTTATACTATTTAAGTATAATAAAATTAAATAGAAAATTACAGTAATATAAAAAAGAAAACATAAATAAAAAAAAATAAAAAAATTGATAGAAAGGAAAATAAAATGAAAGAAACAAAAGAAAAATAAAATGTAATGAATAAAACAAAAAAGGAGAATATAATAAAAAAAACAAAGGAAAAGTAAAATATAATAAAAGAAAAATAAAATATAATAAAGGAAAAGTAAAATATGATAAAGGAATGTGAAATATAATGAAAGAAAAAGTGAAATATAATCATGAAGAGAATGTTAAACATAATAAAAAAATAAAGGAAATATAAAGTATAGTGAAAGAAATAAAGGAAAAGTGAAATAAAATGAAAGAAATAAAAAGAAAGTGAATATAATAAAGGAATAAAGGAGAAGTAAAATATAATGAAAGAAACAAAAAGAAGTAAAATGAAATGAAAAACTGAAAAAAAAGTGAAATAGAATAAAAGAAATGAAAATAGAATAAAAGAAATAAAGAAAAAGTGAAATAGAATAAAAGAAATAAAAAAAAGTAAAATAAAATAAAAGGAATAAAGAAGCAATGAAATAGAACAAAAGAAATAAAGAGAAAATAGAATGGAATAAAAAAAATGAAAGAGAAGTAGAAATAAATAAAAAGAACAAAAAAAAGTAAAAAAACAATAAAAAATGAAAGGAAAATAAAAAGAAAATTAAAAATAAAAAATAGATGAAAAAATAAATAAAAAATACTAAATAAAACTAATCTATAAAATAAAAAATGAAATAAAGTTAGTAAAAAATGGAATTTATATATAATTAATAAATGAAAATAAAAAAAATTATATTTTAAATTGTATAGAAGAATTAAAGACTTAAAAGAATAAATTATAGATATTAAAAATAAGTGTAGGAAATGAAATATAAAAAGGAAATACAGGAAATATAAAATCAAGATTATATAATATTGAACTTATCTTAAATGAAAATTAAAGAAACTAAAGTATCTAAAAAATAAAATAAAGTTAGTAAGGAATAAAGTGTAAAAAGCAAAATAAAAAAAATGAAAAAAAATATACAAAAATATGGTTTAATTATAAACTAAATGTATAAACAAAAAAAAAAAAAATTATTTATATAAACTGATAAATAAATAAACTTTATTATTAATAGTAATATAATTATATAATAAATATAAATCAAACTAGTAATATATTATGAGAAGGAAGAAGAAAATTTCCTTTTAGTTAAGTTTAGTAATTCTTTATTATTTTTAATAATAAATAAAAATGATTTTTTAATAACAAATAAATGATTTTTTATTAATTATTTTTAATAACAAAAAAATAATTTTTTAATTATTTTTAATAAATTATTTTTAATAATATTACTTAATTATTTTAAATAATAATAAAAATGATTTATTAATCATTTTTAATAATAAAAAAAAATAATTTATTAATTGTTTTTAATAATAAAAAAAGAATGAACTATTTTTAATAATATTTCTTAATCATTTTAAACAATAATAAAAAAATAATTTATTAATTATTTTATTAATAATAAAAAAAAGATTTATTAATCATTTTTAATAACAAAAAAAAAAAAGATTTATTAATTATTTTTAATAACAAAAAAAAAAAAAGGTTTATTAATTATTTTTAATAATAAAAAAAAAAATAATTTATTAATTATTTTTAATAATAAAAAATAATTTACTATAGTTTTTTTTTGATATAATAATTTTTATTATAAGTAATTTTATTAAGAGTAAATTTATTCCTTATCCAAAGTGAGATTTAATATTACTCATCCCTGTTATGTGATATATACTTTTGATTGGCTAATTTTGATTGGCTAATTTTGATTGGCTAATTTTTTTAACTTAAATTTATTCTTACATAAAATATAAAAAAAATTAAAAGTTTTACAATATAAAACAACTTTTATGTTATAAAATATTTATGAATTTATTTCTTTAAAATTTATTGAATAGAAAAGTAAAGTACATTTATTTAAAACTAAAACTTAAATTTATTTTATTTAAAGCCAAAACTTTTATTTTTAATCTGACTAGTAATAATGATATGAAATACATATATATAGAAAAGTAATAAAATAAAAATAAAATAAACAGAAAAGAAGACAAGATGTAAAGGAAGAGAAATAATATGTTTGATAAAAAGAAAAAAAATGAAAGGATGGTAAATAAAGAAACAAAATTAAAATAAAGGAAAATGAAAAGGAAGAGAAATAGAAATGGAAGGAAAAGCAAAAGAATAAAAAAAACAAAAATTAACATAAAAGAAAAATAAAAAGAGGAAGGAATTGAAAATTAAAATAAAAGAAAAACAAGAGAAAAGGAGACAAAAAAGGAGAAAATAAAGGAAACAGAAAGGAAAATAAAATGATAATGAAAATAAAAAATAAAGAAAATAAAAAAGAGAAAATGAAAAAGAAAATAAAAGAGAAAAGGAAATAAAATCAAAAATAAAACATAAACTAAAAAATAAGAGAAAAAATTGTTAGTAATATAATTAAAGGGATATAGTAAAAAAAAAGAAATAAAACAAAATATCTATTCCATTTTTGAAAAAATCTAAAAAACCTAAAAAAAATATTGTAAAAAGGAAAACAAAAGGTAAAAAGGATAAAAACAGATGATAAAAGGAAAATAAAAAAAAACTGAATGGAAAAATAAAGAGAAAAGTAAAAAAAAAAAACAAAAGGGGAAAAATACTGGTAAAAGAAATAGATGAAAGAAAAATAAAAAAGAAAATGAAAAAAAGAAATAAAAATGAAAATAAAATAGAAAGAAAAAAAAAGGGGATGAAAAGGAGAAAAATAAAAGGTAAAAGAAAGGAAAAATGAAAAAGTAAAGGAAACAAAATCAAAAATGAAATGAAAATAAAACAAAAAGAAGAAAGAAAAAAATTTATTAGTAATGAAGATAAAGGAATACAGTAAAAAAAAGAATAAAATAAAACATCCATCTTATTTTTAAAAAAAATTCAAAAAACTTAAAAAAACATATAAAAAATAGAAAGATGAAAGGTAAAGAGGATAAAAACAGAAGATAAAAGAAAATAAGATAAAAAACAAATGGGAAAATGTAAGAAAGTAAAGAAAAAGAAAATAAAAAGGAAAAAACAAAAAAAATAGATGAGAGGAAAAACAAAAATAAAAATAAAAGAAAAAGTAAAAAGAAAAAAGAATAAAAAAGGAAAAACAAAAATAAAAGAGTATCAAAATTAAAAACTGTTATTGGTATGAAAGCAAGAATAAGAGAATAAAACAAAAAAAGTAAAACCAAATACCTACTTACTATTTCAAAGAGTTTTGACAAACTTAAAAAAAAAGAAAACCAGGAGCAGATGAAATCTAAAAAAAAAGAAGCCAAAATCTATAAAAATAAAAGGGAAGAAAGAATAAAATAAGATTAAAAAACAAAATAAAAAAAAATTAGAAATAAAAAAAATAACATACTTTTAATATGAAACCAAAAGAATTTAATAAAGATTTAAGAAGAAAAAGAGAAAGAAATTAGAAAATGAAAAAAAGAAACAAAAATATAAAAAAAAAAGAAATATCAAACCTTTAATATAAAGTCAAAAGCTAACCAAAAAAAAAAAACAGATGTAAATAAATAATTAGTTAATATGATATAATTGTAAAATTTTATTAGTTAATCAAAATGTTTACATATGATAGAAGTGAGAAATCATTTAGGTGAGAAATAAATTTTCTCTTTTGTTAATATTATAATAAATTATTCAATATAGTATAATAAATTCTTCAATATAATAGATATATTAGTCATATAAGATTCCAAATAATATATATAACATTGGAGTCTGATTTTATATAAATTTATATAATATATTTTATTTTTTAATATTATTTTGATAATTTATTATGCTTAGTGATATACAATATTAAGTATAAATGATGCATATTAATGATTTATATAATATAAGCCAAAAAAAAATTTCAATTTTGATTCTGGGATAAATTTCCCTTTTTTTAACTGATGTATATTTATATTATAAATATTAAGTAATTATATTTGTTTTTTATCTAAAAAATAATACAATTAAATATTATATTATCACATAAATGATATAATATTGCATAAGGTATCCTGGATATATATCAATTTTACAGGATCCTGAAATATATATATAGGGGTCAGATCAGCAATTGTGTCGCCATCATAGAGAAATTTTATAAAGGTAGATTCTTATTTGCGTACAACCTAATGGTTTTTTAGCTAAGGTAAAGTTATTAAGTTGTGTATTTTTAACAGGTTTTTTTCTATATAAGGGAGTTGATATGTGTATTTTTAGTTCAAATTTGGCTGATCATATATAATATACACAATGTTTAATAAAAAACTTCAGATTTCAGTAAGTTATGTTTTATTTTTTAATTCATTTCTTTTCACGAATAGTTTTTAATGGTTATTTTTTGGTGACTATTTAGCTCTATGGATAAATTTTGGTAAATATTTCAAATCAACATTTTTCTTATTTCTGTACCTCATTTTTAACTAACAGTTCTTTACTTTATTTTTTTAAGCGGCTCTTCAGTTCCTTGAACATGCAAAATTTTGATAAGACAGTTATTTCAAGTTTTATTTTTGTTTTTTAATGAGCTTTACTAATAGTTCATTTTTTCATATGTAGACAGGAGTTTAGATGGCATTTTAGATAGGATTTCAGATAGTTTTTTTCTTTTGTTTCTTTAATAAATTTTTTTTTAGTTTTTCTTTATTTTTTTAATAAAACTTTAGACTTAGTTTTTTTTTATTTATAGGTTGATGAATCTTTGAATATCTTTGAGCAAAGGTAATTTATTTTTTGTATTTTTTTTAACTTTCTTAATAAAATAAATATTATCGCCGTTTTCGAATTAGTGTGATCAGGTGATTTATCGATCAATTAAAATTATCTAACTGAAAACACCGAAAACACCGAAAACACCGAAAACACTCGAAAACAACTAAAAAACAATTTTTTTTTAGTGATCATGTGTTCTGCAGTGTCACTCTTTTCTAATTTAGTGCTTAAATAAAATATCACGAAAAAAAAGTTGAATTTTTCGCGTCTAAAGCTATTCAAATGGCAGAAGTTACAGAAGTTAATTGTAAGTACCTCTTAGGTACATGTTATTCATGCCAAAAATGTTTATATTGTTTTGAATTTCCACAACAAAATCCATGTAAATGTAATAAAAATAAGCAACCAACAAGAACTAAATATCCAAAACGCGGGCAACAAATTTATCAGCGTTCTTTTACTCCAGACTTATCATTTCCAACAGCAAATAAATATTTATTTGATGCTAATATCAAGTTTGGCTATAATAGTAACTTTGAAAAGCCATTTTCTTATACCTTTTGTAGCACTTGTAATAGTCAAATCCAGCGATATAGAAGTGCTGATAAAAAAGCACAACAAATTCAAAAAAAAGAAAATGATGATAATATAATTGCTTTAGATGGTTCATCAAACGAAAAAGAAGTTGTTAATGTTAATGAAAAGAAAGAAGATCCATCAAATGAAAGAGAGGTTGATTATGTTAATAAAGAAGATCAAATATTCTCTTTGGTGAGTAGTGACTATTCTGAAGAGGAAAATGGTGATTATGATGTAGAGGAAGAAGAAGATAGTGATCTTGAAGAAATAAAAGTGCAGATTATTGTTAAAAGTAAAAATATAAAAGATCCTACGGCAAAAACTTTGAGTATTGAACCTGTCAATTATAATAAGTTTATAGAGAAAATAAATTTAGTTGTTCAAAAGTCTTTGAGGAAAAAAGTCATGTCAAAGGATTATATGATCTCATATAAAGCAGTAAATGCGCGCGGACCATCAAATGAACTTGAAGATGAATTGGATTTTCAAGAATTTATTAGTGAGTATAAAAGAGTGATTTTAGCTGGTAAAAAAATGTCAATTATAGTAGTTGTGAGAGATAATAAAACAAAGAAAAAAAAATCACACAGAAAGGTAAAATCTTTTTATTATAGTAAATTTATTTTGTAATAGATAAATTTTAACATTTTACTTTTTTTAGAGTTCAGATGAAAGTGAATTTTCTTCAACTGAAGAATTACAACGTACAAAGAAAAAAAATCACGTGTTATTCGTGAAGAGGATTTATCAAAAGAAGAAAGGACCCGATCTGAAGTTATTTCTACTTTATGTGAAATGTATAAATGTAATATACATGCAACACCATGTTTTGTTCAAGAAAATCGCCATTTGCAACTCAATCCTGCAAGACTACAACTTTGGGCTCGTGAAATAGTAAGATTTTCAACAGAAATAATTTTGTTTTGCATAATAAAAATAAAAATCTTTTATTATTTTTATTAGATAAACAAAGGAACTACCTATGAAGTACCTCCCTCTTATCCAACATTTGATGTCAAATCAAGTATATCCGTCAATAAGAATAATTTGGCAATGCAAGCACAAGTTAGTCACGCACCCACTACTCCTGTTCCTATCATTATTCAATTACCATCCCAATTTTATCAACATTCTACTTTTCAAGAACAATCAACAACGCATAATTCTAATAATTCAAATGCTAATTTAGCATCACTAAATTCATTACCTTCAATTGGAGAATTTCTCAATAGTCTAGATCACAAACATAATTGCAATGTGTATTCTAATTTTGAGAATACTTTTCTTGAAGAAGAAATTACTGTAAATATAATCAAAGAATTGTCAGATGAGCAATTGCAACGACTAGGAGTAGTAAAGATTGGGTGGCAGAAAAATATCAAACAAGCAGCTCAAAGATTTTGAAATTTTTTCTTATATGTAGTTGAATATATCTTTTATTTTTTTCTAATAAATCTAATAAATTGACTTCTAAATAAATTTCTAATAAAATTAGTATTCTAAACATAAATTGATGCTTCAAAAAATGTTTGTGCCATTTGAGGTGTAATTTGACTACATGCAACTAATAATGCATATATAGGATCATTACAAGCTTTCATAAAATCACGATTATGTCTAATCCATGATTTGATGGTTGAAAACGCAGTTTCAATTGGATTAAAATCTGGAGAATAAGGTGGAAGAAAGACAACATGGCATCCTAATCCCTCTAATAAAGCCACTAATTCATTATCATGATGAATTCTAGCATTATCCATTACAATAACACTATTGTCTCCTGGATATGGATTCATTATTGGCACCTAAAAAAAATAATGATCTTGTCAATTGTATAAACAAATAAAATAAAAATTCATGTTGTTGCTTACCACTTGATCAAGAACAAAGTCAACAAATTTCTTTTTATCACATGATCCTTCAAATATATCAATAGCAACAAATCCATCTAGTGTAAGAGCAGGCAGAATGGTATATCGTTTCCCTCTTACAAAAACCACTTTTTTTTGAGCAGGAGTATTTCTAAGTGAATATCCATATAGTCGGGAGAGACTTCTTTCATCTTTAGCACTTTCATCAATAAAAATAAGTTGATTTCGAGTATAATGCTCACCAATTGTAGCTAAATAATGTGCACGTACGATTTCATTTCTTTCTAATGCTGCTTTTTGTAACTACATAGCAAAAAAAACTTTTAGTAATTTTATTACATCAATTATTTATAATAAATATCAAATAATATATTTACCTTTTTTCTAGTAATTCCTAAATACTGAAGTGACCGCCAAAGTGCTGCAATAGACGCTCTTTTCCCTGTTAGAGATTCCATTTCATATACTAACTCATCTAAATACCAGTCCACTTTTTCGCTAACAAGATTTCTAAGTATAATCATATCTCTTCTGTTAAAGAGCTTTCTTCGTCCAGGAACACCTCTAAAAGGATTTATAACACAAGCCCAGCGGTTATATCTCTTTTTTATTTTATTTACAACGCCCTTACTCATATGCAATGTATTGGCAATTTCTACAGTTGACAAACCATCGATATAAAGATAAATAATGCGCCAATATAAGTCTTCACTAAATTCTTTAGGCATACTTGAGTTTACCTATAAAAATAAAAGACTGTTTATTACAGACTACATTTGTAATTATTCGGAATTTATGGAATCTTTGGAATTAGTTAGGAATCGTTTACTTACCAGTCTATAAGCTACTAACGAAAAAACGCGACTATGATAACTAAATTATGAAAAAGGTGATACAACAGTGGCTTAGCATGATGTTAATCAAATAATATTTATTATTATATATGTGCACATGTTAGTTTTTTTTTGTAGTCCCGAAGTCAATTTTTTATTTAATTAGCAAATTTAGTGCCGATCACACTAATTCGAAAACGGCGATAAGTATAATTTTTTGTTTTTTAGTTAACAAACAGATCTCTGAGCATGGTATTTTAACAAATATATTTTTTAATTTAGGTTTTTTTTTATTTTTTTCATTCTTTTGTTTACTAATAGTTTGTTATTTCTGATTTTTTTTTAGATGATTTTGTCTTTTGAAAGGGAATCCAGTAATAGGAAATTTTGGTGACAAGAAATGCAAAAATAGTAAGCTTTGTTGCAAAACTTTACTGTATATTTTGTTTTGCAATCTAACATTTCTTTACCTTTTTTTTTGTAGAGTTTATATAGGGTATCAATTAGGAATGTTTGATTCAGAAATAAATTTACTTTAACAAAAATGATGTATTTTTGTATTAATTGTTATTAAAAAACAATTCATAAATGATACAATAATAAAAATTACGCTATTTAATTATGAAATATTAATGATAAATAATTTAATACCATGATTAATCAGATCAAATCGATTAATAACTTTATAATTGATTAATCGATTAGTAAAAGATTCAGACCCTTAAATTATAATGGCATATCAAAAAATAAAATAAAATAAAATAAAAATTCATATATATGTAAAGAAATTTTACCCAATATTTTTACTACTTGCTTGTATATATCATTAAAATGGCAAATAAAGATAAATACTTTATCAGTTAAGAAAGATATAAATATATATAATTGAAAGTCAGAAAATTAGCTTGCATATTTTTTCTGATTTTCTGATGTCATATAATTTTGCATACTAACCTTATAGAATACCCTTATGTACAGCATTTAGTAAAAAATTGAAAAGCCATCTGACCCCTATATGTATATTTTAGGGTTCTAATTTTACTAATTTAAAAATTAAATTATATCTGAAAGTATTTTGTATGGAATATGAAAAAATTGATCAGAATTAGTTGAATTTTTGTCAGAATTAAGATTTTTTAACTATATATCATATTTAGGTATCTTATCATGAGATACGTGAAAAAAAAATCTTTTATACAGTGTTATATAGTACTTTTTAAAATTTTTATTATAAAATTTACTTTTTTCATTAAAATAAATAAATTTATTCTAGAAAATAAAGAAAAATACTATAGAATTAGTTTATTAAAAAAAAAATTATAAAATTAAAAAATTATTTAAAATAATTACTAAATAAATCTTAATTAAATATTTTATAATTCAAAATTTAATTTGATAAATTACTATATATTTATTATTAGATAATATATTTTTTTTCTCACAAATTATAAAAAATTTTTAAAGAATAAAAAAAAAAATTATAGTTTATATTTAAAACAAAAAAATCATTATATATACTTTTAGCTTATTTAACTTAAAATTAATGAAAAATTAATGAAAAAATAATAAAAAAATTAATAGAGTTTATAAAAAAAAAAAATATTTATTATAATTTAATTAAAAGTAAATTATATTGTATAATCCTATAATATAATATAATTTAATTTGTAAAATATAATTTTATTTTAGAATTATAATAACTTATAAAATATTTTAATTTTATTAATTTTTATTGATTAGCTTATATGATAAATATTTTAATAATAATTAATTAATAAAATTAAAAAATATATAATTTTAAATTTAATATTTATAATTTATCTTTTATTTATTTTATTTTTAGATTTTTATATATTAATATATAATATAGTTTTATAAATAAATAAATAATTTTTTTCAAATTTTGATATTTAATATTAATAATAATAAAAATATAAAAAATTGTAAAATTTGATATATATATAATATGAATACAATAAGTTTTCTATAATTTTAATAAAATAAAATTTAGTACAATTATATCTTAATATAATAAAGCAAATATTTAAATTAATCAGATTTTTATTGTTAATATTATAATAAATTATTCGGTATAAAAGTATAGTTATGTGATTTACTAATTTAATTAGATAGTTTGAATATCAAATCTAGAAAAAAATTTTTTTATAATATTGCTAAACAAAAAATATAACTGAACTTTTGGATTAAGATAAAGAAGAATTAAAAAAGATGATTTTTATTATTTTTTAAATAATTAAATTATTTTTTTTTTTTCTTTTTTGTAATATTACCAAATAAAAAATAAGACTAGATTTTGAAATTAAGGTAAGAAAAGGTTAAGAAAAGTATTATTATTTTCTTAAAAAATTTATTATTTTTATTTTTATAAGGATATTAGATGAAATATAAATAGTAGATAAGTATCATGCAAATAAAGTTAACTTTGATATGCAAATGCAAAGTTAATGAAATCAATAATACAATTTAATTATATTTTAATATTATTAAAATGGTTTATTAAATATCTTTTATAAAAGTATTCTGTACTTTTTATATATTGTATATTTTAAAAAAATTATTTTATTAAACGATTATTCTGTACTTTTCATATATTGTATATTTAAAAAAAATTATTTTTATTAAATGATCATTCTGTACTTTTCATATATTGTATATTTAAAAAAATTATTTTTATTAAATGATCATAAGATTACTATTAGTATATCAATCATCTTTATTTTATTGGAAAAAATTTGTTATAAAAAAATTTGGTATAAAAAAAAAATTATTTTTATATATGTTATTTTGTAATTTTACTTTGTATAATAATATATAGGCCATAATTAATAAAATTTAGTTAATCAAGAGTTTTTTTATATATTAATATCTGTCTTATATTATCAATTTGTTATATAGTATTTTTTGTTATATTGAGATTTACTGTAAAAAGGGATAATTACAGTATATGTATACTTTAAATATAATATTGATTAATTTTAAAATTTGCAAAATATTTAAAATATAATTTTCTATATAATATAAAAATAATCATAAAATTTTATTTTAAGTTGTATAATAATTGGTTAATTATAAAAATTATTACATTGAATTATAATTATTTAAATATCATTATTATTAAAAAATTGTTAAAATTATGATGATAAAGTTTTTTTTTTAATTTGATAAAAAATTAATATTTATAATGTATTTTAATCTATTTGCATTATTTTAAGGTATTTTGCTATTACATTCAAAATAAATTCAATTATATTATTTATATAAATCATTTTGTTTTAAATAATGCATAATGCAAAAAATAAATAATACTTAATAAGCAAAAGATTTGTAATACTAAAACAATACTTGCTTTTACTAAAAAATATCATTATCAAAGTTTTGTATTATTAAAATGGTAGTTCTCTTAGTTTTCATTTTTTTTTTTTTATTTCCATAGTATTTATACAAATAAACATCTAGGATATTAATTTCCGAATTTTCCTTTAAAGTTATAATATTTATTTATTAATTAATTCCATTTTATTTTTCATTTTTTTTTTTTTTTTCATTTTTTTTTTCTTTCAATTATTTTAGAATTTTCTTTCATTCCCTCGCCAATCGATGATCGTCCACCACCAGTCCAAACGATTCACATTTTTTTTTTTTTTTGTGTATATACTTACATAAAATGTTTATGCATAATTATTATTTATTTCGTTACCTTTTTTTTTAAGATATAAAAAAAAAATAGATCGATCTTATTATGCTATATGACTGACATCTGGCTTTAAAATTGGCAAATCTTTTTTTGGAAAAAAAAAAAGAAAAAAAAAAAAAATTTTTTCTTTTTTTTGCCCCAATAATCAATCGAACATTACATAAGCTATAAAATTTCATAATTTCCGCAGGTCTCAACTTCTTAATTCTGGTGAAAAAAAATATATATTTCTTTTTAAATACACTAAAGATACTGAATAACTCCACATGCTTTCTGACTATGAAAAGCATGAAAAAAAAATAATTCATTCAGACATAAACGCGCGCTCTTAATCCATATAAATCTATTCTTTTGATGGCGCAGCACTTTGAATGAAGAAAGTTTACATTTAAAGAAATGCAGTGCACCAAACTTCATTGTATTATCATGCAGGCTGACAGTAAAGTTTCGCCGAATCACGGATGCCTTAATTAGTAACATTTGGTGTGGTCAATAACTTTTTTTTTATACGAGCATAAACATTACCTGTTGAAAATTGTCTTTTTAATGTTGAGTCACGTCTCACTGCGAGAATCACAAAAAAAAAATTTTTGATTATAAATGTGGTAAATGTGGTGTGATTATCAAATATTACGTACCGCGCCACTTAAATTTTACGTGATATAAAAAGCCCACTCAAATGAACTTTCTGCTCTTTCAATATATGGCACTATATCTACAATGAAATAAACGAAAAATCACGACACAAATTATGTTTCAAAAGCTTCATAAGTTTCAATATGTTTCATCAAATGTTAAACAGTACGTCAAATTAACACGCTCATTAATAACACTTACTATCCTAAGTAAGATCGGTTCTTACAATTAACCTATAAACAAACTCATTCGTTATAATTTTTTTTTTTTTGAATTCATACTATCAACTCCCTTTCGCGTTATTATGTTTTCAATTGAGATTTCGAATTTCTCTTGTAAAATATATTCTTTCTTTTTTTCATCATTCTTTTTTTGTTTCACCAAGAAGTTCATTGTAGGTAAAATGCATACAATATGATCATTGTTATTAATAAGTGGCCCCATTCTCCACGTGATCGGCATACATAAAAACATTAAAGATTTTTCAAAAAGTCCACTTACATTTAAATAATAAGTTACACCTTATGTCATTCTCATTTGTGATCAACATGTCAAAAACCAAAAATCGTTATTAAAAAAAAACAAATATAAGCAAATGCCGAATATCACAAAATTTTAAACCAACTTACGCGAAATAGAAAAATATAAGCCCAAGAAGTATTCTTGTTTCTTTCCGTATCTTTTCCCACAATCCTACAATTCATGTGCAAAATAATTCTACGAAGATCAATCTCCTTCATTATATATTCCATCATTTAGTTGCGCCAATGGATCTTCCATCTCAATCTATATTCTTTTTACTATCATCCCCCCATAAAATCTCTCACTATGCTGGTAGCACACTCCTTAAGACAGTAAATACAAGGTAAATCATTTGACATTTCCGCGTGTTAGCACACACTTTATTACCTTAAAAAAATCTTATCAAGAAACCTTTATTTACAACCAAAACAACTTTTTTTTTTTCCATACAGATAAGTTAAACGACGAAGAAATACGAAACCCGACAAAAACAACGCAAAAATAAAAATAAAATAATAAGTCCCCATAGGGGACAATCTTAGATTCCATATAAGTTGACGTTATTTTTGTCGGGAGCATAAGAAATATATAATTTAATTTTTAATAAAAAAAAAAAGTGCTCCGGCTGTTATTTGTAATTTATGGCATATGAATAATAAAGAAAAAAAAAATTTTTTTTTAAACGATTAAATGATGTGACGAAAAAGTGACGAAAGCAAAAAATTTAAATGTTCAGTGGGGTAATTAAAAAAGTGATAAACCAAGATAGGAGATAGTGAAATATTATAAAAGGAAATTGAAAGGGGAAAAAGTCCTTAATTATATAAGCATAAAAAAAAGGGAAATTGAGTGGTATAATTAATACCCCCGCATATGTTATTACTGTTACATATATAATTTTTTTTTTTCGGTTTTTTTTCTTTTTTTTTTTTTTTGATCATAAAAATAAGATAATCATAATCCCGCAATCATTTCCAAAACCAGATATCCCAATATGGTTGTTAGTTAGGAATTGTAAATTTATTACAATACATCTACACCGCCAGCCCCACTGTACCCGCTTCTCTTGCGCGGATATTCATCCTCAACATCAACAGCCATGCTTTCATCACCATTAACTTGAGATGACACGTGATTGTCACCGGATTCTTGTGGTCGACCTTGTTGTAAATTATATTCTGCGGCATTTCTTCTGAAAATATCCATAATAGGTCCTAATAGACGAACGAAAGCATCTCTTCGAAGAGCTGCTACACGTACAGGGCCTCTTGCAACAACCGTTGCTTTACGTGGTTGATCATTGATGAGTGCGAGCTCTATTTTAGGCATAAAGAAATTCGATGAGTATATTTTTATTATACATATATATATATATTTAATATTAATTACCTCCAAAATAAGAGCCAACATTAAGGCCTGGCAATTGTTGTTCAATGCCTGAATCATTAATTTTACTGATACTAACTGTGCCTTGTTCGATAATATAAAAGTGTTCACCAGGTTCACCCTGACTTATGATAGTATCACCATCATCATAATTGTTAGGTTCTAAGGCATCAGCAAGTTTGGTGATTTCGGACCTATCTAAAGTTGAAAGGAATGAAACGGATCTTAAAAATTCTTCATAAGCTTTGCGTTTTCGATAAACACAATTGGTAATGGTACGTAAGAATGTTTCTCTGCCAACGGCCCATAAAGTTCCATTCGTCTTTGCCCTGACGGTTGCAGCACGTGGTGTCTGTCATAAAAAATAAGTATAGGATATATAACTTTATTTATGAAGAAAGATATGACATTACAAAATATCACTTACGTTGTACATTAACGCGAGTTCTCCAAAACTTCCACCATCACCGATTTCTAGAACTAATTGGCCATGAACAAAGATTTCGAATAAACCATGTTCGATAACGTAAAAATAATCGCCTTCCTCTCCTTGTTTAATTACAAGTTCATTCGCCACTACGGGTTTTTCGAACATTGCATCAACCTGATTCCAAGTCACATGACATAGAAGTTAATATATCATGTGATGTAGGACAAAGTAACGTGTGGAACACTTACAACATGTTGTTTTGTTTCGCGATCGAGATTTTTGAACAACAAGTTGAGGGTAGTAGCTTCATCAATCCGCTTTTTAGCTTCTTCGGATTTATATATAATTGGACGTTCGTCAATATTATCTGTTGGTTTCATCGACTCGGCGCTTACGGACATTCGGCGTCCTTTTCTAGGGGTTATGACACGGGTATGATTGTTGCGCATGGTAGACAATGGATGATTATTTGGTGGAGAAGGAGGTAAGGTAGTGCGCCGTTGATGAACCAGATTTTCGTCAGTTTGTTGATGAGGTACATACTGATCAAAGTTTGGCCCCGAAGGATGTGTAGAAAAGTAGGGCGGAGTTCTGATCTCCATTCTTAAATAAAAAAAAAAAGATTTTTTTTTTTTTTTTTTTGACGAATGAACAAAGATTCAACTTACATAAATGTTTACATAATAAGAAATTTTAAATAAAAAAATTACAATGTATCCTCTTCAGAACGATGACGTTTTTTACTGCTAATATTACTTGGTTCCGCTATAAAATAACATCAATTAGTTTAAATACAAATGATCCTATCAAAAGATGAACAATTAATTTAAATTATAATAAAACTTACAAATTTGACCTGAGGTGGTTGATGGTACGTTTCGAATGCCAGCAACACTGTTTAGTTCCAAGTTTTGTGCAGCGTACTCTTCAAAGAGTTGCTATTGACAAAAACATTTTGTTGATGATAGGGAAAGATCGAAGAATTGATAATTGAATTTTTTTTGATTCAAAGTAACAAAGTTATAAAATTTCGGTGGCGAAGTAATTGGCGTAGTAAATTTTATTGAACGCGAGTAAAGATGCGCGTGCGCGTAAATATAAAGAGAAAAAAGAGAGAGAAGTACAGGTTAGCTAACGTAGTTCAAAATGCAAAAGTTAATAGAAGGGTAGTCAGGACAGTGATAATGTGGCTTTGCCGCATATGACAAAACGGTGAAATTGTTTCCAAGTCGGAGGAATAAATAAGTGCATAAAACGGTAACTCCGCTTTGGCATAAACGAAAAAGGTAAGTTTTTTTTACGTAAACAACAAAAAAAAATAGAATAGATACTTTACCGAGTACAGTAGCGGCTCTTTCGACTCCCTCTTCTTTTGTTGAACAGATCGCACACAACCGACAACGAATTCGTAAGGATCTGAAGGTTGGTAACGGAGCAGCGCACCTTCGAGTTCTGGAAACAAAGTATTTAATTCGTGACGTTCCATATACGTTAGCACTCGAGGGTCTTGCATTGTTTATGAATAAAAAGTATAGGTTGTAAGTAAAGAAAAAAAAGTTTCTATCGAAAAAGAAGAATATAGTGTAAAAAGGTAAAAAAAATTCGGATCTATGTAAAAAAAAAAAAATTAAAAGGGAAAGAACTGTATGCGTTGAAAAGATGAATTTTTTTTTTTTGTTTTGAATTGATAAAAGATAATATGTTATCAGATATATAAATTATATATCAGGTGGTATTTACAAATTAAATTTATATCAAAAATCGTTAGTTTGAAAAAAAAAAGGTTGAAACGCCGAGCAAATGTTTAAATTTGCAAGTGTTTTTACGTTTCCGAACTTTACAAGAAAATAAAAATTATTTCAATAATATAAAGTACTAAGGTGAAGGTGGCTGCTATTTGGTGGCACGTAAAAAAAGAGGGAGACGAAGACGCGCGAAAAATAAGGGAGCGTAAAGAAATCGGTATAAAAGTCGCGTTTTTTAGTTTCTTTTATACAAAATATAGTGTGGGAAAATAGGATGGCGATGAAAGCTGAAAAAGGCCGGACACAAGAGTAATGTCCCAGAAGAGAAATCAAATGGATTTTTCTTTTGCAGAAGCTGCACGTCTTTTTTTTTTTTTTTTTTTTTATATATTACTTCTTTTAGGGGAAGTTGAAGTGAAGGGGTGATACGCAAATTCAAACACAATTTAGGGGACAGTAAATGCCCACTTATTAATTAAATTACCCGATATGAATACTTACATCAAGAGCCTTAATTATTATATGCACGGATAATACTATGACGAATTGTTGATTGGGGATATGGTGGTTTTGGAAAGAATGCGGGGTATAATAAAAAAAAAAAATAAGATTACGTGAAAGAGTGTCTACAATAAAAAAAAAAAAAAAATAAAAAAATATTTAAAGGATCTGAAAATATTTTAATATTTTTTTACGCGTAATGTATTCTTCGCGTAAATAATAAAAAAAAATGGAAATATTTTGAATAAAGATACTTCTAATGTACAGAAATTTACAGGAAATAATAAAAATAAAAAAAATAAAAAAAAAAAAAAAAAAAAAAAAAAAATAATAATATAATAATAAAAAAAAAAAAAAAAAAAAAATAAAGATCTGACCCGACACACACAACTATAAAAAGGAATGTGTGAAGAGCGTTGAATGGACTCTCTAAAAGGACGGGAGAAATAAAAAAGATCAAGAAAGGATGCTACTTGTTTTTATTATTGGAAAAAAAAAAAGGAGGAACGACAAATAAAAAAAAAAAAAAAGGTAAGAAAAAAAGGGGAAAAACAAGAGGCACAGGGAAAAGAAAAAAAAAAAAAAGTCAAAGCAGCATCATGGCAAGGGTTTATAATGGAATTGAGAAGTTGGATCAAGAGATGAGGTCGGAAGTTCGAATACCATATTTGATCAATAATTCGGGAGATGATAGAGTTGAAGTGGGAAGGAAGAATGAGTTGCATCAATGATAATTGGTGCAATCGTTAAATTTGTTTATTAGTTCATCTGTTTCCTTTCAAATTATTGTAAACATAAAAGTATATGAGTAGCGTGAAATATTACCTGAATTCCCCTAGATTTTCCTTTGGGCTTTGTTTGCGATCATTTGTTGCGCAAATATCTTGTAAACAAAATGTGATAAGCATTGTTTATTTTAACCTTCACTTTTTCAGTCATATTTTCACGCTTTTATTTTATCCATGCACGAACCTCTGGGTTCAAAGCCTTAAATGGGAACTTCTTACACTTCATTTGGTAACGATCCATTCAACACTTTCAAACGATTTTCTTCTTTAACGCACCCCATTTTTTTAATTTCTTTCTTGGACCCTCCCTCTTTACCTATTTATTTATATTATTATTATTTTAATTTTTTTTTTTTTTTTTTTATTATTATTTTAAACTAGTATAATTAAATATGTTGAACTTACTGTTGGGAAATTTTTTTTTTTTTTTTTTTTTTCTTTTTTAAAACGGTTTTTTGTTTGGTAATTACCGTTTAAGGTTATTAACAGCTGAAAATAACGGTAATTCGTACAGAATATTACAGCTTTTATTACGTATACGGGTTAAAACCTTTCTTTCATTGAAACTAGAATAGTTTTAGACTCCTTGCAAGAAAATATGAAATGTTTGCAAGACTGTATTTTGTCGCCTGCAGATTTTCTTTTTTTGGATGGATTTCATTTTCATTTCTTGTGAATTTATGTAGAAAGATGTAGTCAATATGTCACCAAATCTTTAATTTGTTTAAAAAACCATTTAAACTATTGCTAAACTATTTATATATAATTAACATACTATTGATATACTTTTTATTCATAAACTTTAAAATTATATTTAGGATTCAAAAGAAAAAATTGTATGATTATAAATGTTGTAATCACATAAGATTATTGTTTAACTTTAATTTTACTAATTATGGTAATTGTTAGAATGCCGTTTTTTTTATTTAAAAATTTTAGATTTTGAAAATCATCTTTTTATGCGAGAAAGACATCCAATTAAAACAAACGAGATTTCTGGAATATAGTAAATAATAAATAATCCATTGTTTTCTTTTCCATGTGTAAATTTTTTGTACTTCAGAAGTTTCATTATAGAATTTTAAATTTTGATCATTTCATTTTTTTTAATAAAATAAATTAAAAGTTCCTTATTTTGATAATGACGACCAATTATTTACAAAGATCAACTTGTGCTTTTATAACCAAAACTCGTGCGTAATAAATTGAAAAATTTTCACGCATGGCGTGAGATATTAAATTAAATTAAAAAAATAAAAACTGTGAAATGTTTTGGACAAATTATGAAAATTTGTGATATATTTATTCGTCAGTGCGTCAACCCCCTTTCAATAGAGATGCAACAAAATAAATTATGTTTTGATAATAATCACGTGAATCATAAAGCCGGCCATAAACGGTGAACTTTATTACCGAATTCTAGTTAACTCGTGGAAAAAACGTGCTCCAATTTACGGAAAATTTCCATGCGAGATAAAAAAAAAAAAAATTTGCATTATTTATATTTTGTGCTCTTCTTGTAAAGTATTATAAGTCTTTGTTATTTTTAAATAGATGATTTTTTGTCCTGTGAAATTCTTTTCTTTTCTTTTTTAACAGGATTTGACACGATATTGAATGTTGTTTCGAGAAATGTGGTCAGTTTAAAGATTTGCCTAAACTTATAATTATAATTTTTTTGAACACAAGATTGAATAAAATTGACTAACCTAGTTAATAGTATGACTTGTTAACGTTCCAAGAAATACGCCATTTCACGCGTTTAATATTCCAAATGAAGATCATTTAAGTTTAATTCACTAATATTTATAATACAGGTTAAAATACAAGGTTATTTGAACCGCAGTTATCCTGGTTTTTCTCCTGATTCCTCCTTGTTTATCCATTCAAATGATTTCCTTTTATAATTATATAATAAATATTTGTTAATTAAAACTTATTTTCGGTCTACAAATCACCGAGTTTGTTTATAATCATTTCATATCTTGTTTTATTATTACTAATTTTAATTAGTTTATTATCCGAAATTTTCCACTTGTTCAATTCCCATTTTTATACATTTTGGGCCGACTTTCTTCTATAAATATACTAAACCACGTGATGATCGATTAAAAAAAAAAAGACGAATCTTTAAATTATTTTCAAAAAAAAAAAAAAAAAAAAAAAGATTTAAAAAAATCATCATCTTAATTTATAATAAAATTATGTTATATATATATATATTTATTAATATTTTGACAACAAAACAAAAATTCTCCATTACTAAATTATTTGTTATATCATATATATATATATAATATATAATTTGTTTCAATCGTCCAATCATATAGATTTAAATTATCTTAATATAATTGCTAATGTAATTGGCTCGGAATGTGAGTTTACACGTGACTTTTATATAATGTGATGATTCAAAAAAATTCTCATAAAATTCTTTACGATTTTGCATTCGGCTTAACTCCCGTTTAATTATTTCAGTCTTTAATATCAGTTTAATATCTATAAAAAATGTCTGACGATGATTTTATGCTTGAAGACGACGATGAGGACTATAATTTTGATTATGAAGACGACGAACAAGAGGAACCTGACGTCGATCTAGAGAATAAATATTATAACGCAAAAGGTACATATTAAAGTAGTTGTAATGTGCTCATTGTTAGAAGGAAAAGTTTGATATATGATGTAAAAAATCGTTAAAATAGATTCTTTATTAGAAAGAGTCCTTAAATTTTTATTTCTGATTTGAGAAATGTTAAAATAACTTTATTCGATTCGATTTCATTCATTAGCACGGAAGGAGGATGATCCTAATGTTGCCATTAAAGAATTTCAGAGTGTGGTGGATACTGAACAAGAGAAAGGTGATTGGTAAGTTTTTGGATCTAAAATCATTAACGAATTCATGTTCGAATTTTTATTATGTTAAATATTAATTACTTTACTCAGGGGTTTTAAAGCTCTTAAACAAATGGCAAAATTATCTTTTAAAGCGGGAAATTATGAAGCGGTAGATATATATTATGCGAATTTGATTGATCTTATAATAATTCATATTTATTCGGATATTAATTTTGATAAATTGTATTTAGACACTTAAATATTATAAACAGCTTCTTTCTTATACAAAGTCTGCTGTGACACGAAATTATAGTGAAAAAAGTATCAACAATATATTGGATTTTATCTCCTCCTCTCAAGATATGACTTTCATGGAGGAGTTTTATTCAACAACTTTAAATGCATTAGAAGAAGCTAAAAATGAGGTCACTGAAACGTTAAAGTTTATTTCAAATTTTTGATTGTCTTGTTAACATACTTTTCTTTTACAGAGATTATGGGTTAAGACCAACTTGAAATTAGCAAAACTTTGGCTTGATCGTAAAGAATATACTCGTCTAAATAAGGTATGGTTATTATTTGCTTGCTTAAATCCTCAACTTTTCTTAAACAATTATTTATGATTTTGATTATCCATGATTATCCATGATTATTATGATTAGATTCTGCGTCAGCTTCATACTTCTTGTCAAAAGGATGACGGAACTGATGATCAACGCAAGGGTACACATTTATTGGAAATTTTTGCTCTCGAAATTCAAATGTACACAGAAACCAAGAATAATAAAAAATTAAAGGTTTTGTATATTTAATTTTGTATTATAGTAAGTCACTTATATAATCATCATTACTAAAAAATCTTACTTTATTAGGCATTATATCAACAATGTCTTCATGTCAAATCTGCTATTCCACATCCACGTATAATGGGAGTTATTCGAGAATGCGGGGGAAAGATGCATATGGGTGAAAGTGAGCAAATTTTTGTCGAATGATCAAATCTTTTATGTAAATTACTAAATTTTTAATTCATTGATTTATCATTCCAGAGGAATGGGATAAAGCTCAAACGGACTTCTTTGAATCTTTTAGAAACTATGATGAAGCGGGAAGTCCTCAACGTATACAAGTGCTAAAGTAAGCAGATTAAAAGATTAGAGATTAGGGAATTATCTTTTATAATATTTCTACATATTACTGACTTGACCTGTATTTAATTGTAGATACCTCGTTTTGGCTAACATGTTAACTGAATCGCAAATTAATCCTTTTGATTCCCAAGAGACTAAGCCGTAAGTGATGGAAGCTTTAAAAAAATCCATCTTATAACACTTACTAAAGATAATCTGTGCTCAATCTTACAGATACAAAAATGATCCACAAATCGTTGCTATGACAAATCTTGTCAGTGCATATCAGAGAAAAGAAATTCGCGAATTCGAAAAAATTCTAAGAGGTTGGTAGCAGTGATATTATATTTGAATATTTATTAAACAGTTTTAAATTTATTTATTTATTTTTTAAAAGATAATCGCGCAACTATAATGGATGATCCCTTCATCCGCACATATATTGATGATGTTCTCAAAAATATTCGAACGCAAGTACTGCTTCGTCTCATTAAACCTTATACACGGATAGAGATTCCATTTGTATCGAAGGTAAAAATTATCTTGAATGTTATACTCGTTATACTAAGTGTACTTGTTAATATCATTCTGTAATTTTTGTCAATTGTTTTTAGCAACTCAATATACCAGCGCAAGATGTTGAAGATTTGTTGGTTGGTCTTGTCCTTGATAACAAAATTGTTGGACGAATTGATCAAGTAAATCAACGGCTAGAATTGTATAGACAGTACGTAATAATTATTACTTTAAAAGCTTAGAATTATATAATTATAATGAAGATATAATTTTTTTAACTGTTTATTATTCACTTTATCAGGTCATCTGATACTCAACGATACAATGCCATTGGTAAATGGTCGAATAATGTGTCCAATTTATACAAGACTTGTATCAATAGAGTTACATAATAAAGATCATTTATGGTAAGATGTAAATATCTTCAAACTTTAATAAAACTTCATGTTCACCTATTACATTAACTATATCAAGGAATATCATAAAGGTGGATTTAACGATAATATATGAAGTAGATAAATTTAAATGAAACTCATGAGATATAAATGTACATTAGTGAGAATATTTTAATGGGGGGAAAATTTGAATCAAAATAAACAGAATAAATTAGTGTTAATGCAACTTATATTATATATCATTTTTATGGCGTCTGCGAACTATAATATCACGCGATTCCTTGACCAAAATTGATGCGACTTTATCTGTGGTTTCTTGTAAATCTTTTTCAGTGACGCATATATGATAATCATATTCATCTTTTTTCGCTTTAATTATTTCATGAAAAAGGCCAAAAAATAACTCCACAAAGTACATATAATGTTATAGCTTTATAGTCTTGCCTTCCTGACTTGGTGTAAATTCACTATTATCGCTTTCTTGAGAAATATGAATAAAGTACCAAAACTGCGTCGCACATTTAAAAACGCGTAAAATGCGTGATTAAATATCACGTGATATAAACTTTGTTACGTCATTTAAAACAAAAATACAATATATAAACAATATTTGTTTTTGCAGTACTTTCTCTTGGATAGTCTCTTAAATATTGATTTCTTTTTGACGGTTCAAGGTATTTACGTTCAATTTAATTAAACGAGAAAACAATGTCACAAAGAACTTCACTTCGTGGTTCAGATGAACGTAAATATCGTAGTTTATCCTTATCTTATAAAGAACGATATAACGATACAAATAAAGAAGATTCTTTTAAACGTCAAGGAAGAGAAACATTACGTGACTTGACAAATAAATATTTGAATCAACCTAATACGATCAAGGCAAATGAAAATAAAGCCAATTATAAATCTTTTCGAAAAACAACTTTTGAAAAAGATTTATTAAAATCATCTATACCTACAAAAGATGAAAGAAACGACTATCGCGTTCAATCAACTCTTGATACAAATAAATTTTTTAATGATTTATCCAAAGAAAAAACGGTATTCCAATCCAAAATCAATAAAAAATCTTATTCCAAAATTGAAATTGAAAATTATTTTGAAAATATTTATGGAATAAATGGAATTAAAGGAATGGTTGTTGATTTTTATGATCTTGAATCTATTAAAAATAAAAAACCACGTGTCCCTGAATGGCTTTTAAGAGATAATTCAGAAGAACTTTTTGAAGCAGAATTGCCACCTCAAGATATTACGGTATATAATCTCTGGTTCTTTAGACGTAAAAATGAAGGATCCCCAGATTTTGTTCAAAAGGGGACCAAACCAATTTCTAAAACTGAGATGATAACACATTTGGAAAAGATTTATAACAATAACAAATCTCGTGAAACTCGTGAAAATGACACGAATAAAAGCGGATCAAAGTTGATTCGGTTTATCTTGGATGAATTGAGAAAAGTCAACAATTATACGCTATATATTGGAAGTGAAACCCGATATCCCAACAATGTAATGGAAAAAACGCCTAAACTCATCGAGAAACTTGAAAAAATTTTAGAAAGGATTCGTTCTTATAAAAATCATTATGAAGAAAATAAATATTTACTTTCTAACGATGGGAAAGCAATTAAGTATGCAAAAGAATTATTAGATGTAGTTTGGATGAATTTTAATGTGAGAACTATAGATATCAGCAAGAATCGCGTAATGTTTAGGGAAATATGGGTAAAAGTGAATAAAGAATTGGAAGAAATCATTGGAAAGTATTTCAATAGAAAACGGTACATACTTTAATAGTCAAAATAAATAAATTTTTATTACGCGAATTAGGGAAAAAAAAAAATAATGTTTTTTTCTAACTATACAAAATAAATAAATTTAAAAATACTGTACAAGCATAACACAATAAAAATTTTATCTTCCTGGCAGATTTATTTTATTTATACTGACTTGTATTGTTGTTCTTAATTTTGTTAACTCAAGATTTAAATGATAACAAGTATCCCGAATTTTATCGTTTTCTTCACATCTTTTTTTATCATTATTATATGTCTTCCAAATTTCCTTTAAATCTTCGATAACTATTTCAAATTCTCTGTCAGCTTTAATATAAATACCATAATAATTATGGATTTCTTTTATTGTCATCTTAAAATTTTTCAAATGAAAATAAATGTTTTTTGCTTCTTCAGTTAAAGAAATTAAATTTTTAATTGATTTTAAAATAAAAGAATCGTTCTTTTTCTGTTTAATTTTCAATATTTGAATAAAATAATTAAGATAAACAATATAATTTAGTAAATCATAATGAAGTTTATAATTTACATATATGTGATTTTCTATTAATTTATTATCATATTGTTTTCGAAGTTTACTTTCTTTGGTCTCTTGAGTTATTTGAGAACACCGAAAAAGGATTCGCGGATTAAAATTCATTTGTAAATATTATAAATGATTCAAGGAATTAAATGTTTGTACGATTTGTAATTAAAAAGTGAATATTTTTTTTTTTTTTTTGTCGATGTCAACCTGGACAACGTAATAATATACTTTTATTATGTATTTTTTTTTTTTTTAAAAAAAAAAAATAAATAAAATTTTTTTTTTTCATCAAAACAAAAACGAGAATTAATGTCTTTTTATATAATATTTTATTTTATTAGATTTAAAATTCACACAAAATGTCCAATTAAAGTTAACACAATTCTTACCCTATGTTCCTCAAAAATTCATAAAAAACCAACAAAGATAAAAAATTACGCATTTATGTATTGTTTACAAAAAGAAATTCCTATTTTCTTTAATTAATATCCAATGAAAACCTTATTTATTTTTGGAAAAATATGTATGATGTTGAAGCGATCATTTTTAGTAAAACTTTTCAGTGAAACACTTTTAATTTAATTCGTAAAAATTATTCGTTAAAATAAAGATACTTTGTTCAAAGAAAAAAATTTAATTTTGTGTACAGGGGGTTCATATATTGAATTTGTGACACCATATTTTCATTATTAGGCGTTTAATAATTTTGTCGATCCTTCGTAAGCCAAAATTCTTGGCTCTCCGTCTAACCGGCTCTAGATTATCATTCGTATTTTGTAATGAACATGTTGAACAAAGTAACAACAACAATAATTTATAATTATGGGTATGATAATATCCGCACCTGTGGAGTGTGGACGTTTATTTGAATTCCAGGGGTTTGATGAAACCGGGTTCACATCTTTAGAATAATAAGATGTCATTAAGATTGGGTTAAAATTAATATTACTTAATAGCAAGGTTTGCTCAACGTAGTTTAGCTTTATGTGGTTTAATAATTTGAAGTTACGGCCGGATCATATGAATATTGATTTTTATGATTTCATCAATTTGTTTGCGTTTAAAAGAAAATGCTTAAAAGAAAGTCTTTAAAGAAATCTCACAAATCGATCCATTGTTCGGGCATACTTGGCAGGTCTCCATTGCAAGGGTAGACTTGGCATGTTTTCATTGTTAGGGTAAACTTCCATCAAATTGTTATACTGGTTAGTAATTGATAATTTGCACATCAAACGAAGGGATGAAATTATACTATAGATGGCTAACTAGTCTTGCCACTAAGGGCAAAATTCGAAACTGGAGAAAATTTCCAAAACTGCGAGAAACTTCCATAGCTTCCATTACTTGGCAAAAACATATTTTAATGTCGTTAGCTTTAACATTCAATATCACTATTAATTTATTTCATTCGTTAGGTTCTTCCACTTCATTATTTTCTCTGTACTAATTATACTATCTTCAATTGGATCTTCTAAAGCATCAATAAACATAGAATCTATTTATTCACCAATTACTATTACCTGTTGTAGTTATACAAGAGGGGAAGGGTTAATAGAAAAAGGTATACATAATTAAAAAGTAATAATTAGTTTTCATTGTGTTTAAATGAAAGAAATAACAAAAATAATGAGAAAAGATTGTTTACAATTAGATGCATTGTGTATAAACGTATAAACACGTCTTGGATACGGTCTCTCGTAAAAAATGCATAAATTTAACCACCAATTAAAAATCATGCATGTGACAAATTTAGTTTTGCCAAGTTTTGAGAAATTTCGATAGTCTTGAAGTGGCTGAAACTGAAACCAAAATGTTTCACAATAAAATATAATCTAATTCCTGTGTCGATCCGTAAACACAGAAGGAAGACATTTTTCTTTTGAAAAACCTATTATTATTATTTTGTGAAACACTGACTTTTAACGTCAAAAATGGCTTTCCCGACCTCTTTTCATCTTATTAGTGAGAATTACTAAGACTTCTCTTATAAGTTTAAAGTTTTATCGCATCGAAATAGATAATACTGGCTAATTATACGCAGACGGCAAAAGTTTAAGGGCCGTCATAAGCGAGTGTGAATATGAAGAATTTTACGACAACGATCATTATCATATGAACTCGAAAGTCTTTAGAGCCTTTCTTTTAGTAATGATACTCTTGCCTAGCCTTCGACCGAAATCTCCAATCGTCCTTTACGTGACACGTTTTTTTGCCATATACATCATTACCTATTCAAAAGTTTAGGGCCACCTTATTTTTGATAATATTGTATTATATACGTAATTTTTTTTTTTTTAAAAAAAAAAAAACATTAGGCTGTATTTTCTTAAATAAAAATATAAAATTATTATACTTGCATTTATAAATTATAAATTATATAACCTTTTTCTCTTATAATAAGTGATTAATTTTTTTAATCAGAATAGTTATAATAAAATAAGGCTAAATTTTAATAGTTTAATATCAATTTATGATAAGATTCAAAATTCCGTATTTAATGATGACGACAGTATAACGCATGACATAGTTGAAATTACAAAATCTCGCTAAGCAAGGATTCGCGTAAAATACTAAACTAAATCAAAGTTCCCTACAATGAAAACCACCCTGCCAAAAAATTTCGTAAAGATTGGATTAGTAGTTATTGAGAAATAAGGTGTTACGTTACATATTGTAGATCATCAATTATAAAATAAATACTAATCCATCAAAATTCAAGATTTATTATATTGTAACTATTCCGGTTAAAAAGATAAATTCCTTTTATAAGAAGAAAATAGTTTATATTTTAAATATTAGTATAATAATTTTATGTTTAAGAAATTTTTACATAAAAATTTTCTTAATGTAATTAACAAAATATTCTAAAAATAAGGTGGTCCTAAACTTTTGAGTAGGTAGAGTAAATATATAATACTTGGGCGCAATGGGTAATTGCTGCGGAAAATTTGGAATATCATTACGGACTTACGGTGCAACATGATGTTCCGATGTTATACTGTATTAATGAATGCATTTAGAATCTTTCAGATTTCTTTTGATAAGAATAGTAACAACAGACATTGAATTTTGCCCCGAACCACGATTTCGGCATAAAATGTAATATAACTGACATAATTTATAAAGGTCATATATCATATATCAACAACACCATGTGTTGCTCAACACCAAAAAAGTGTAGGGCAACGTACCCTTTGTAAATAAATACGTTTAAAAACATAATGGTTCAATATATAAAACAACATAAAACAACACAAACATGGCAAAAAGTAAGCTTTTGTTTTTTTTTATTGTTTAAATATTATTTTATGATTTCTATTTCTTTTATTTTCAACTCTTACTTTTTTTGTCATAAATCACAATAGCAATATAAATGCTTATTATTATAACGTCTTTTAATTTTTTTGCTTTTTAGATGACGCATCATTTGGGTTCTTTCGTAAAAGTTTACGTTTTCTCTCAGCTCGGTCATTATATGATGGCACATTAAGAGAAGTTTTAGTAATATCACCTAAAGGTCTCCTAGTTTCGACTCGTTTATCCTTTTCTTCTTGCAATAGTTTCAATGATCTTGAATCATTCAAGTTCAAAGAAGTGGTTTTAATTGAAGTCGAAACAGTAGGGTCACTTGTAGGTAGGTTTGATATTTGTTCCAATGATGCATTTTCGGAATAATTTGAAGTTTGTTCCAATGGTAACTTTTTCTCGATCTTAGAATGATTTAATGTTTGTCCCAATGGTGTCTTTTTCTCAATCTTAGAATGATTTGATGTTTGTTCCAATGATGCATTTTCAGAATAACTTGAAGTTTGTTCCAATGATAACTTTTTCTCGGTCTTAGAATGGTTTAATGTTTGTTCCAGTGGTATCTTTTTCTCAATCTTAGAATTATTTGATGATTGTTCCAATGGTATCTTTTTCTCGATCTTAGAATGAGTCTTGGAAAGGGATAAAATTTTTTTCTTTTCTCTTTTTTGTGTGACAATTCTTTCCTCAGGTTTATTTAAATTTTTTGAGATCGAACCTAGTTCAGCTTCTTGTGAAACTACTTTGTTCTGTGAAGATTGTGTTACAGTTTCTTGTTGAATGACCTAAAATGAACAGAATGATAACTTTAAGAACATGATAATCAAAATATGATTTTGTACAAGAGATATAAATTTCACGGCTTACCGGCAATAAAGAGCAAATCGATGCGTTATTCGCAGAGTTAGATGATAACGATGATGCTTGTTCAGGCTCTTGAACGGGATCCTTATGTTACAATGTAATTTAATTAAGTAATTTAATTAAGTAATAAACAAAGATTAAGAACAAAATATTTCTTATTAATATTAAGTACCCCGAGATTCAATGCTTTTTTATCTTCAATCGCGTGTTTCAATGTGGCGTGTCTTGCTTTTTGTAAGAATAATGATTTATTTTCCTTAAATTCACTCGCCTATCAATTTAATAATTGAATATAAGGGAAAAATGATTTTATGAGGAAACGAGCAAAGATAATGGATATCAGTTCAACTATACAATTTCAATTAAAAGAGGATCGTCCGGATTCGGATCCGCCATTAAAACACTCAAGGATGTCAAAGTAGTTGAAATATTCAGGGAAGGTTTCCATGATCCCTATGAAAGAAATTAATAATATATAATTTTGCTTAAGCATAATAAATAACAATGTTACCTTTGGTGGCATTTTAAGTAGATCAAGACATATCCTCCCCACATCATCCACATTTGGATGATAAATTGGAGTAATGAATTGCATTTTGGGAGGTTCCATAGGATAACTATATCATATAAGTCATTTAATAACATTATCTAAAAAACTCGATTAAAAAAAAAAAAATAAAAATATAAACTTGCCGTGAGGGAATTTGCACATCTACTTTAAATAGACCATCTTCATACGGTGTATCTTTCGGTCCTTTGATCTCTATTGTATTAAAGGATAAAGATAATTTTTTTGTTGGATATTAAATTCTAGGTTTAAAAGACCAAATGAACTTACGTGCACAAAAATGTAACAAACTATCGTCAACAGGATAGCAAACAACTCCTGGTGGAGGATCGCGTTCCAATATTTCTTTAATGTAGAATTATATAAGTGGAAAATGGAAGAAAGTAAAAACGCGTAAAATTCAATAAAAAATACGCGAAGTTTTACGCGTTTTAAAATGAAATTGTAAATTACCAAGCTCACGTTTCATGCGAGGAAGCAGTTGACTTGAACTCGAAAACATTATATGGTATTTCAATTAATTTAGACGCGAAAAGAAAGGAGACGAAGAGAGAGCAGTAGCGGAGCAAGTGAGGAGAATACTGAGGAGAATGCGGAGAGTTTTAAAGAGTTTATGCACCAATTGGATCATCAGATGATACAATCTATGATTGGTAAATTATCACGTGATGATAACTTTCAGGTCAAATTTTTTAACGCGTTCGTAACGCGTTTCTTATTATATTTAAAAATTCTTTCCACAATTTCTTGCGGTATTTGTAATCTCAAACTATTATTTTTATTATTTCTTTTTTAATAATTAGAATTATTATGATATATACAAAATATAATATTTGACATAATATAAAAGTATTTAAATTTTCACGATTCAATATGATATTCTTCTTGTAATTTATTTGTTACAGCTTCACGCATCTTTTCAAATATAGCACTGGCTGCCGCATTACATATCTCATAACAATTAAAATACTAGTAATTATAAGAGAAGAGAATATTATTATTAGATAATGAATATATTGGTTAATTAGAACTTAACCTACTTGATCATCGGTAAATAATCCTAAGGATTCACAAAATAAAAGAGATGATGATGTTTTATTAAATGCAAAAGTATGAAAGGATTTTACATTTTCCATTTCTTGTAATGTTGGATCTAGTAATATTTGATCATCTTTACTTATAACACAAGAAATTGCTGCAACAATATCTTTCATCGGGATTCCAGCATCTATTAAAGCCATTGTAGTTGCATTTATTGCAGCTGCAATTATCTAGGAATTAAATTAAGAATTAAAAAATAATATTAAATATCAAGATTTTTTTTTAAATAATGTTATTTGGTTATTTGTAAAGGATACACTTCCATCATCCATCATCACTTGTGAAACAATTTGGATTTGTGTTCTTGGATGTAGACCTGATTGAATGACACCCTCAAATGTTGAACGTAGAATATATTCATGAGTTTTATCCTTTGTTCCTATATTTAGCAAACATTCAATTAAATTTAATTATTAAAAAAGCTTTTTTCTCAATGTATTTACCTGGAGTACCAACGAGGGGTCTAACCACTACATCAATGGTGGCCTTATCTAATTTTTCATCTCGTAATTTAACTTCGGCAGGACCGTTGACTGAACAAATTACTTTAGTATTGCCTAAAAGAAATAAAATTAAGCTTAGAAAATATAACCTGTCACGAAAGATTAATTTAACTAAACACAAATACCAAAGCTAAAGCTAGCAGAGCCATCTCTACTAAGAAGACTTGTAGTGATTGAAATTGGACGAATGGTAGAAGAAGAGCGTTTATCAGCACGTGTTGCCATATTTAAAATATTTCTACACTTAAGTTGTAGAAAAAAGATTTAAGGCTAGAGTATATCGTATAATTAATTTTGATAATCATGTGGTGGTACGATGAGTTCAAACCAGTTTCAAACTCGTTTTGCAGAACCGCAGAATTTTTCTTTCAAAAAAAAAAAAAATTTCATTTCTGTTTTGCTATTATACTTTAAAATATATACGAAGTCAAAGAAGGCTGTCAGTTCTTTAGTTTGTCTTAAGTAACAACTCTAAAATCTTTGTATACACGTTAAAAAATGGTTTTTTTTAGTGTTTTATGGTAAAATTTGTAATTTATTATACACTATTTATTTTATGATAATTTAATATATTAGAGAAAGGAAGAATACTCAATTTTGGTTCGAAGAACTAAAAAGACAAATGAAAAATATGTTAATTTTCAACGTGCAGTAGAACATAGATTATTTAAACTGCCATCATGTCCTATCCAAAAATGATCATGCATGATAACTTTATACACTCATCAGTTATCAAAAAACCCGACCCTGGACAAACAAAATTTTGGTTCCTCTTATTCCTAGTATTATGACAAAAAATTGGGTTGCATTTCTTGCAACTTTCTGTTGTTGAAAGTAATAATAATTTACAATCTGGATGGACTGACTATGATAATGATAACACGTCCATGGGAAATCCGATTGTTGGTGATAAAGACAGCAAATTTTTCAATCATTACGTCAATGTGTTGAAAATCAAAGAGTTTATTAAGGACAAAATATTAATGTCTTCGTAGTATTATTTCTCATTTACGTGGCGAAGTATTTTTATCATCAAAAGAAGCTATAATGCTATTACAAAAATGAATAAATTTACACAATCATTGAATAAATGTGTTCTTGCCAAACAAAAAGTCAAGAGTGTTCGGGATACAAGCTTACACCTCGACAAAGTCAAGTTCGAGTATTTAAATATTTCATGCTGCTGAGATTAAGTTTTATCAGACTGATAAACGTCTAAAACAAGCACGAATAATCCTAAAAAATTAAAAACACCACCTCCATCTCCTAACCAAAATAAAATAAAAACGAAAAGGGCTACTTGACAAAAAATTAAACAATTAAAAGACGAGAAAAATCTTGATAGCTGCATCATACCGGATCATTCCTATCTTTAGTCTTGACACAGCGATGCTCTTGTGGAAATAATGATATTTTGCAAAAAAAATGCAAAATATCTTCAGGTGGATTGGGGTTAAAAATGTAAGAAACTTCAACTTTTCAAAATGAACCTTCAATTATGAATTATACGAAAGCATTTGCTGCTTCTTCATTATGTAGTGGATTGAATCGGCAAGGGTTTCGAAATGCTATGTTAACTATTGGGTTACCAAGTTGCTTAGTAAAACAAATCAATGAGTGAAAATATCAAAAAATTTGCTTTAGAAAATACTAGAAAGCATTGTACGCGATGATACTAAATAAAATGAAAAAAAAAAAAATGTTTTAACGATTGTATTTGACAGTCGTGTTAAAAAAGATGAGAACGGAAATGAAACAATGATACGACAGGAAAATCTAGCAGTACTTATCGGAATACTTGAAGTAGTTGTGCTTTTAGATATTGTAATAGATGGTGGCCTTGATAATAATAAAACTTTACGTAGGGTAAAATAAGTAAATAAGATTTTTCCTGATCCTAAACACTTAACACAGTATTAGGAGAAAATTAAATTGTAAGCAATTTTTATATTATTTTTATCGTTTGTTTTATTACTTTATTTACAAAGTATTATTTTATTATAGCCAAAAAATGGAAGCACTATTCACGTTATGAAAAAATGTATATTTGTTGTGGCTGTAAAAGAAGAAAATAAAAAAGATTTACCACTTATAACTGAGTTAGTAAAATACACAAGTGTACGGATTGATCATTCTGAATGTTGGCCAAAAGTATGTTGGATAATTCAAAATCCTGAATTAGTACTTTGTGAACCAAATCTTTTAAACAGTACATCTGAAAAACGAAAAAGAAATCTACTGAAATGCCTGGTGAAATTTTTCAATTGAATGTTGGACAAAGCCTCGTAACATCTCACAACGAGGCATTCAATAGACAAAACTAAGTTTTATTTCAAAATTGATTGTTGGAAAACATATTCTGTGCGACATGTTTTAGCAGCAATCCACAATAATTCAATTTATTAATGTTGCAAAATGTGTGTGTTCAAGCGGAATTAGCTGCATTTTTAAAAATGATGTACAAAATATTGAACGTATTGCTGGTGGACGTGAATTGCAAAAACAAATCACCAAGAAATGGATGTACATAAAGCTGTTAAAGTTGCAAAATCATGTAACAAAAAAAGAATTTAGAAATGATTGATTTTAACCAGGTATTTAATTATTACAAATATATTATTTCAACTTTAATACTAATATAATGGGTGTCTTCACAAATTGCGTGATTGAGATTAAGATTGAGATTAAAGGTTAATCTGGTTTCACGAAGAACGTGATTGAGATTAAGGTTAATCTCAAACTAATCATGATTGAAATTTCATATGTAATTTCAATCTTGCTCACTAAGATTAGGAATGAAAAATTAATTATCATGAATTTTTCTAATGTAATATCTTAATTTCAGTCGAATTTATAATGGATAACTAAATTCTGGCCGATTTAATACTTAAATAAATTCAATCATGATTAATTTTGTGAAGTAAGATTGAACGTTAATCTTAATCTCAAAGCTAATCCTAATCTTAATCCTAATCTGATCCTAATCATGCAATTTGTGAAGACGCCCAATAATGGTTATAAGAGTTTAGTTCCGTATGGATAGAAAACACGCGTTGAGTTGGAATCTAAAACATTTTGTCCTTCTTTTACAGGTTTGATTGATGGACTTCAAACAAATGTATTGGCTGCTAAACAATTTCCAAATGGTTATTGCAAATATGTAATCTTTGGAATGTTTTTGGAAAGAATACCTGAGGATGAAGTCCAAATAACAAATAATAAATAAATCATTTTCTAGTCAATACCAGATTTAAATCAAATATCTATACGAGTGGATGGATTTTCAAATCTTCGTGAATGGCAATATGAAGTCATATGTTCATTTTTAGAGTACAAAGATGTATTGCGAACTGGAGGCGGTAAAACTTTTTATATTTTGCAATGGCGGGCGGCTCTTGCTATTTCAACTTTGTAACTACTTTAACAGGCCACAAGAGTCACCACGAGATTCTCATTTGACTGTTGTTTTTACTTCTTTAAGAGTATTTGATTGATGTTCATGCGGTAATTAATATCTTATTTTTGTTTACAACTTTTATTTTGATATTTACAAATATTTTTCAATTGTAGAATAGTCTTGTTCGTATAGGAATTCCCACTGCGGGGCTTTATGCATATGACAACCATTTGAATATCAAGAATGTGTTTTCTCTGAATTGTCTTTAACCCCTGAAAAGTTGGAAAAAATAAATCATTCCATAAATTTCTTCAAACACAAGTGATTCAATTTGTTATTATCTTATTATTGATGAAATCCATCGTATACTTTATTACAACTGTATAGGTAAGTTTTTTAAAAGGATCATAATAAAAATTTGAACTAACAAATTATAATTCCGTATTATTGGATCCTTGTTACGTTTAGGCAATCTTAAAAAGACTTTCTGACCTCTCCTGTTATACTATTAGCTGCAACATGTACAGCTTCTGATGTTGAAGATATATGGCAGAATTTAATATTTCGCTAGCCAATTTTACTAGTATTCGTGGTGCTTCATTGTTAAGACAAGAAATTGAGATTCAAGTAGAATCAAACCTTCTAAAAAAAATTTATATTCTCAAATTCAAATTATATTGGTTTGTTTGACGGCTGGAAGATGTATTATTTACTGTTCGGGACCTGGCTCTTGTCAAAAATTGTTTCAGTCTGCATGAAAATTTTTTGGAAAATTAGATGAACAGCGTAGAATGGCAATTAAAAATTGGAAAACGGGATTACAGGAATATTCAAATTATGATAGCAAGTTAGCAACTAATGGTTTTAGTATAGGAATTAATGTGAAAGAAGTATATCTGATTATACACACAACCATTCCTTTATCAACGAGTATGTATCATATTTTTTTTTGTCATTATTTTACTATAAAATTATACGCTAATATTATATGTCTTCGATTTAACAAATTTTATTCAAAAAATTGGACGAACAGGACGTGATAGAATTCATTCAAAAAGTGATATTTTGTTCGTGAAATGATACTTATTTTCAATAATTAAAGAAAGGTATGATTATTTATTTTTGTCTATTTTTTATAATAAATTTTGACAATGGAGAGAATAATAGTGAAACATTAGCAAAAGAATAAGACATTATGAAAATCGACAAAAAATATTACAAATGTTTCAAAAGAAGCAAGCATGTGTTTACTAAATTCAAGGATAAGCCGGTATGATGGTGACTTTCATCTGATGTAATTAGACTGCTAAAAATTGCCAAAGAAATTGGAAAAATATGTGATGATACCTTTGGATATTTGCAGTAGTTTTTTGCAAATCAAAAAGAGCCAATGAACTTGGTCTTTGATGAACCATTTGAACGAAAATGCGTTAAAGGCTTTTTGATTTTGAATCTTCATCTTCGAAAAACAACAACTTTGACTAAACTTTTTCACTCAAACTAATAATTGTCAGAAGCAACGCGCATTACATATCAATATTGTTTCAAACAATAAAAAAAAAAAAAAATTTTTCACAATATAAAATTTAATTTTTATTAATGACTTTACAAGAAATAATTACTGTACATATATGATACGCGTAAAAAAACTTTAACTTGTCTTTATAAGTATGAACATTGAATATTTGTATATAAGAAAGCTAATTATTTTATTAAACATTAAGCTTCATCAAAAACTGAAGTTCATTTTTAATTGAGAATTCGCCTAAAAGTAAAGTAGAAATTATATTTTCGTGAGACGAAATTCTTGATTCTGCTACGTTAAACGTCGTCAATTTTCAATTTTTGCTTAAATTATCTCGACAAAAAAAATATCATGATAAACTTAAAGACAATTAATACATTTTACATGATCAAATTTTTTCTCTCGATTTTTGTTGCTCCTAATTTGTGAATTCAACTTTAATTGCGACAATATCTTTTAAGAGATTCACGCTATTCATATTGATTTTACTGCTTATATCCTAAGTATTCTATAAATATTTGATCTCGAAATTGCTTATAATATTCATGAATGGGAAATACCTTAATGCAAAGTATTAATATATCGAAAGTGATTCGGAACTGCACACTCTCCTGTTCGTAAAAATACAATATCTGTCATGTGTCGTCATCCCCGGATGTCATCGCATGCATCCGAGGTAACACACCGATTGTATATAAGAATTACAGCGATGCGATTTTTAACTGTCAAAGATGAGTTCTTTTAAAAAAAGAGTTCAAACGAGTCAAACAAAACCACCTCAAGGAACACGCTTATCACCATACAATGGACAATTATTAATTTCTACTGGAGTACCGTCACTTGATGATATCCTTTGTTTTTTTTTTTTTTTAAAAAAAAAAAGAAAAAGAAAAAAAATGTTTTTTTTTTTTTTTAATTCCTTAACTTTTAATGATTTTTAAAAACATATTCTTGGTGGAGGTATTCCAATTGGTAGTGTATTATTAATAAAAGAAGATAAACATACGGAATATGCTAGATTACTCTTAAAATATTTTTTGGCACAAGGAATTGTATCAGGGAATCACGTTTTATTTAGTACATTAGAGGAAGAAGAATCAAAAAATTTTATGATGGGATTACCTTGGTTGGCAAATGAAATTGATGATGATAATGATGATGATGAAAATATTACACCTGAATCAGAAGACAAGATGATAATAGCATGGCGTTATAAAGGATTAAAAAAATTTGAATCAAGTGTAAAAAATAAATCCAATATTCAAAATAAAAGTTTAAATGATCCTATTGGAATAAAATCTCAACAAAATAATGAAAAACCATTTTGTTCAATTTTTGATTTAACAAAATCGATACCTCAAAATATTATTTTAGAAAATAAGTTAATGACATTGATTAATTTAAATGAAAAAATTGATGAAAAAATAATAGGAAATAATGATCATTATAATACACTCTTGAATAATATACGTAAAGTTATTGAAGAAAATCATTTTAGTTCTTTATCATCAAATGTTGAAAGAAATGTTCTTAGAATCGGAATACATTCAATTGCTTCACCATCATGGCTATCAAAATCATCACATGTAAGTCAAGTATCCATCTATCTCAGATCGGGTTACAAGTTGACTCAATACGATTAACTCGATTAATTTGATTTGACTTTTAGGACCTTTTCGTTTTCTTGCATGCATTGCGCGGTTTAATGAGATTTTCATTTGGTGCTGCCGTCATTACAATTCCGGCTTATTTATATTCATCATCATCTTCAGAAACATCATCATTCATCAGAAGAATTGAACATATGTGTGATGCTGTCGTAGAAGTTGAATCATTTGCGGGTATTTATTGTTCATCACTATTTATGCGTTTTATACATTTCATTTACATTTTACATTTCATTTCATTTATGTTTCATTTACGTTTCATTTACATTTTCTTAAGAGTGCTCATAATTAAACTTGATTTTTTTCACAGGCTCTCCGGCAACGACCAATGCAATTTATAGTGCAACATATCATGGATTATTTCACGTTCATAAATTACCAACACTTAATTCACTCGTACCACCATCTACAAAATTATCAGTATTGTCAGGTGGAGGTGGTAATAATTTAGGATTTAAATTACGTCGTAAAAAATTCACCATTGAAACTTTTCATTTACCGCCCGAAGGTGGTATAAATGAACGACGTGTCGCTCCTGAAAAAAATCAATCTAACAAGTCTATAAAGAAGGATGATAAAAATAAAAATAAATCAGGTATTGGCATTTCTGGTAGTGGATGCGGTACTATACCAGGAAGAAAAGTTGATCCATATGATTTCTAATAAAAAGGGAAAGATTTTTTAAGACGAAAATTTTGTAATACAACGCTCATGTAATAAGGTGTTTTTTTTTTGAATAAAATGTATAAAGATGCATGTAAATTTTTTTCGATAAAAAAAAAAAAAAAAGTAACTTGTTATTATTATCGTTTATTTTGGGAACAGAATTGTTTTAAAAAAATGTTATCTTTGTCACCTTATATTTCGCATAGATACTTTACGTAAGAAATATCTTTAATTAATTATATTCTGATCCAAAATTCATAAAAAAAAATTTTAATATTATGGAATTAATGAAATCGAGGGAATTGAATTGTGCGGGTACTTAGAAAATAAGAAACTCATCTTTTAATTATTTAAAATTGATTTTATAGCGGAACCACTCGAATTGCGCAGGTATTGGGAAAATAAGAAACCCATCTTTAATCATTTAAAAAGGATTCTGATCCAAAAATTCATAAAAAAAAAAAAAAAAAAAAATTTTTATTATGGAATTAATGAATTTGAATTGCGCAGGTACTTAAAAAAATTAATGAAATTGATTTCGTAGTGGAACTACTGGAATATACTTGATAACTTGAACAGAGCTTTTCTCTTTAAAGTATAATTATAATAATTAATCAAATGAAATTTACAAAAATACATACAATATGTAGCTGTTAACGTGCCATTACTACTTCCTCGTATTTCGAGAATTTACCAAAAAAAAAAAAAAAAAAGGTTTCACGCTTTCTGATCTTCCGAAAATCCGAACATAAGTTACGTGTTAACAAAAAGGAATTCACGGGTTGATCTTCCGAAAATCCATTTACGCGTCAACAAAAAAGGAATTCGCCAATCACAAAAGGGCAAAAATTAATACTGTATAAATGTAACTAAATCAAAAAGAAAATGGCACTTCAAAATTTCTTTCTAATAAATAAACGATCTTTTTTTTTTTTTTTAAAAAAAAAAAAAAAAATGATTATTTTGAAATAATCAATTTTTGAGTTCAAGTCAAATTCTAAGTAATAACTCTTACCTCTTACAAAATCCATTTGTTCTTACTTTAAATGGTGTACAAACAAAAGTGTCGGAATAAATAAATGTAAATGCATAAAAATTCTAATCTATAACTAACATGCTAAATATTTGTTTATCCATCTCATCCATCTCTGTAAAACAGAACAACTTATTCAGATCTTCCAACTTCCTTCCACCGGTGACAAATCTGACAATACCGATAATCAAAATCACATGATCAAATTTTTTGGCGACGTCCTCCGTCAAATTTTTTTTTAAATATAGTATACTGTACATGCATATAAAATATATGCACTGTAAAGTACAATATGCCATTAATTGAGTAGGAGTGTCAACTTTTATTGATACAGAAATGGAGAATCCACGATTCATCCGACATACATTTTACAGTTATTTATATTTTTCCGATCAATACAAGTTTTGATAACATTATTTGCGATACTGTAAAATACTGTAAATTGTTTATCTCACATTTTTTTTTTTTGCTTTAATCATTCTGTTCCAAAATCGTATTTTTTTTTTCCGATGGAGCGTGCACGATTTATATATATATATATATAATCTAAAAAATTATTTTTTATATATTTAGATTCATTGCGAAAATACTGCATACGATTATAATTCCTATCGGAGATGTTATAATATGATCGCCCCAGTTAAAATAAAATGAGAAGGCATTTTTTTTTTACGTTGAATCATATCAAATACTGTACAGGAAAAAAAAAAAAAATATCTCGCAAAGAAAAATAAACATTTTCTTTTTTAAAAAATTATTATAATCAAAAAAAAATTATAAAATTTTCTGTAACATTATCATTATTCTTAGGATCTAAAATTTTTGATAAAGTTTTCACGTTCCGAAAATCCAAAAATCCAATATACAGTATATATATATATATATATATATTATTAAGTTACACACAATTTTATACATTTTATACGCGTCTTTTTTACTTTATAGAATATATTTAATATAAAATTTATAAAATTTCAAAAATTCACTTTAAAAAAAGAATAATTCAACCAAGCAGTTTTTTTTTTAGAGTTTTTTGTTGTAGTTTTTTTATTTTTTTTTTTTTTTAAAAAAAAATTTTTTTTTAAAAAAAAAGAAAAAAAGAAAATATAAAAGAGAAAAAAATATGTAAAAATTCAGAGAAAAAATTTTAAAAAAAATTTTTCTAAAATTGTATAAGAAAAAGAAGAAAAAAAGGATATGTGAAAAGAATAATATATTTTTTTTTTTAATGTACAGAGTATATATAGAAAAGAAATTTTATAATATATATAAACATAAAAAAAAAAAAAAAAAAAAAAAAAAGTGAGTTTCCTCTAAAATATCTTTTTTTTTTTTTTTTTTTTTTGAAAACGAAAAAAAGAAAATTATCGAAATTATAATTTTTTTCGCGAAAAAAACTAAAAATATAAAAAATAAAAAAAAAGTCTCTACATGAAAAGAAAAAAGAAAAATGATTTCTTCTTCTTTTTCAAAAAGAAAAAAAAATTTTTTTTTTTGAAAGAAATATAAAAATAAAAATAATATAATTTTTTTTGTAAATAGTAATAATATTTACTCTCCCGTCTTCTCTTTTTTTTTTTTGGAAAAAATACTTTGTTGAAATAATTGTTTTGTAATATAATTTGTTATTTTTTTTTTCTTTTCCCCCCTCCCACAGGGAGAATTCTTTTTTTTCTTGTGGATTTTTTTTTTTTTTTAAAAGAAAAATTTAAATTTTTTTTAAATATATATAAAACTTAATATGTATAAAAAATAAATCGAAAAAAAAAAAATTTTAAAAAGGAAAAAAAAAGCTATATATGTACAGAGTATAATTAATTATATATATACGAAAAAAAAATGTACAAAAGAAAATCTATATGTGTTTTAAAACTTGTTTTTAATTTTTTTTTTTAATTATTGCGGCACTATGTTAAACGAAAAAGAAAGAAAGAAAAAAAAAAATTTAAAAGGGCCCTTTCATATAAAAGAAGGAGTACCTCCTTTCGTGCAAAAAAAAAAAGATTTCCTTATAATTTTTTTTTTTTCTTGAAGGATTTTTTTAAGGTAAAAAATTTTCTAATAAAAAAAGGGGTTCGTTTTTTTTTCTTTTCGATTTCCGAATATTGATATTTAATAATTCATAGTAGTTATTTCTTTAAAAAAAATAATATAAAGATATGTACAAATTGTTTGACGTAAAAAAAAATTGTTTTTCGTTGTTTTTTTTCGATGAATGTCGTGGAAATAAAAATTCGGAAAGAACTGAAGCGAATAGCGTATTTTTTTTTATCATATTGTTACTAATGTGCACGTGCGGTACGTTTCGTTTCGTTTCGTTTCGTTTCGCTTCGCTTTCGTTTTACAATAGTTTTTTCTTTAAGCAACCAGATCTATATCACTATTATTTTCGTCGTCTTCATCATCAGAACGTGTCATCCAATCCGGTATAGGTCTGTTGCTATCATTAAAATTGTTTGGCGAGGAAGAACTATCAACATTATGATTAACAAGGTTATCACAATCAACAGCATCCACTCCTTTTATAGCATTACTGTGGATAGTAAACCGGCAGGAAGTACCAGAATTACAAGTAGTAGGGTTCACGTGTTGACGACGTGAATTGATTGTAGTTGAACGGAAATTAGAATTAAGAGAAGAAAATTTTTGTTCAAAGGCCAAAGCTTGAGCGAACTTCTTCTTAATAGCTAATCTTTCATAATGTTTTTTAATGTTTTCAGGTTCATCTTTCCACATTTCACCAATAATAATAGAAGGGGAATTTTTATCAGGGATGATATTGGTACTATTGTTGTTTTTTAAACTAGAATTTGAAGAAATTTTTACAGCAGAATTACGAATAGCGGTAATTCTTTCTTTAATTTTTTGTCTATATATAAGAGGATGATTAATATTTACAACAGGGGAAGATTGACTTAGGACACGACGATTAACATCAATAATATTATTATTATTACGACGTTTTTTCTTCGTAATTCCACCATTATTATTACATGAAGTGAAAATATCATTAGAAATTCTATTTCTTCTTCTTAATTCGATATCATTAAAATTGTCATTATTATTGATTCTTGACCTTAATTGATTATTGTTAGAGTTGACAAGACTATTATTAGTTAGGTAAGCACGAGGGACTAAAACCGGGTGAAAACCTTCCGGTATCCAATATTGTTGCATATTTTCCCTATCACACGCGAACCGTTGTACTTTAGTCTCAAATAATGCTGTAGCCGAATGAGTATCATTAGGCAAAAGGGAAGAGGTCGGTGGTTGATGTTGTTGTTCTTTAAAAGCGGGGGAAGAGGATGGTGTTGGATACACGAGAACTTCATACCTAAGAGACTTTGTAGACCCCATTATTCGTAGTATAAGTTGAAATTAAAAAAAATATATATTTTTTTTTTTAATAATGATAAAAAAAGTGAGAAAAAAAAGGGGGAAACGGAGAATGGGGGGGAAGGAAGTCGTAAAGAAAGGAGAACGGGTGGATATGAAAATCCTCGTGTACTTGATAACAATTAAAAAGTGAGATGAATTTTTTCTTTTCAACCAAGTATTTTTATATGAATGTATTGAAGTACAAAAAAAAAAAAATTTTTTTAATCGGTCTAAAATTCGGTCATTTTATTTATTTTCGGGAAATTCAAAAAAAGTTAATGTGAAAAAAAAAAAAAAAAATTTTTTTTTTTTTTTTTTTTTTATATATTAAAGTAATGGGAATTGATGGTAAATCATGGGTATGATTACATTACATTAAAAAAAAAAAAAAAAAGGGAAGAAAAGAATGACTGTGATTAAAGAGAGGGAAAAGAAGGTGTTAATAAAGAGAGGAAGAGGAGAGAAAGAAAAAAAAAAAAAAAAAAAATGCATGCAAGAAACTTTTTTTGAAAAAAAGCAAAAAAAAAAGTATACATCCTGATGTTATATGATGTTGTGTAATGTTAAAATAGTTTAAAGAAAAGAAGAAGAATAAAATTTATGTGTATGTATGTACACTATGTATGCAAAAGCGCGTAATAAAATATATTAAAATAATCATTGTTTTTTTTTATTGAGAAGAAAAGAAAAGAAAGAGAAAAAAAAAAAAAAAAAAAACGACTATGCGCTAAATCTAGACATCAAAGTAAATCTGTTACACCATTGTTAATCTTACACAATAGAAAAAAAGCGTTTATAGAAATTAGAGTTACAAAGATAAACCTAAGATTAATAGGATATTTAGACATCTGTCAATTACCCTAAAACCAGAAACAATACGGATTAGTAAAGTATTGTTAAAAGCCACAGATTTCACCAAAAAAAGAGATTTTATTACTCGAGAACAATGGAAACCCAAGGGTTTGGATTGAGTGAAGTTTAATTGTAAGTGGTAAGTTAGAAGTTTAAAGAAGTTTAATAACGTGAAATTAAGTTTAATAAAAGTTTAATATTAAATAATAGTAAATTTTAATTTTAGACAATTCGTAATACTTTTGTAAAATATGTAAATATGCAAATAATTGAAATAATGAAATAATTGAATATAATTGAATATATAACTTATTGTATTTTTTAATGCTGTATTAATTAATTAATATTTACCAAATAGACTCCAAAATAAAAATACTGTACTGTACAAAATTATTTCTTATCAAAAAAACCCCACAAAATATTCTTTCTCCACTTTTTTTGATGATAAAAAAAAAAAAAGTCTTCATTATGATGAAGATCTAATAATTTGTCTAATATTACCTACAAAAAAAAAAAAAAAAAAAAAAAAAAAAAAAAATGTAATAATCAGCAATATTGCATCATTTGTCATTCCTTGAATATGTAAATATGTGATAAATATGTTTACTTTCAAGTTGTACACAATGGAAACATTATTTTACTTTATACTTGAAAATCAAACTAATACTTGTATCGATTAATTGTAATTATATAAAAAAAAAAAAAAAGGTTGAGAATAATCCGTTAAAAATGATTGATTATTTAATTGATTACTAAAAAAAGAATTTTTCGGAGTTAACTTCTAATAAATGTTTATTTATTTAATATTAGAATTTTAAAATTGATAAACTTTGACGAATTATATTTTGGTAAGATATTAATTCAAACTTGTCGAACAGCATGTTATAAACAGGATAAATAGGTAATAATAAACAATGAAATCATTTTAAAAGAAAAGAAAAAAAAAAAAAAAAAAAAAATTTTTTTTTTTTTTGACACATGCATCAAAAATGATATATCAAGTATTTGCAGAATATCAGGGAAAATCTAGACGATAAAAATAACATCATAAGATCATTATAAACAGGTTATCAAACCTGTCAAATGAATGATCATTTATTATTATTCACAACGCAGCCGAACACGAGTAAATAAAAAAAAAAATACGTTTACATTGTTTACATGGATCGGAATTTAACTGGAAGAAGCCAAAGAGTAAAATAATAAAACGTGTACTTTTAAAGTGTACTCAGTATACTTAATGTATTTTAGTGTACTTTTTAAAGCGTAAAGTGTTTTTTAAAGTGTGCACTTTTTAAAGGGTAGATAAGTTTCAGCCTCCTCTTTTGAAAAAAAAAAAATTGTATTTTTCTTTTACAGCAAAACAATTGAAAAAAAAAATCAACGCACACATTTCACAAATTTTTCTTTGAGTAAACAATGAAAGAATTCCTAAAGATTTGATTTGTCATTTTTATGATAATATCAAACAGAATCTTTTGTATTATGACAGCCAATCATATTATTCTTAATTTCAATAATTCAAATAACGCGAGAAAAAAATTCTTTGTTTAAAAAACTTAATTGCAAAAAGGTATTTTGGCTATTAAAATATTACGTAAAAAAGTTAAACACCTAGTTAATGAATGAATGATATTTCCAAATTTGTATAATTTTTAAAGAAATTTTCAAGAAAAGTCCTTATTGTTCTATAAGTGAAAAGTTCATATGATAAAAAAATAAAGAAAGCAAATATGTCAATTTTGGCTTATCATTCATTATGTCATGTAATGCGGTTGATGCGGATGAATTTGACGCGCCTTTGGATTATATAATTAATTTTCTCCAATAAAATGGTTGTTGGTTTTTTTTGAACCTTATTTTGGGGTCAGTCTCATCTTATTCCAAACTAAACTTTACGTGGATTATTTCGTCATATTATAATCTCATTGTTGGGTTTGTTCATTGTTCTTTGGTTTTTTTACTGCGGTCTATAATCCAGTTTTCTTTTTGAAACTATTTTGTTTCACTCCTCAATAAAATCGGTATCAATCTCCCCCCCCCCCCTCACTATTCATCCATCTACTGTGAATGTACCTACCCCACTAATCTTTTTCCTCCCCACTGAATAAATTCCTATTTGGTAAGAGTTCTTTATCCTCACGTGAATTTATTACCTTATTATGTATGTGAGATTAAGTACTTTTCGAAACTATTTTGATTTTATTTTTAATTGAAATGAAAAAAGTTCTTTATATGCAATGCAATATATTATAAATTCCCTTTCACATGTTAAAACATATCTTTTTTTAAAAATAAAAAAATCCTTATATTTAAACTTATTTGATAATTAAAAATGGTTTAATTTAATTTTTTAGGTTCTAAGTATCACTCAGTTTAACTATATTATGAAACATGCCAGCCGTTGTGAAACTTGATTAAGGTTTAGGCTTTTTTTCTTTCTTTTCTTTTTTTTTTTTTTTTGGTTATTAAAGAGCATTCATTAGTCAGACAAGGGGATGGATAAAGTTTGTTGATGATATATCACGAGGGAAAAAAGGGAATATCTGTGAGTTATTTCATCATGGACAATAATCCCTTATTTAGAAATAAGTTCAATTAAGGCGCACGCACGTAAAAGAATTTTTGAATTTTTAAATTTAATCTTTTTTTTTTATATCATTTCGTGTTAAAATGTGTAACATCCATTCATTTTATTTTATTTATTTAGTTTTTTTTTTTTTTCTTGTCGAAATGTTTCCTATTTTGTTTATTGTACAATCAAATAAGATTATCAAGAAAAAAAAAAAAAATTGTAGTACATTTGTAGTCTTAAAAATTACAATTTTTAATTTTGGTCGAAACTATCAATTTTTTTTTTGTTTATTTATTTATAATAACGAAATATAAATAAACAAACAAATATTGAGATATTTTTGAAACAAAAAAATATTAAATATTAGATCATATCATGATCCAATATTTTAGATACAATGCCCAATAATTTAAGCCTTGTATTATGTACTGCATTTATAAGCATGGGGTCACTTAGATTTTAGACCATTGTTGTTATTATTAAATCACATGATTTACCAATTTAGTCGTGAAATAGACAGATTACATCATAGATTCTTGGGTAGATGAGATCTACCGTATTTTTTGAAAGTCTTCCTTTTATCCAATTATTCTGAAATTGTTAAAAGTGAAACGTTTTCAATTCTTTGGAAATGTAAAAGAGGTATAATATAATTCAATTTTTTGATTTTTTTTTTTAAATTTTTTGTTTAAATTTCGTATTAATACATCATTAAAGTGCAATGGGGAGAATATTATATTTACTGTATTCGTTATCAATTATGTGTCTTTTTTAACACTTTAACATAAGTTTTGGGGTGATAAGTCGGGAAGATTTAAATATTTGGAGATATCATAATAGGTCATACTTATTAATCATATTATTCAACTGTGACTTGGCATTACCAATCACGACCAACTATGACTTGGTATTATCAATCATTGACGGTATTATCAATCATTGATGGTGTTATCAACCGCGACTTGTTTTGTCAATCCATAGTAGAGTTAAATAAATCAATCCTATTAGAAGTTGTCAATTACGATTTGGGTATTATCAACCATGACTTGGTTTTATCAATCATGCCATGATATCAACTACCAATCAACCACAATTTGATATTATCTTCGTATTGCACTATTTGGTAATTATTACTTTATTTAATTTCCAAATTATTGGTAAATTGTTTATTTATTTATTTATTTATTTTTTTAATTAAATTTGGTTTTTTTTTCACAATATATTTATAAGTTTATCAGATTATATTTATAGAATTTACATGTGTTATGTAAATTATCAAACTTATAAACCATTTAACATCTAATAAGACCTTATATATACTATCAATTAACTATGCAATAAAATAGATTTTTTTAAATATATAATTCTTGCAATCTTAGGTAAACAGTAAATTTTATTTAAGTATTAAATATACTATAACAGTCAGTGGAAATATCTGATATCATAATATAAATTATTGGTATAGTACAGTAAAGACTTATAACCTATAGTATATACTGTATGTAAACTTAAAATTGGTCAAAATTGAAATTGATGATCTTTAAAACTTAATTCTGGCCAAAATTTTCTTAATTCTAGCTGAATTCATAATTCCAGCCCAAATTATGTTAAAATCAATATTTTCAGATTATATATAATACTGAATTATTACAATATCATATTATTTTAACAAATAAGAACATGTGTTTGTCTGATTTTTAAAAACACTTTTATTAAAAATTTTATTTTATTCAGTTGCATCTGGCCAAAAAAAGATTATTAATTATATAATTATTTTAATATAATAAACTAATAAAGTATGAAGAGAACTTTTTTAACCTTTTCTTTTACTTATTTTTTTTTAAATATTTTGTAAATATCTTTTATTTTAATATTACTTTAAATATAAAAAAATATTTTACTTATTCATATTATACTATTTATATTTATAGCTTAATAAAGTAAATAAACTTAATAGCCAATAAGAAATTTTTTATGAATAAATAATTTTTGTTTTATTTTCATGTTAAATAAAAAATTTTTAAAGTTTTTTTTTTTTAATATTATAAAAATTTACCTAATTATTATAATACCAAAATTTAAATATTAAAAATCTGATTTTAATAAATAAAAAAACATTATATATAACTAGTTTTTCAATTAAAAATCATTTATAATGTTCAAATAAACCTAATAATATTGTTTTAATAAAAAAAAATTTTTTATTAATGCTTTAATCAAAAAATTTTAATAATTACCATTCTAAACTTAATAAAAGTTGTTTATTTTACTAAATTATATTTAAAAATAAAATAATTAAAAGTTTTATTAAAATTAAAAAAATTTTTTTATTATAAAAATTGGTTTTTTGTAGTTTATATAAAAACTTTTTAAATAACCATCTTTTTTAACTTAATAAACCTTTTTTTTTCTTATAAAATTATATATATTTTTGTTATTTAAATTGTATTTCATATTTGTCTTTAAATTGCATTTTTAAGAAAACTTTATTTTTAAAATAAACTTTCTTGTATATGCAAAAAAAAAATTATCATAAAAAAGGAAATGATGATGAAATTTTATAATATATATGACAAATTATTATTAATTTATTTAATTTATACAAGTGTTATATTAAAAATTTTTTTTTTAACTATGATTATATAAAATTATTTTAATTAATAATTAACACAAGAAATAAAATTTATGTTAACTGATAATCAAAATTAGTAAATATAATTTTTGATATAAAATTATTAATATTCTTTTTAATTATAAAAAATTTTTAATGTAAGAATAAATTTTTTTTTTTAAAATAATATTTAATTATTAATTTTATACATGTAATCAATAGAATTTATATAATAAAATGCAATAGTATGTTAATTATAAAAAAAATGGCATTTAAAATCTTTATTTTTTCAAAAAATAATATTATTAGATTTATCAAAATTTTATTATTATAATTATATTTATATGATTTATTTATCATTTTTAAAAAAATTTAAATAAATATTTCTATTTTAAAATTGGAAAAAGCTAAAAATAACGCCATGTTATTATATATAAATTATTAACATCCATGTTATCGTATATTTTTTGATCACCGTGCTTACATCACCGGTTATGAAGAATTCACCGGGGGTGAATTTTGTTTAACCGGAAGTAAATTAGATCACCATTAATAGTTTAAAATGTGACTTATAATAGACTACAATAGACTTTTTTATTTTTCCCACGACTTCTTTTTTTCTCTTTTCTTCTACTTTCATTTTTACCTTTTATAATAACTTTCATTTATTTCACAATGGATTTTCAAGAATTTTCTCCTTTGGTTCCTGTTGAATTTTATAATAATACTTATAATGAACCCTTAGTCAATTTTTATAATGAAAATATGGATACTAAAGATGACTTATCTGATGATATCAGTGACTTTATAAACGAAGAAAATGATGGCAATTTATCACTTCAAAAAGGACAAATTTTTGAAACTTTTGAAGAAGTAGAAAGATATTTAACAAATTATTGCGAACAAAAGGGCTTTGAATACCGTAAAAGAAGAGTTGAATTTGATGATGATAATATCATACGCAAACGTACTTATGAATGTACAAAAGCAGCTCAATACCAACCAAAAAAAGATAAAGATCCTGAAAAACATCGTCAACGAAGTTCTGGATCAATTGGTTGTCAGTGGCATATAAATGTAACTTGTCCAAAATCAACAGAAGTTATCAAGATCTCCACAATAGTTGATGAACATAATCATCCTCTAAATTCAAATATTAAAATTCATGGAGCTCAATTTCGCCGGTTTTCAAAAGAAATGAAATGTGATATATTGGAATATCTTACTGCAGTTCCAACTATGGGTGCTCGAACTATATACAGATTATTAACTAAAAAATATCCAGACACTTACATTCACCGCAAAAATTTGTATAATGCAATACAAGAAGTTAGAAGATGTAAGCGAATAGAAGAAAAAGATGATGCAGAGAACATGTTACAAGATTTGTACAACCTTCAAAAGGAAGATCCTGGTTGGGTAATTGAAACACGTATAGTTGGAGATGATTTTCGTTTAGGAAGTGTTCTATGGATGTCACCACAGCAGGTTCAACTTTGGACGAGATTCCATGATGTAGTTATTACAGATGATACCTATAAAACAAATCGATATGACATGGCTTTGTCATTGTTTATGATAATTGACAATCATAATCGAACTCGTGTTGTAGCACAAGCTTTGATAGAAGATGAAACTGACTCAACTTTTCAATGGATTCTTGATTGTATATTGCGTGCAACTAATTTCTTATTTCCACGAGTCATTTTTACAGATGGAGACTTGGCAATGGCTGCAGCTATTAAAGCAAAATTGCCTAATACTCATCATTGTATTTGTCTTTTCCATATAAATCAAAATTTTATAAAGCAGTTGAAAGGAAAACTTCGGGATGAATTTACTTCTTGCCATCAATTGTTTATTAAAACCCGAAATAGCTCTTGTGTTGAAGATTTTGAAAGAAGGTGGCAACGGTTGATATCAAACTACCCTGCTGCTAAATCTTATTTGCAAAACAAGTTATATCCAATTCGATTTTCTTGGGCATATTGCTATACACAAACTAGGTTCACAGCTGGTACTACTACAACTCAAAGAGCTGAATCTGAAAACAATACTATCAAATTAGAAGGACTTCATACAGCTTCATTAGTTCGTCTTACCCAACAAATTCATATGAGATTAGAAGAGGAGAAGCAGTATGCAGAATTTGAAGATCAAAAAACTCAGAATATTATGATTAGTATACCACATATTGATGAAAAATACTTTGGATCTATTCTTCAAGTATTAAAAGAATTTCTTACACCAAACATGCTAACAATTGCAAAAAAAGAAATTTCTGAAAGTATTTTATATGAAGCAATGCAGATTAATTTGAGTTTAAATTTAGATACTTTGGTAAGCTAAAAAGAAGTTATTTGGAGTTAGGGTAAGGGAATGTGGCATAGCGAATTTGCATTAAAAAAAGAGCTACTTAAGGTTAGGGTAAGGGAATGTGGCATAGTGAATTTACGTTAAGAAGGAGTTACTTAGGGTTAGGGTAAGGGAATGTGGCATAGTGAATTTACGTTAAGAAGGAGTTACTTAGGGTTAGGGTAAGGGAATGTGGCATAGTGAATTTACGTTAAAAAAGAGTTACTTAGGGTTAGGGTAAGAGAGTGTGGGATAATGAATTTAGGGTTAGGGTAAGGGAGTGGGATAATGAATTTAGGGTTAGGGTAAGGGAGTGTGGCATAGTTATTTAAATTGTTTATTTTTGATGAAGCTAAAATTGACATTAATATGCTTTTGCGCAATAGAATGTTAAGCTAAAATATTTATTATTCATTTTCTTTTAGGATTTTGAATATACGCCTCAAGATGACGCTCTTGAAAATAAATATGATTGGAAAAAGGCATTCCTTAAAGATCTTATGAAAAATATTCCAAAACCTTTGATTATTGGAATATGGAAAGTACAACCATCTATTGGTGCACAACCTTGGCTCGTACAGTATGTTATTCTATTGCAAGATGGAAGTCACATATGCACATGCTTAATGTTGATCAATAAAGGAATTATTTGCCATCATTTTATCAAAATTCTTATAAAAAGTGCATCAGCCTTTTTTAATATCTCATTAATCCCATCAAGATGGTATAATGATCAAACTGCACAATTATCTGGAGATGAAATACGTGCTTCACCATCAATTCAATTATTTAATAATTCTCAAAGTGAATCAATTCATATAACTCCTAATATGGAATATTCATACTTGGATATTATGCGTGGAGGAAATGTTTTTACACCAGAACTAAAGGAAATAGTAACTGATCGTCAACAATATGCAAAAGCTTGTGGGTTACAAAAAAAAGCATATAATCTTGCCAAGCAGTTAGGACAAGAATCAGAGTATATAAATTTACTTAATAATTTTATACTTTCTATGGAAGTTAGTTTAAATGAGATGAATGATAAAGAAAATACAGATGAAGTTCAAAGAAGAATTTCTAATCCAATCTATGTAAAACCTCGTGGAAGACCGCCTCAAAAAAGATATAAGAGTTCTTTAGAACCGCAATACACTAGCCACACAAATGCAGAACTTCGTGCACCTTTAGGAAATACATGTCAAAACGTTGATTATTCTTTATCTGATAAAGTTTTAGTAAATGGCGAGTCAAATAATTCTAAGCAGATGAAAAAATGTGGAAGATGTAAGCAATATGCAATGCACAATAGGCGTACATGTAATGTGGATTTGTCAAAATTACAAAGTACTTAATTTTATTCTTTATCATAGTGTAAAAATATTATAATATTTTTCTTCTAATAATGTAATAAACTTAATATACAATAATTAATAAATAATATATGATTATTTTTAATAAGGTTAATATTAACCGGATTTTCATTTTATATAAATTTAACAAAATAAGGTTATTATTAACCGGATAGGAGGTGATTTTTCACAGGGGGTGAGTTTTAGCAACGCTGTTTAAAATTATATTAAAATCTAATAATAAAAGTCCTTTTTTTTTTTAAAGTTTAAAGGTATTAAAGCAATAAAAGTCCTTTTATTATTCATATATTTTATTATATTTATATTTTTTATAAATTATACATATTTGTAAAAGAAAAAGAGATACAGTCAACTCTCTCTATAGTCACACATTTGGGACAGTTTATATTTGGTGACTATGATGAGATATGACTATAAGCAATAAAATCTTATAATTAAATCAGTAATTTTGGCTAGAATTATAAATTGGAATAATTTTGGTTAAATATTCACATTATAGTAATTTTGTCAATATTATTCCAATTATTATAGATTTATAACATTTAGATTTCTCTTGATGAGATGATTCTAACGAGCCTAAGATCATTAAAATCTGATCATTAGAATCTGTAATAATTAAAATACAGTTAAAATATTTAATATTACACGAATTTTACATATATAGAATAGTGATGCAAACAATACTAAAAAGTTTCGCCCAAAGGCCAGATGAAACTAAGTTAAAAATGACCATCATTGCTGAACATAAAAGTAAAATCCAAATTATAGGCATAACCTGATATAGCAAAATGGCAAAATCAGCAAAATGACAAAACCCAAATATGGAAATACAATAAAACTATCCATAAATAGTAATAATTAATAAAAAAATATTATGATACGCAATTTACTATACAGTACCAAAAAAACTTTTTATATTTTATTTATCCGTTATATACAAAAAAAGATTTAGAATGAATAAGAATTAACAAAAAAACTATATTGATATGTGTTTTTTTCTTCTTTATATCCACCCCTAACATGGAGTCACCTTTGTTAATTTCGCTAAAAATTTTTATACATCATTTTATTCCTCACTCAAAAGCGTAATACAAGATCATCTGCATTAAATTCTGTATTATCTGGTACCAAAACTCTATTTAAATTAGTTTGTGTCACTTGTTGATCACCATTAAAAATGGTATGGTCTATATTAGCTATTAAACAAATGTTGAGTTTTGTAGATCTAAGAGCACAATCAGGTGATTCAGGATTTTCTGGTGTATCATCTTCAAATTCATACTCATCATTTTCATCTATAACAGTTGAAATTCGAGTACAATCTCACAAATCATCAGCTGTAAGTGTTTTCCTATAATAAGCCATTTCTTTTTTGATGTTTGTCATCCAAAAAGAACGCATTATTAACATTGATTTAATTCATTTGAGATCTAAACGGGTATGGCGATCACTATAATACCATTTGAGAACAGAGAAATTCCTTTCACATCCTGCCTCACTAGATGTAATAGAAAACATCTTGATTGCAAGAGAGACCAAAGTCATATCTTCTGCTTCTTCAAATGTTAACCATCAAGAAAGTGGCGTTTCAGATTTTGGATCATAATCCAATTTAAATGGATGATCATTTCATTTAAATTGTCTCAGTTGGGTTAATAAATGATGAGACATATTTTCTCCATATCCAAGAGCCTGCTCATATTTAGCCACAATATGACATGCAATTTGAAAAGCTTTATTATTTAGTCCATATCCTAAAATCAAAAATCAGTTAATAACTAATTTTGTAATAACTAATTAAGTTATATTAAACTAAATTGAAATTAGCTATACCATGATATGATAGATGTAAATAATATAAAAGTAGATATGCCTCATGATCAAATTCTTAATAACGGTGATTATAAATACCTATAATTGCTGATCTTAAAGTATTACTAGAAGGAAGACGGTTAATTATGGCAGCCAATTTTAACATTTGAATGTAGCAATCTGCTAATGTTACTGTTCTTGCTTTAAGTTTTAATATACAATCTTTAATTGACTCTATGATACGAGCAACAGTTTGACCCATAGAAAAGAATTCATTATTCTTTAGTTGATTTTTAACTTGGATACTTGTTATGATTTCTGGTTTTTCACGTATAATCTATAAAAAAAAAAAATCAAACAACGTTTAAAAATATTAAATAAATTTTATATAACATACCCAATCAAAAACTGGCCGTGTATGTAAAATAGAATCAACAGAATTAAATAAGAATCTCCATCGTATCTTTACATATGTTTGTAGCCTGCCTTCACTGATTTTCATATTTCTTAATCCTTTCTCTAGTTCCTTATTAGCTGCATGTGATCTATTAAAAAATTCAATCACTTTATTTAATTCACTAATAAATGATGCTACAATCAAATTTTTAGAAAAATCTGCTGCAATCAGATTAATAGCATGTGCAGCACATTTCATATCTATTACATGTAAATAGGTACGTTCAATTATCTCCCTAGCTCGATGACAATTACTTTCTGAATCAGTTACAAAAGCCGCAAACTTTTCTACACCAGTTTTTTCAACTATAGAAGATACCTGATCAGCTAAAAAGTCTCCAGTAGTAGAACCTTGTAAGTAATCTTTTAATTCTAAAAGAAATTCCTGCCAATTTGGAGTTGTTACAATATAGTTATAAATTGAATTATGAGTCAGACTTGTCCATCCGTCTATGGCTAATTAAAATTATAAGAAAATTAGTTATTATGATTTTAAGCAATAATAAAAAACAGATATTAAATAAACTAATTATTAAGTATTTAAATAATATCACTAATATTTATAAATAATAAATAGTTATAAAACTGCTTACACAAAGTTAGATTTTCTGATTGCTCAAAAATTTTATTGTCTTTGTCTTGGTCTTATTTGCTTCTTCCATTAAAATACGACCTGATAATGTTGTTCATAATGGGGGAACATACTTTGGGTTTAATCTCATGAAAAGATCAATAATAAATGGATTTTTGATAACTGAAAATGGGACCCCAGCTGCGATCCATGCTTTCAGTACAGACTGATCTCAAGAATTCTGCTCGGCAATAGGAAGTGGTTCATCATTTTTGAAGTGTCCTGTTATATTTATTTGCATTGAATCCACTTTTCTCTTCTTAGTCGCAGAAGTCTGTTGATAATTATTCTGTTTATCAATGGCTTTTGCAACCCAATATTCTCTAATATTCTCTGGATATTTCGCACATTTAAATCCCAAATGAGTTTCCAATTTAATTGGTTCCCTCTTCGCCCACTCATTAGAACAATAATAACATTTCGCTCTATAATGTCCTGTTGAATCTAGTCTTCTACTTTGAAAATAATTCCATGTTTCTGCTCTCGGTCATCCTCCCTGCATTTTACCATTATCAGACTTTGTTTTTAGTTCAGAAGAACGTTTTTGATTTCCAATTGATGTATCCAAACAAATATCATTTGTATTTTCATATAAATTATGAGAAAGTTCAGCATCATTAGTATGAAATTATCCTACATCTCGTGAGGTATTTGCAGGTGTCAGCTTTTGTTGAAAATTCTGAATGTTTGAATTTCTGAAATTAAATATTGTAGAAAAAAATATCCATTGAAGTAAATGGAAAAATTATCAAGTTGATAACGCGAAAAATGATAATATCTATTATTGAGGTCATACGAAAAAAATGCTTTATCTTGATTAATGTAACATGTTATCATTTTGATTTTTGAAGTAGAAATATAGAACTTTAATTATTGTTTATTAAAGGATCGATAATCAATATCTAATTATCTATAATATCATATAATGATTGGCAAATTATCTATAATTGGATTACAGATTTACAGACTTATGGATGAGCGTAATAGTTTCGCCATTTCGCCATTTCAAATATCACTCAGTATTTCGGCTTATATTTATTTAAACATTCACCTGTAATTTAGGAATTGATTTAGGCGAATACGAAACTATAAATTGGGCAAAACATTTCACCACTCAGGGTCAGGTTTTGTCTGCATTACTAATATAGAATGCTGATTTGGTCTTTAAAATCGAATTTCTCAGTCAATATCACAGATCGAACTATGTTAAATCAGTCACTAATCAGGTACCAATCAGGTATCTGATTGATGTCTGATTAATGCCAGATTTATTTAATCTAATACCAATCAGGCAGCCCGATTGATAGTTGATTTCTGCTAAAATCTGACGTTAATAAGTCACCAATTGGGCAGGATCAATGTCCGATTGATGGCCGATTGAAGCTGATTTATGGTTGATTGATGGTCAATTGATGGTCAATTAATGATTGATTTGATGGTTGATTGATGGTTAACTGATGACCAATTTATGGTCAAATTATGGTCAAATTATGATCAAATTATGGTCATTTTATGGTCATTTTATGGTCAATTTATGATCAATTTATGGTTAATTTATGGTCAAAATACATAGGATCTTTATTTATAATATATAATAAGTACTAGTGTAAATAAACATAAATAATTATTAATATTTAAAATAAAACATTCATAATAAATAATGTTACTAGTATCCACATGTAATATTTGAAAACAGATGTTAGTATATAACTGATAAAGTTAGTAATATTTAATAAATAGTAAAGAGTAAATATAAAAAGTTAATAATCATCATAGTAAAGTACAAATACAAAAAGTTAGTATTATGAAAAATTTGTAAAAAAAAAGAAAAATATGTAATGATGTTAGTAAAATATAAAAAAAAAGAATAAAAAAAAAAGAATAACATTATTAATATAAAAAAAAAGAAATATAGCATTATATTAGTAATATTAAAAAGAGGTAAAGTTAATATTATAAAATAAAATATAGTCAATATAATAAATTTAATGACAAAAATACAATAATTAATATACCCGTAAAATGTAAAAAGAGAGAGTGTATATTTTTTGAAAAATAAACAAAGTAGCATTTGGTAATTTATATGCATGTTAAGATCAGTCACGTGCATAAGATCAGACCAAATTTTGATTGATTAATAATAAATAAATAAAAAAACTATTGTTAATTTTAATTTTGGAGAATACTAGTAATTTTACCAACCCTTTATTTAATTTTACGAATTCTAAAAAATTCTCTCTTAAAAGTATAATATAAATTCTTAGAAAATTTTAGAAAAAAATCTCTATTTCCTATACGAATAAATTTCTTAAAAAAATTTTCTGTCAAAGAACCCCATACGAACTCTTTCCATATGAACTCTTAGGAAATCACTCAAAAAAAATTCTATCAGATATCCATACGAATCCTTTTCATATGAACTAATTTTCTATCAAAGAATCCCATACGAACCCTTCCCATACGAACTCTTAGAAAATCTCAAAAAAAAATTTCTATCAAAGAATCCCATACGAACCCTTTCCTTATGAACTCTTAGAAAATCTCTCAAAAAAAAATTCTATCAGATATCCCATACGAATCCAAAGAATCCCATACGAACCCTTCCAAATGAACTCTTAGAAAATCTTTCAAAAAAAAAAATTTTCTATCAGATATCCCATACGAACCCTTTCCATACAAACTCTTAGAAAATCTCTCAAAAAAAAATTCTATCAGATATCCCATATGAACCCAAAGAATCCTATACGAACCCTTCCAAATGAACTCTTAGAAAATCTCTCAAAAAAAAATTTTCAAACTCTTAAAAAAATCTCTTAAAAAAAATTTTTTATCAAAAAATCCCATACGAACCCTTCCTATACGAACTCTTAGAAAATCTCTTAAAAAAAAATTTTCTATCAAAGAATCCTGTACGAACTCTTTCTATACGAACTCTTAGAAAATCTCTTAAAAAAAAATTTTCTATCAAAGAATCCCATACGAACCCTTTCCTTATAAACTCTTAGAAAATCTCTCAAAAAAAAATTCTATCAGATATTCCATACGAACCCAAAGAATCCCATACGAACCCTTCCAAATGAACTCTTAGAAAATCTCTCAAAAAAAAAATTTTCTATCAGATATCCCATATGAACTCTTCCTATATGAACTCTTAGAAAATCTCTTAAAAAAATTTTCTATCAAAAAAATCCATACGAACCCTTCCTATACGAACTCTTAGAAAATCTCTTAAAAAAAAATTTTTCTACCAAAGAATCCCATACGAACCCTTTCCATATGAATTCTTATAAAATCAAAAAAAACAATTTCTATCAGATATCCCATATGAACTCTTAGAAATAAAAAAAAAATCTATTTATCAAAAATGTCTCATGCAAATCCTTTCCATATAAACCCTAAAAAATTTCACAAAAATTTTTTATCAGATATCCTATATGAACTCTTCTCATACGAACTCTTAGAAAATCTCTCAAAAAAAATTTTCTATCAGATATCCTATACGAACCCTTCTCATACGAACTCTTAGAAAATCTCTTAAAAAAAAATTTTCTATCAAAGAATCCCATACGAACCCTTTTACAAACTCTAAAAAAATCTCTCAAAAAAAAATTTTCTATCAGATAACCCTTCCTATATGAACTCTTAGAAAATCTTTATCAAAATATCCTATACGAACTCTTCCCATATGAATCCTTCCCATATGAACTTAGAAAATCTCTTAAAAAAAATTTTCTATCAGATATTCTATACGAACCTTTTCCATATAAACTCTTAGAAAATCTCTTAAAAAAAAATTTTTTTATCAAAGAATCACATACAAACTCTTTCCATATGAACTCTTTGAAAATCTCTCAAAAAAATTTTTCTACCAGATATCCCATACAAACTCTTTCCATACGAACTTTTAGAAAATCTCAAAATCTCTTAAAAAAAATTTTTAGAAATCTCAAAAAAAAAAATTTCTATTTATCAAATTATCCTATACGAATCTTAAGAAATCAATTAAAAAAAAAATTTTCTATTAAAGGTATTCCATGTGAACTCTTCCCATATGAATTCTTAGAAAATCTCTCTTAAAAAAAAAATTTTTTATCAGAGTTTAAAGAGTTTTGAAATGGATTAACTTATTTTTAAATAAAAAAAATATTTTAAAATATGTTATTAAACCTATTATTGAAAAAATCTGATTAAATATTATACAAATATCATAGGTTCAGAAATATAAACAATTTTATCTTATTATATGCTGGACTCTAGAATTGAAGTAAATAGAGGGAGGGTTGCATTTATTATTTCTAACTTTTCTTCTTTAGAGTTGCTGGATGAATTTACAAGCTGGATTTTGCCAAATCTATAAAAAAGATTATCAATTTGTTTAGTGATACAATTACTAGATTAATTAATCCAGTTATAAAAGTCGTATACTAATTAGTAACCAATCAGGCATCAATCTGATATGGTCGATTGGTGACTGATTGAATGATTGTTTGAGAATTCACATATTAAAGTCAAAATTTACATTTGCAATTTTGCATTTTTTGATAATAAAATGATAAAATAGGTAAAATTATAATTATAAATTTCATCAGATAAATTAAATTAAGCTTAAAATTTCAACTGTACACCAATTGGGTATCAATCAGTCATATGACTGGTTGATAACCGATTTGGAATTTATGTCTGATTGATGACTGATTGGTATCAGATTGAAAGAATCAGCCATCAATAAGTAATCAACCAGTTTTCTATCAGTCACCAATCAGTCATATGACCGATCAGTGACTGATTTTTTATATTTCGACCTGTGTAAAGGAAGTTGACTGTATAATAATATATAGTATTATTAAAAATGTAATTGTTAATAGAAATAATAATTAAAAAAGATCTTATAAGTATTAAAAAATATTAAAAAAGTAGAAATCATTTATACTATAAAAGTAAAATATTATGAAATCTTTATTACTTACACATAAAACTTATAAATTACAAGATAGCTTTATGCTAATAATAAATTATCTTCTTGATAGGTATATCAGAAAATTTATAGACAATTTATGTGAGACTGCATTAGATGCAGCATGGTCTTTGAATTGTACACACAGAACAATATTTCAGGATACAACCCAAACAATAAAAGAAAAAGTTACATGAGTAGTATTTAAAAAAAATACAGGATTCAACTGCACAAAATTATTGGTAAATAACAGATTCATAAAGTATTTAAAACTTACAAACAACCTGTTACCAACTCTGAAAATTATGAAAGAAAGAAGGTATAATCTATATGGAGATATAAAATGCAGGCTATGTTTGAAAAAAATGAAGATAATGATCATATCGAGTCTTTGCAATAGAAAGGTATGAAACTCAAAAAAATTTTTAAATTTACTTTATATGCTAATTATGTTTTTTATACTAAAATAAGTGTAAATTTAATATTAATTAAATTTTTATTTTTTTTTGAATTTCGTATCTTTCTATTGCAAAGACCCCCATATAATCTATTGTTAGCAACTCAAAGATAAATGATTAATGATGGCCAATAGTACTATGTATAAAAGTGATCAAATAATTAAAGATCTTTTATTATAAGTAAAGAAATTTCAGATAGATCATAAAAATATACAACAATTATTATTATGGAATAGCAATTTCTTTGCTTATACAATTGGCTTTAATCAGGAATTACCTATTTTTTTTACACATCTGATGTTAAGAAATTTTTTTTCAAAAGGAAAATATAAAAAATTCAAGGCTATTGTCAAATCAGAAAAAGCTACACTTACAATTGCTATTATATTCTTAAAAATATTTATTAATAAATTTTATGATATCATTTGACAATTATGATGTATGATAGTAGCAGAATAAGAATATATAAAAGGAATTAAAAAGCAAGATCTAAAGAAAAAGATACCAGTATACTAACATATTATATATAAACGAACTCTAACATTACAAATAAAAGATAGAATATATGATTTGAAAAGAAGAAAAATTTTTAAACATAATGAACAATAGTCAATAGTATTAGAAAAACAAAATAATATATAAATTCGTGTTTTAGATAACAGGGCGGACTTCCTCATATTATCACATTATTGCTGATTATTTGCTGATCATTTATTAATCATTTATTCAGTATTGTCACCTAAAAAAAATACCATTTTGTTAATACATGAAGCTGGAATAATATTTGATTTGACAATTTTAAAAGTAAAATTGCTTGAAATTAATAGAAAGTACATCAATTCATGTAAATTTTCATAATTTAATGAACAATATGAAAATTCAAAATTTACAACTTGATATCCAGTGATCAGATTTTGATGAACTGTATACTATTAGATTAGTCTTGGTGAGAGAATTCAAATGGTAGTAAAATCATTACTATCAAATTAATATTGGTAAGTTAATGAATTTTAAAATTTTATACTAAATTAAATAATATTATTATTAAGAAAAAGTCCTCGTGCCACCCCGGGTGGTAACATGATTTTTGCCACCCCTTATCATATGATTCAAATTTAAATTATAAAATTACGTCATGCCGATCATTTGTTTAGTGTTTTTTATTACACGATTTTTTTTTTTTACGGCTTTTGACTTTGGTAAGTTTTTGATATTACTTATATTGTTTTTATTAATCAGCAGTTCAGCACTTCAGCACTGACTGACTTCTCTTTTTTGTAGGTGCTTTTTTTCTTAACTTTGGGCTTTTGGTAAGTTTTTGTTTAACATTGTGCATGTTTTTTTCTTTAATTAGCGTTAACGCTTTTTAAGCTGTTCTCATTTTTTTGTAGGTAATTCTTTTCGGCTTTTAGTGACCTTAGACTTTGATATTAGAACTTTTAATAAGTGGTAAGTTCAAACACTTTTGAACATCTTGGGTCTTTGGAAGTTTATTTTCATTAGTAACTAACTTTTTTTTTTCTTTTTTTTTCTTTTTGTTTGGTTGGGGTTCTTTTTGTAATTTTATTTCTTTATTTCAATTTTCCACTTCGTCTCTTATCATTTTTCCATTATCATTCGTCCCTTATTGGTTTCTATCATCTTTTTCCTTTCCTATCCTTTTTTTCATTTCTTATTCCCTTTTTTTTGTTTTCTATCATCACCTCTTCTTTTTTTCTTTCCTCATAATATTTTCCTTTTTCTTTCATCATCATTTCCCCTTTTTTTCTTTTCACATCATTTCCTCATCATTTTCTCCTTCCTTTTTTCGTTCTTTATCATTTTTTTCACTTCCTTCTTTTTTTTTCATTTCGCATCATTCTTTTTTTTCATTTCGCATAATCCTTTTTTTTCATTTCGCAACATCCTTTTTTTTCATTTTATATCATCCTTTTTTTTTCGTCTCATATCATTCTTTTTTTTCGTTTTGCATCATTCTTTTTTTTCGTTTCATATTTTTTTTTTTCATTTCACATCAACTCTTTCCTTTTTTTTCGTTTCTCATTATTCTTCCACCTCTCCTTTTTTTTTTGTTCTTCTCTTCCTTATTTTCCATCTTCTTTTGCTTCCCCTTTGATCTCCTTTCGCTTTTACTAATTATTTCTTTTTTATCATTGTAGTTTGTTGTTAGATTACCTATTTATATCATTTATTACTAGATCTGTTAAAAATAAATAATCGTTTAGATTTAAATTCACTTGTAACATATATTTAATAAAATAATTAACTAAAAAAGTACTGAATACAATAACTAAAGTTTCTTTTTAAAATCACATCAGATATAAGTATACTTTTTAATTTTGGTTTAAATTGTAATTTATTAAAGATTATCTTTGCGAAAAAAATTTTTTTTATATGAAAAAAATTAAAGTTAAAAATTAACTGATTAAGATAAATTTATTTTAAATCACGTGACAGGTGTGGCAGAAAAACTGATACCACCCGGGGTGGCACCTAGATAACTTCTATTATTAATATTAATAATTGCAGATATTATTTTGACCATATCTTAAGGATTATCAAAAATTATGTTGGATTATTTTGGCCATTAATTTTAAAGCAGTTAAACTATGATCTATAAAAGTTTCAAGTTTTGGTCTAACTTCTGTGACTTTGGCCGAAGATTCAAAGTTCGATTAGAAAATAATCAGCATGTATATTAATTATTGAAAAAATTCGATCTAAAACTAATTTTTGGCATTACATTTTATTTTACCACAAAATTTTTATACTAAATTTTTAATACTTTAAACTGTTAAAAAAAATAATTTAATGCAATTTTTTTACATATTTATGGTTTGGAATAATGCTTCAAAGTTAATGTGATATTATGTATATTATGATCAGTAAATGATCAGTATATGATATAAGGTATGACCGCCCTGTTGTTTTAGATTAGCTAGGTATAATTGTTCAATTTATTAAAAAGGGAAATAAGGTTATTTAGAAGACATACAATAATATTAAATTATACACATATATATATAAATTTTTTATTTAGAGAGTAGTGAAAGCATATACTGAAGCCATATGATGTTTTAAGGATCCTATATAATCTAATAGTTACTATGGAAGGATATAGGAAAATTACATAAGGTGATAGTAAGGCACAGAAGCAATCTTTTGAATGGAAAACTGATTCAGAGTTTTAATAGATTAATAATATACAATAAAACTTTCTGTAATTTATATAACTAATAAACTCATGAATTGTATTACCTTACAAAAAAAAAATAATGAATTATTTTCTTAAGATAATTATCAAAAAAATTATACTATAACATCAATAAATATTAATCCAGTAAAAAATTGAAAATCTGGAATTTGTTCAAAAAATATTATTATACAAATACTATACAAATTCTATACAAATTCTGTATAATTAGTGATAGAAAATGTATTGAATTATGAAATATTCTGTACTTGTACAAATTCTGGATAATGCTAATTATATAGATTATAACCATATTATAATCAGATTTTATACAGAATATATGGGGTCTTTGCAATAGAAAGGTACAAAACTCAAAAAAATTTTTATATGCTAATTATGTTTTTTATGCTAAAATAAGTGTAAATTTAATATTAATTGAATTTTTATTTTTTTTTGAGTTTTGTACCTTTTTATTGCAAAGACCTCATATACATATTATATACAGGTTTTATACAGAATATATATAAATTTTGTATAGGTTTTATACAGAATATATACAAATTTTGTATAGGTTTTATACAAAATATACATAAATTTTGTACGGGTTTACATAAATATATATGAATTTTGTATAGGTTTTATACAAAATATATACAAATTTTATATAAGTATATACATGTTTTATCACTGGTCAAAATCAATTCTATCGGGTACATATCAGGAACTTATATATCGGTGGCTAATCAAATAAATATCAGGTATTTTTACATATCAGGTACCTGATATGTGATACAAATTTTAATACGTTAGATTTCATATTATATAATATATTAAGAAATTTTTTAGAGTTTACTTTCTTTATAGATTTTTCTTTTAATTCATTTAATGTAGTTAAAAAATTTTTATTGTCTTATTTGTTGAATGCATTATCAAGTTTATAAATTTTTTGTAAAGTGTTTAAAAGTATAATTATTATTATTAATATTTTTATTTTATTACGTATTTTATTACAATAAATTAATAAAAAAGTTACAGTCATTTATAATACAAGTTTAAGAAAAGTTTGCTCAAACTTTTCTTAATCGTGATCACGTTAGGATCAAGAAGAACAAGAGAAACTGCAACCTAAAATAAATAAAAAAAAATATTAAAACTGTTTCTTTAATATTCAAAAAATATCCCTCCCTCCCTCCTTACATTTCAAGTCTGGAGTCTAGTAATCTGAAAAAAATAAAGAAAGAAATGTTAGTAATGTTTCTTTAATATTAAAAAAAAATCACCACCCTTTCCAACTTACATTTCCAAGTCTGGTTCATCTAAGAAGGCCAGCAACCTAAAAAAAAATAAAGAAAGAAATATTAGTAACATTTCTTTAATATTAAAAAAAAAATCCTCTGCCCTTTCTAACTTACATTTCCAAGTCTGGTTCATCCAAGAAGGCTGGCAACCTAAATAAAAATAAAGAAAGAAATGTTAATGTTTCTTTAATATTAAAAAAAAATCTTCTGCACTTTCTAACTTACATTCCTAAGTCTGGTTTATCCAAAAAGTCTGGAAACCTAAAAAAAATAAAGAAAGAAATGTTAATAACGTTTCTTTAATATTAAAAAGAAAACCCCCACCTTTTCTAACTTACATTCCTAAGTCCAGTTAATTCAAGAAGGCCGGCAACCTAAAAAAAAATAAAGAAAGAAACGTTAGTAACATTTCTTTAATATTAAAAAAAAATTCCCCCACCCCTTCCAACTTACATTCCAAGTCTGGGAGTCCTAGCAACCTAAAAAAAAATAAAAAAAAAAATCATGGTTTAGAAAACTGTAAAAATAAATTGATCATGATAATCAATGATTGTTAAATTAAATTAAAATGCTGAAACTATTGCATGTAAACGCCAAAAGGTTTTGGCAGTTTAGCAAAAATTAGTTTAATCATGTATTTTAAAAATATGAAAAATTATTTCAAGATTTTATATTGTAAATTGATAGATTAGTTCTCTCAATTTGATCTATGGAAAGATTTTAGTAATATTTTGGAAGAATCAGCAGTATTAGATCTGTTACGCCTAAAATGTACCTTTTTTAAAAATTTATTGAAGACATTTCATCATTACAATATATTGTATAATATATGATAACAGATTGTTTATTTAATTAACACTTTAATAAAAAAAAATGAATGTTTATTGAATAAAAGCAATTTATTATAATAAGCTTTAATTACTTATAATTAAGGTCAAATTTTTTAATTTCAGTTAAAATATAGGCTGATATTAAATCAAATTATAAAATAGTAAAAATATTAAAATAATAATTAGATGAATATAAAATATATATATATTTAATAAAAAATAATAATAATAAAAGATAATAAAAAATAAAAAATAATAATAATAATAATAATAAAAATAATAAAAATATAAAAATATAAATAAAAAATAAAAATAAAAATAAAATATAAAAAATACAAAATAAAATAAAATAAAAATAAAAAAATATAATTTACAGATTCTGAGGCCACTGATGCACAGTATTTCTATGCCGCCTATGATTGTGGTGGTTCCCTAAGATATATATATAAATTTAGAACTTAAATAACTTAAATATAAATTAAAAAAATTCTTAATAATTATCAGGTCTGTCCCAAAACCTTGTGCAGAACTGCTTATAATATTTTTTTCCTTTCTGGGACCACCTTCCATTTCACGCACTATTTTTCTATTTACAGAAATCCTAAAAATGTTAATACTATTAATTTTTTATTTATTTATTTTTTTTTTATGATTTATTATTATTTTACTAACATTAAAATTCCTGACCAAGTTTTTCCACTTTCTTTCTACCTGTTGGCCAGTGAACCTCACACAGAACTGTCTCTGAATTCTTCAAACTAGATTCTCCTAGAATTCAGAGTAGTCTTTCCTAGGTATGTTATGGTAATAGTTGTTCTTTCTCCTTTACATTATTTATTTAATTTTTAGATCAGAAAATGTAAGAGAAAAAAAAAACTAGAAAAGGATCAAAGTTATTTATTAGTTTTCATTTATTTTTTTACCTCCTATATCTTATTAAATATTCAATTATTGCATCAGTTCAATTTGCAGGCATTTTAAGAAAAAAAATATATATGGTGCTGGAAATCTATACTCAAAAATAAAATTGTATCACTTAAGAATCTTATAAAATTTTAAAAATGAAGTTTTAAGAAAAATAAACTGGTAATTTTATTCTTCAAGATGAGTTTTATAAAATTACCAGTCAGAATTTTAAAAAATAATCTATACAAGAAGTTATAAGCATTTAATTTCAGACGATTTTTATATGGTTGGCCCAAATTTAAAACAAATCAAATCACGTAAACTTAATTTTATTGGTCAAAATTTTTTATAATTCTGACCAACATTATGATAAATTTAACACTGGCCCAAATTATTTTACTCCTTGATCATGGGAAAATCTTTAATCGTTGTATGTAGATGAGAAAATTTCTGGTTAGCCGATGTCTATTTAGGTTTAATGTCTTGTAAAACAAAACGCTAATAACAAGTTAGCAAAATACCCAGAAAAGAATGACGCTATGCTTCCCAAGAATAAGTTATTACGGAGGAAACCACAAGAAAGATAGAAGCTGTTGAAGAAAGTGAAAAGAGACAGGAAATAATATTATTGAAGAGTGGATAAAAGGAGAAGTTATTGGAGATTTGACAGAAGATGAGGCTGTTGAAGACTGGACAGAAGAAAACTTGAAGGAGTTTAAAGAAGTGGGAAATAGGCTTATCACCAAAGTTCTACATTGGCATGATGATGCTGCAAATAGCATTAGAGCAATATACACTGGAAATTCAAGAACTACGCTTTGGAGAAAGAATAAAGAGAGAAAAAAATTAAATGATGATGCAAAAAAAATGCAACACTTGATACATTTTTTAAAAGTGCCGAAATAAAAAATTCTGAAACATTGTACTCATAATCATCACCATTATCTCCACTTTCACTTCCAGAAATTACACAAAATCCACTATTTTCTGTTGATAATCTTCATGTATATTTAAAAGAAATAAATGAACAATGTTTATTAACAAAGTCTGCAAAAAAAAAATGAAGAAATATTCACCTATGACTATTTACGATGCCTAAGTATACGAAGATTCATCCAGTTGTTGTTAGATGGACAAGGTAAAATGGACGCAAGCAATAATATTGCTTAAGCAATATGGAATAAGGGCACTTATATGGCAACATGTATTCAGAAATGGGGAACTCACTTTATGCAGACAGGAGAACTTCTTGTTTATCATTAAGGAAAACATTCAAAATTAGAAAGCTTGTTAAATGACGAAGATTTTAAGAATAAATGCCAAATATGGTTACAGCAACAAACGCCAGAGTCACATTCTTCTACCAATCTAAAAATATACATTGAAGAAACTGTATTTCCAAAATTGACAGAATACATTAAAAAAGAAACAATTTCTGAAAAGACATGTCGAAATTATATGCATTTGTGAGGTACAAATATAACAAGAAAAAGAAAGGTGTCTATTACGATGGACATGAGCAGCCAGATGTAGTGAAATATAGGAAGAAATGGTTAAAAAAAATGTTTGAATATAAAAAATCTATGAAAGATTTTGATAGCAATATGTTAGATGTTGTTTTGGAACCCCAACTTAAGTCAGGAGAGAAAGAATTAGTACAAGTAACTTATGATGAGTGCTATTTTTATGCAAATGATGGACAACAGAAAATTTGAATGCAAAAGGATGAGGATATTTGATGCTTAAAACACATTGGACGTTCTATTATGGTTTCGACTTTTCTTTGTTCATGTCACAGATTATTACAATTATCTGATGAACAATTGCAAGCAAATCCGCATATTAAATATAAAGAGGCTTTAGTTCTTCGATCTGTACAAACAGATGGATATTAGAAATCAAAACATATGTTAGATCAGGTATAGAAGGTTAATATATGCATAATTTTAAAGAAAAATTAATAAATTCACCTTTTTTTACAAATAATGTAACTCGTGCATCAAGCAATTCCAATATTTGAAATATTGCATCCTGGGTGTATTGGCATTTTTGCTTCGATCAATCAACAAATCATAATACTATGGCAGATGATACACTTGTTGCAATAAAAATGAACCTGAGTCCCAGAGAAAAATAGCCAAAAATGCGTGATAGTTAGTACATTAATGAAGATGGTAAAAAACGCGTACAATCAATGACATTTCCAAATAATCATCAATTGAAAGGGCAACCAAAAGGTATTAAACAAGTTCTCAAAGAACGCAACCTTTGGCCAATGAAAGAAATTCGCTTGACATGTAAACAGTGCTCTGGAAAATGTGATGATATTAATCTGGAAAGGATAGATTGTTGTGCATGAAAAATAATGTCATTGCAGCCTAATTTTTGTGAGCAACGGTCAATGTTGAAAGAAGCAATAATTAAAGCAGGACACATATTTGAACGATACCCAAAATTTCATTATGAGTGCAATTTTATAGAATGATTCTGGAGCTTTGCAAAATGGGAAACCAGACGAATATGCAGTTATAATTTTGTAGATTTGATGAAACAAGTTCCAAAAGTTCTTGTTAGTGTCCCTGTAACAACTATTTGCAAGTTTGCTCACAAATCGTGAAGGTATATAGACGCATATGACAAAGGATTGGAGGGTAGAACTGCTGAATGGGCTGTTAGTAAATATAAATTACACCATCGAATACCTGAAAATATTGAAAATTAATGGAATAGAAAGACGTTGGTTTTATTTTTTGTGGTTTAATTAATAACTTTTTAATTTTTTTTGTGTATCATATTAATATTTTTACATAGCATAAACTCATTAATGTAATAAAATTTGAACGCGTTATCATCTTTTGTTGTACAAAATTCTTAGATTTTAATTGGTTAATGCTATATCACGTGATATGAGATTTCTGACTGAAAATTGAAACAAAATCACGTGATTTTGAGTATATATTTCTGGCACCATAATAATAACAACAAATTTTAAAAAAAAGAATATATAATAAAAAAATAATAACAATAAATTTATTGTAAGAAAAAAAAAAAAGATGAAACCTCTTTTTATAAACAATTTTTTATCACTTAGAATTATTATATTAATTACCCTTCAAGAACATTTACGTAAATTGTTTTAATTTCTTAAATATGTCATGATTATTATGAACTGTCTTCTTTATATTAATTATAATACAGATACAGATCTACAATACAATCAAATACAATAAACAAGTTAAACTTGACCTAAACTCAATTGTTATGATCGTGATTCCAAAAAATCAAGATAAAAGTCTTCTTTTTAATTATATATTAAATCTAAAAAAGGTAAAATCTAATAATACAGATATATAAATAAATAGTGTTTTTTTATTTTGTTTTATAATAAGCTTTTGCCAATTATAGACTACAAATAAAACAATTACAGATCTACAATACATAACACAAAGACTTTGAGTGAATAAGTTAAACTCGAGTTCAACTTGAGTTCAAAGCGAATAATTTAAATTCAAAATAAAATATCTAAAATTAATAAAAAAATTGGTAATGTTATAATGAAATCAGTAGTAAACTTTATTTAATCATATTTAATTAGATATAAAAATTCTGATAAATTTAATAAAATTAATAATTTTATCAATTCAAGTCAAACATGAATAGTGAATAATCAAGTTTTTGCTTTTTCGCTAATATTGACTTGTGCATTCGATAGGTGACCGATTTTGTGGCTGATGTGGCTGAATAAATATTACCCAAATAACCAATAAAAATTAATAATTTTATTGATCATATGATTACACGATTATGATTTAATTATTTATTTATCGTATTTTTTTTTCAAAAACTTTTTTCTTTCTCTCAAATTTTTACTTTATTATTTTTGTCTAAAAAATAAAGATAAAAGTATATTTTTTGTTGAAATTTCTTTTCCCATTATTATGTTATTCTTAACACTCTTATTAATATATTTTTCCAATGTATTTCTTTTCACTAATGTCCTATTAACAATGTTTTACTATCAAGTTTTTTACTTTATTAGTTTTTCTAAAAAATAAATACAAAGGTACATTTTTTGTAAAATTTCTTTTTCCATCTTGTTTACACTCTTACTAATATTTTTTTCTAATGTATTTCCTCCTACTAACGTTCTTACTAACAATGTTCTACTGTTAAATATTTTTTTTACTAACACTTCTACTAACATTAACACTAACATTAATACTTATACTTTATATTTTTTTTTATTGATATTCCTTTTCTACTTCTACTAACTTTCATACTAACATTAATACTAACACTTTCTAATGTAAAAATTTTTTTATTAACATTCCTTTTCTTTTGCTAACACTTCTACTAATATTCATATTAATACTTCTATTACTAACATTTTACTTTCTTTTAAATTAAATAGATATCCCTTCGTCTGTAGATCCTCGCAGGCATATTTGCCTGCGAAAATTCTGAATTTTCAGTTATTATCTAAATATTTAATGTCTATTGTAGTTCATAACAAATTATATATTTTTGAATAGCTTAAATTTTGAACTTCACACCTATAATATTTTTTACTTTATCTAAATAAATGCAAATAAAAGTTACCTATAAGCTAAAGTTAAATTTTCAAAATTTAAATTTATAAAATTTTTTTTTTTTGACTTGTAAATTTCTTTTGGTAGATAATTAAATGATTATTGAAAATATCCCATGCCAATAAATTATCCAGCCAAGAATGATGTAAAAAAGAGATATTTAAATAAAAAACAAAATATGAACAAAAAATTAAATATTTGATATTAAGAAAAAATTAATATCTTAACAATCAGTAAACACAAAAATTAAAAAAAAAAGTTTTTTAAGAAAATATGATTAAATAGAATTAAAAGTAAAAAAAAAAACTGTGAATTTAGTCACGTTATTTACTTAATAGAATTTTGCATATTACAGAAATTGCTGTAAATCAATAGATTCTACATACAAATTTGCCTGCAATTTTGTAATAAATTACATAAATCAAATTTTCTCACATACTCGTAGATAAATATTTTTGTTGACTTTTATATGAGGATTTAAGTAAAAACTTATAAAAACTGATTTAAAAACTTCGCAGGCAAATTTGCCTGCAAAATATTTGCAAAAATATTAATTGAAAATTTTGCTTATTATATAAAAATTTAAATATCTCAAATCTTACAACCAAAATTGGAAGCATTACAGATGAAGGCTTGTAGTGTAATATTTTACCAATTTTTGCTATATTTAATACATTCGTTATATAGCAATTTAAGCCTAAAATATTCGCAGGCAAATTTGCCTGCATTACAGACGAGGAATAATGAAATGAAAACAAGCAAAACAAGTGAACATTAATTGTAAATAAATTATAATTTATGTAAAGAGTAGTGAATTTTTTTTATAATATTTTTTGTATAATATTTTTTTTATTATCAATTGATATAAATAAAATTTTTAGTAATTACAATTAAATGAATTAAATTACTTTTAAATTACAATTGTATTTAAATTATAAATCTAAATCTACTACTATTAATGCCTTATAAATGCTATACTTTTCAGCTATTTGATATGTGTGAAAATTATGAAATTATGCTTATATTTCAAATACAAATAGGATATATATCGGGTATATATAGGATACTTATTAGCACTATCTGATAAGTGTATAATATCCATCTGATATTTTTTTAAAATATATCAGGTACCCAATAAATCTATGATATGTAACTGATATTTAACTACCCAATATGTATGAGATATGTACCTGATATGCATGTTATATGTCACTAATTTTCTGTATTCGACAGATATATATCAGGTACCTGATATGTATAGTATTATTAAATAACATACACATATTTCACACATATTGGATACATATCAGGTACCCAATATGTACCTGATAGTATCAATTTTGATCAATGTTAACAGCTATTAATACCAAAAAAATAAATGGTAAATATTTTAATTTTATTTGAATTTGTATTATTTATATTATTACTAATGTGAATTACCAATAAATAGATTGGATAGTTGAATATCAAATGCCATGAATATTGTCATCATTAAATTATAATTACTCGTTGATGAATTATAATATCATATAGATGACTATACCATTCAATACTAATGTATTTGAATGTTCATACATGAATATACAGTAAATAGAGAAGAAACATGATTGAGATTAAAAATTGCAATATTTTAGTGAATTGTTTTAATTATTTAATTTTTAATTATTATATATTTTATTATTATTAACAAAATTATTTTTAGTTTATGGAACTATGATCTCACATTATATAAAAGATTTCATAACTATCAGCAATATAACATTCTGATAAAAATGTTATCTGTAACTGTAATTATAAGACACAGTGTTGTAAGTAATAGGTTGCAACCTAGCTTTTTCAGAATGCAAAAGTTGTAATGTCGTAATTGTGCTGTAATGTTGTAATTATGCCATAATTATGACTGGCTTATTTATATGAAATCATTAATAAATCGCGACTTTTTTCTATTAATAAAATTGCAGATTTTTTTTATTAACAAAGTCACGGCTCTTTTTTTTATTAACAAATTATTTTTATTAACAAAATCACAGCTTTTTTTATTAATAAAATCACGGCTTATTTTTTATTAACAAAAATTGTGGCTTATTTTTTATTAACAAAAATCGCGGCTTATTTTTTATTAATAAAATCACAGCTTATTTTTTATTAATGAAATCGCGGCTTATTTTTTATTAATAAAATCGCGGCTTATTTTTTATTAATAAAATCGTGGCCTATTTTTTATTAATAAAGTCGCAGCTTATTTTTTATTAATAAAATCGTGATTTTTTTATTAATATGTATTTAAAAAAATGTTAATTAATCATTTTATTATTACTAATACGAATTAAAAAAATAACCATTTTTAATATTTTTTTTTATTAATACAAATTAAAAAATGTTATCACACTAATACTATATATACCAAAACTATACCGCGGCACTATATAGAGAGTTTTAACTTTCGGCATTGGGCCAAATGACTTTTGGCAGACAACCTTAGGCGGTATTAAGGCATTACAGTCTAATTACAACATTACAGCCCAATTATAGCATTACAGCCTAATTATGGTATTACAAAAAGTGTCATAACTGTAATGCTGTATGTTGTAATATTACGGCATCGTCTAATCAATTACGGCTAACATCTTTATTCTGATGTCAAGCAAAAATAAAAGTGGTACAAAGAGAAAAATTGATACTAATAAAAGAAAAGGTAGTATTTAATAATATATTTATTAATTTAAATTTAATTCTTATTACTTATCTGTTATTATCTTTAGAAAAACGAAAAAGTACTCAAATTCTAAAATTACAAAATAAAAGGTAAAAGGTGGGTATTAAAAAAGATAAATTTCAAAAAAGAATTCAAGAATTAAAATTTAAAGAACGCAAAGAGGAATTGGAAAGAAAAAAACTGGACAATTATTTAAAAAAAACTGGAAATAGCATGAAGAGAAAAGGAGTTAAATGAATGTGATATAATAAATTTACTTTAAGTAATGTGCTAATTTGTGCCTTTGACACATTTGGGGTCTTTGCAATAGAAAGGTACGAAACTCAATAAAATTTTTAAATTTACTTTATATACTAATCTTGTTTTTTATACTAAAATAAGTGTAAATTTAATATTAATTAAATTTTTATTTTTTTTGAGTTTTGTACCTTTCTATTGCAAAGGTCCCATTTATGATTTAAAGATTAACCTGTCAGTTTTAATAAATTTTGTGATTATGAGCAAATAAATTTAAATTTAAATACTTATAAATCTAGATAAAATCTAAATTGTGATATTAATTATTAAAAAATATTTTTATTTTTATGACATATAGGTAGTTTATTAAGTAAACAATATTTATTATAATTTATATAACACCACTTTTTTACTATTTTACATAACCAAAGCTGCAATATATTTCTTTTACTAATCACTAAAGCTAGAAAAAAAAGTAAAAAAAGATCATAGTTATCCACTTTACTTTTTTCCAATTCATATTTTTTCATAACATGTATTTTTTAAGATTACATAAATCTAAAAGAATAATCCAATAATGTAAATTATATTTAATCGTGTTATTATTCTTTTTTTTTTCTTTTATACTTTTTGTTGATTACTTAATTCTTCAATAAAAACAATTTTCAAAAGAAATTCAATTTTTTCTTTATATATAAAAGTTATATACAGAAGTACATACAGTATGAGTACACATAAGTACATGAGTACATGATATTATGTATCATGTACTCGCTACGTTGTAATTGTAATAATTATCAGAACCCTAATAATATATAATTATATCTGTTAAATACCAAAAAAATATAGAATAAATTATAATAGAAATACTGAAAAATTTAATTAATAATTCATATAAAAATCAATAAATTATTATTATGATAATTTTTATAGTGACTATTACCTATAAACCACATTTTAAATATACAGCTATTTATATTGTATAACTTAATTTTACAGTATTTTATTAATTGCTATTTACTATATTTTTATAATTTTCTATAGAATTTTTGCAAAATCCATGAAAGTTCCATGAAAATAAGTCCAAAATTTCATGTTTTTATTAATATAAATATACAGCTTGCTTACTCTATCATTTTATTGGTTAAAATTTCCTCTATATTATTTAGTCCATGAGTTTGAAGTCACCTATTCATAGTAAATTTATATAATAAAATTTAATGAACTATTTTCAATTTCAAGAAAAATTATAATAAGCTTACGGTAATTAGAATTACTACTTTTAATACTATTATTATTAAAATATATTTCAATTAGAAAGTAAGTTTAATTCTAAAACTGTAAAAATAATTATATTATAGATATCTCAAGATAAGCGTATGAAAATAATAAGTCAGAAAAAAAAAAGAAAAAAGAAAACATCGATTTTAATTTTTAACAACAGCACGAGAGTTTAACAAAAAAAAAGCAAGAAAAAAAGATTAATATATTGAACGTTTTATAAAGTAGAAAATTGATTTGCCTTAATGAAAAATTAATTATAAAATATGATAAGAAATACCAAGAGAAGTCTTCACTGCCTTATCAGGCAGCTTATGGTTCTAACGGGCCTGTATGCAAACTAAATGTGGTACCGTTAGCTAATTACCGACATATCGACCTTTTTTTTTATTTTTTTTGAAATCGTAAAGTTTTATATCATTCCGTTTCTTAATTATAATTATGAATTTGGTTTATTATTACATCAGTTAGTCATAAATTTAACAGTAAAAATTAACTTAAAATGGAAGAGCCGAAAAAATAGGCAAGTAGGGCATAGGATTTCATATCATTGGTGGTCTTAATCCAGCATAAATCTATTGCTAAATTATAATAGTACAAAAGGAGGTTGATAAGAGAATTATGATACCGAAAATATAAACATCGTGTGAGGTTGCATATGGTAAGACATTCATGGCTCTAAAGTCTCGACGCGATTTACCCAACTGTTTTACGTAACTGGAGAATATGCGAGGATGCTGTGAAGTTCCATAAAGAAACCTAACAATCTGATCATGGCTTTCTTCTTCCTCTACATTTTTAAAGTGACCACATTGGTTCTCGCGTCCCCGTGAAGTCTCTTATAAATTCATCCTTTTTCCAGTAGGCTTTAAAAACAGACTGTCCATCTTGCCAATATCCGTAAGTTCTATAATTCTAAGAACTTGTCGACGATCGTGTATGCTTCACGAAAAAAAGGCCAACGGGAGAACATCCATTCTCGGTTTCATAAGGAGCTAATTTTCAACTGCTGCATAGCCTTTCGTTTCATGATCACGCGTCATTCCAGAGATTAATCGTTTTGATGGATTTGTTAAATCATGTTCCTAAAGTGCGAAATGAATGACATTATAAAGTGTATAAGACATTCAATTAAAAAAAAAAAAAGGTTATTTTTAAAAGGTTAAATATTTTTCGAACTTAACCTACAGTCTACCCCCTTCTATCTCATCCGTTTCTCCTGCATCCCAAGCTAACAAATACCTATTTTAGATATTCGACCTTTGGAGAAGCGTAAATTCGGAGTCAGCTTGGTCTGAATTTTCACAAATGAACTTATCCATTTCAGCACAGTCACTAATCCATTTTAAAAGTTTTCTTTAAAATGTTATCAATGGATCGTTTTGTCAATACTTTCACCACATTCATAGCGGAGTCTTTCTGTTTTGAAAAATTTAACGAATGAAATTGATCCTCAATAATTGAACCGATATGAGGAGAGTATAAGACCATAGATGTTACTTAACTAAGTAATGATTGCTCATTGTTTTCAAAGCGATATGTGAGAGAACCATTGTCGCTAAATCGGGGTAAAAAATAACCGGTTTATCTCATTACACTACTGCCCCCTAACGTTGTGAAATGTTTCATAAAAAAACAGAATGTGAAGTCTAACATGAAAGTTCTCTGTGGAATGTCTCATGGAATAAAAATGTTCCGTAAATACCAAATATAGTTACGTCTACCTTTAATTTAGGCTACGCTAAAATTTGAAGTCACACTAGTGCATGCGAGTGTGGTTCGCTTTTTAACAGTTTTTTAATACATAGGAGCATTATATCTGGTCACCGAAAAAAATGTTGACTAACAAACGCGTCGTTGTGATTGGTGCAGGTGGGGAAGAACAATGAAATGCTTTAAAGAATTTCCTGCTCTCTGACCTTAAAAATCAATCCAATATTGCACAGGCGTTTCAGGATTGTCCACGGCAACCTTGCTTTTACAAAAAGAAAAGGGAATTGAAGTCCATTTGATTGCAAAACATTTTCCGGGAGATTTATCAGGAGAATACACAAGTCCCTGGTATGTTGTGAATATTTCTGCATATGAATACCGTATTTGATTCTAAACGTTAAACAAACTATTTATAGGTCCGGTGCACATTGGAGGAGCCATGCTACGAAGGATAATATTAGACAGCAAGGTATGAGACAAACTTAATTTATAACATCATTTTGGACCGGTGCTATGATACTAATTGTATTATAATTAAAGAATATGATAAGGAAACATTTAACCACTTTTGGAGACTTGCAGAGACAGCGCAAGATAAAACAGGGATTACGATTATTGATGGATTTGACTATTGGGAACAACTTTCACAAGAATCCTCTGACTTGTGGTTCAAGTCATTATGCCCTGAGGTAACAGCCCTTAACAAACCTGTTAGCCTGATTGAAATATAAGCAAAATTATGGTAAATTCATTCATTATGAAACAGTTCCGAAATTTAAGAAAAGAAGAGCTCCCAACTGGGATTGAGTTTGGTGTCACCTATAAAACAGGTAATTAATTTAACACGTAAATAATGACTTTTATAAGCCTAACTTCTTTTTATTCAATTAACCGAAACCAATCTTTAGTTTCTATTAATCCATCAACCTATCTTAATTACCTTCTTAATACTTTTATTTCTTTGGGCGGCACTATGCAACGCGTTAGTTTATCTCATTTGAATGAGTGTATCAAAAGCGACACCGACGTTGTGATCAATTGTTCGGGCATTCATGCTAGAACATTAGGAGGCGTAGAAGACCCGGAAGTCTATCCAAGTAGAGGCCAAACGGTAATTGTACAATTGCCTCATGTAAATTGGACTTTTTTAAGACATTATGCTGAAAGTAATATTGGAATGCCATGTTTGTGTGAATTTTCTTAATCGTGCTACTTTTCATTTTATTTAAATTTATATGGTGTATAATTACATATTCTCGAATTCATAATGTCAAAAAGCGGATGGTAGTATAGAAATGACATATGTGATACCACGCGAAAATGGCGAAGTGGTTCTAGGAGGGACTTATGTGGGTATTGTTTTGTCTATTGAAACTTTCAGAAATTTGTAATTAATTTATTTCTCCGATTACAGGATGAACATAACTAGTAAGATAATTAATATAATTGTCGAAACTTTCGAGATATATTCAGTAAACATATAAATTCAAATTTTAGTTCGACAGATGTTGATGATAACATTTCTGCAGCAATTATTCAACGATGTCTTGCTACTCGTCCGGATCTCTTGCCACCAGACCAAACTCAGCTAGCAATCAAAAGAAACGCAGTCGGTCTCCGGCCTTGTCGCAAAAGTGGTACAAGAGTCGAGGGAGAATGGATAAGTGTGTATACGTTTTTGAAAATAGCAAAACTACATTATGCTTGAATTTTGCGTTTTTATTTAGCTTCTGAAGATCTCGGTAAGAAAATTCTCGTTTGTCACAATTATGGTCATGGAGGTGCTGGTAAATAAAGAATAGTATATAATATACTTTTTCACTTTCGATAGTGGTTTTTAACTAAATTTTTTTTTTTTCTTACAATTTTGAAGGGTTTGGGTCAAGTTACGGAACCGCCAAACATGTGATCGAGATCATGAAAGAAATGCTAGAAAAGCAAGAAAGTGTCTAACAAATGTTGAAAATATTGTCTAACGAACTAGTCAACGTCTCTCATTGCCGTTATTGTTCTCTTTTTTTTTATTAATTGTATTAATAGAGAATTATCATGTTTACAGTAACTTTGAAATCGACTTGAATTTTTAATTACATCACAAATCTTATAGAAAAACTTTTGAACTCCATATTATTTTTTCAATTAGCATACGTTATTCATAGTAAAAATAATTCCAGGCCTCCTTATCAAAGTGGAAAGATACCCAGTTTCAAAAATCCTGTAAAAAAGAAAAGGAAATAATTATTATGATTCATTAATTGAAAATGAGTCCTTACAATGAAAAATATTAAAGGGATGATGTATTTTGTGTAGTTTGAACCAGTTCAAACTCTTGCAATCATTATTGTCTCCAAAGGAAAATATCAAATGCACGAATGATGCGATTATGATGAGCTTCCGATCTCTAAAACAATCCACCCTAACTTTTAAGGATATGTTCGAGATATGATTTATACTCGTCAATACGTTTGTCCTCCTCATTTAGAGTTTTATTCGCGTTCAAATGCACACACACTTTGCTTATGTTGTGCAAGTTGAAAAAGACTGGAGAGGAATTTAAAATTAATAAAATTTGGAAGTTTTTAAACAAAACACTTATACCATGCAATGTCGCTTAGCCTTGTAGATATAATAATCCGAATGAACAAATTTAGAAGTCGTAAGATAATTTATTTAACGGATTTATCTTCGAAACAGAGGGTATACAAAGGACCATCACTCTTTTAAGAGGTATTTTATAATAATTATATTATCTCCCAAATACTTTGATTTGTCCGGTAATAAAAAAAATTAGTAAAATATTACATTGACGAAAATAATTAAATAAAATTCAAACCATAGACCTTCCAGCAGTCAGTAGCAACTGATCTGAAATATTATCACATTGTAATTTTTACATTATAATAAGAAAATCTTTGTAACTTTCTCGTATGTATGTATTTGTTTTTTTTATTGTTTCAATTTATTTGAAGTTTCAGTGTAAATTATAGGGTAAAATAAAACTGTTGAGAGTATGTATATTTTGTGGTTAAAATGCTCATTAATTTGTAGCTGGAACGCAGTTCCAAAATATTTGATGATTTACTAAATTGTTTCATTAATCTGGTGAATTACCATTTTGACTGTATCATAAAATTAAAGACTGAAAATTTCAATCTTCGATCGAAATTTTATGTGAAGTACCACGATGCCTTTGTAAACGCTCTCCTAAACTAATTGAAGAGTGTGAAGAATACGCACACTTATAAGCATTCCTACAAAAAATAAATTGATATTGATTAGTGTAATTAATATATTTCCGTTTAAAGCTACACTTAAATATAAATATTTACTTTAAAAAGTCAGATTGCGTTCCACTTTCTAGTGATCGTTTTTTATCATCCGCTAATTTTCTTTCTTCATCTTCATCTTCTTTTGTAACTTGTTCTAAACGATTCTTTCGCTCTTCAGTAACTTTCCTTGCATTTTCCATCATTTCGTGAAGTTTTCTTTCAGCTTCGTCCTTTTCCTTAATTTTATCTCTTTCACTTCGTCCGCTATGCTCTTTTCGTTCTTTATAATCTCTGTTATGTGAATAATTACTATTATATTTACGATGATTTCGATCATAATCTTCTAGCCTACTAGGTGACCTGGGCCTTCGAGGAGAATAACCACGAGGATTATATCTACTTCCCATATCATTTCTTCCTTGATTTCGATTATATGTGTCATGATCTCTATTAGAATATCGAGACTCTTGTCGTTCTTCATATGAATGTCGATCTCTCTTTGTACCATTCGAATATTTGGATTCATATCGATATTTATCATATCTGTCTCTTGAACGAGAACGAGATCGTGATATACTTCGCAAACGAGATCGCTTTTGAGAACGACCATTTCTATCTTGTTCTTTTAACTTCACTATGCTTTCTTCTTCTTCAGAATTCGATAGAGACCTTTTTCTGTCTTTTTTACTCTTTTCTTTATGATCTGAAAGTGAATCTTTATCCCGCTTTTTACTTGATTTCTTTTTTTCTTTTTTATTCTTTTTCTTTTCTAATTTCTAATAATACATGTATAAAAGGGAGTTAGCTTTTTTGTTGCAGTTCATTTATTTTAAGTAAATTATTAGTTAACTCACTTCTTGAATTTCTTTCATTTTAAGTGGGTTTGAAACGATGGACTTTATGTTGGCTTGTTCAGTTTTCTTAATGAGAAACAGTGGATCTTCTCGGATTTTTGATTGAGTATCTCGATAATTATTAGCATTAGGATTACTGATACTACTAAAGATTTCTTTTGAATCGGCAGACAACTAATAAAAGAAAAAATAAATTTATATTAATAGTTACACTTAAATATACGAATTTAAACGAAATTAAAATTAAGATATACTTTGTCAATAGAAGTGCCTTGTTCTATGAGAGAGTCAACACGTTTCTTTCCAAGTAAATAATCTTCCATTTCCTGAGCTTTTGCTGAGCTAGATTGATTAGGACCGGCAGCGTACATCCAATCTAGCCTTTCCTGCCCTTTTCTATGATTAAAAAGGTGAATTAACATTTATAATCAACTCATTTTTTTACCAAGAAAAGTATAAACTTACTTTCCACCAGCGGCTTCTTGGATTTGCCTCAATTCTTGTAGCTGTCTTTCTTCTTCTTTCTCTTTTTTGAGTTGATTAAGTTTCTTCTGCTCTTCTAATGCCTTTTGTTCTTCCTTCCATACCCGCTCTTGATTTTTGATCAAGAGGGGATGCCAGGATTTTTTCATATTCTACATTATAGAATTGAGGTTATTGCATTAGTAAATTAGATAAATAGACAAATATAAAGGTACTTACCAAGTCGCCTCCTCCCATTTTGATGTTTCAAAGTTTATAATAAAATTGTAAAAAATTGTATTCAGAAAAAAATATTTCGACTACCGTACACTTTTATGTATTTTACACATCACAAGTTCTAGCCAAATATGCTTTAATTAGAGGCTACTCAGCCCCCTGCAAAATTTGAAAATTTGCGTGGTAAGACTTTACTTTAAGGCTTTCCTTTTATAGCATAATTTAAAATACTCAAATTCCAAAAAAGGAATTTGACTTTATACAAACACCAAATTTGTAACATAAATGTCCTTTTTAGGTAATCTATTTCTCGAAGTTATTGTGATATACTACTACTTCATTCGCGCATAATCAATATACCTCGTTTTAAAAATAGTCACAATAGACAAGACGGAGATCCAGAAGAGGCAGTAGACAGTAATAATACGGAAGGTGATTTGTTCCTTAGTTATGTGTATCGGCCAAAACTGGATAGTGAAATGATCTGGCTAATAATTTATCTTATTACCATAAGAGGTTTGTTTTCAATATAACAACATCTGTGGAACATGAACCGAGTAATATAAAATGGGTCAATGATTGTTGACAATAACAGATACTTAATTATTGAATTTTCTTCAGTCTAACGATTAGATTTGACATTATTTCACTATAAAATTATAGCTTAATAGTGATCAGATATTACACGATTTTCGTTCACTATTTATAGAGGTTTGTCAGCAATTATTTATTTATTTACATAATAAATTTTACACATACAAGAAGCAAAACGAGATTCTGCGAATATGGATGCAAGTAAAGCGACAGGAGCGAGTGTACTCCCGATTGCGCGTGTAAAACGCATTATAAAATTAGACGAAGAAATAACGACAATTGGTACAGATACGACATTTTTAATAGCGATTGCAGCGGTAAATGACCTGTACATTATCTATTATATTTATATTTTTAAGAGAGGAAATTTATGCTTAGATAAAAAAAAATTCAATTGTTTCTCATTCTTGATTTCTTATATAATATAAATAGGAACTTTTCGTAGATTATTTTGTAAAAAAAGGATCTGATCGAGCCAAATCTGAAAGAAGGAAGACTATCCGGTACGAAGATATGGGTAAGTGAATCTCAAGATACTTTTATACTGTTAGTTGATATTGGAATATTTATTCTAAATAATTTTATTTTTTTAACAAAAATAATGAATGTTATCAATTGTTAACATAATAAGCCAACATAGTTAAAGAGGATGAAAATCTAGAATTTTTACAAGGTACTGCAAATCAAATGAAAAAATGAAAAAACTTATTATTTTGATCAAAAAATATAACCAAGAAAGATATTAATGATTTATTTCTGTAGATATTGTGCCACAACCTCAAACATTCGAAGATTATCTCGAAAACCGTAATCGAAGAAAAAAGAAACGAAAAGCCAAAGTGATTGATGAAGACGGTAGCGGAGAAGAAGTTGATGATAACGAAGAGGATAGTGAAGATGAAAACAGCGATGAGATTGAAGAAAATGGAAATAATTCTAGTGATTTAGAAAATAGTCAGTCAAATGAGGAAATTAGTGATACAGACACTATAAATGAAAATAATAGTGACGTTGAAGATAGCAATGAAAATAATAGCGAGGAAGGAGCAGAAAATGAATCTGAAGTAGAGAATGGAATAAACTCGCAAGAAGATAATAGTGATGCCGAAACTTCAATGAACGGTGATAAAAATCATCGAAAACGTAACAGAAAGAATGTTGATATGAATAACGGCGTTTCATCAGATAGTGAACTTAGTGATGCTCCTGAAACTTCAAGTGACAATTCAACTGTATTAAACGATGAAAACGAATAAATGATATTAAATAATTATAAATTTTCTATAATTTACATTTTTATTTTAAAATTTTATACTGCGGTAAATTTAATATTCTGGCCATAACTTTAATGTTGGTAGATTATGTCGAGCTATCGGTTGCATTACGTCACTTAATACTATAAGTGGCTTAGATTACTTCATATTTATACGCCCTTCATTGCTTTCAAAAATTCGCTTGTATTGTTTTGTTAAACTTCACCATGGCTTCCTCTCCCACGCAAAAACATTTTGAAGCAACCTCCCGGTTACAAATGAAGGAACAGACAATTGACGAGATGTATGGTGTTCCAGAAAATTTTCTAGAGATTGAAGTGAGGAATCCACTAACTCACGGTATGAGTATTAAAGCGACGCCATCAAGCTAATGGAATGTTGCGTGGTTTCACACGCTAAATTTTTTTGTCGAAATCAATAGGTTTTGGTCGCAAAATGTTTACTGACTATGAGATTGTTTGTCGAGTGAGTTTTATAGCGCGATTTGACCGTTTTTGTTTATGCTAGTGTTTAACTAGGTTTAAATGCTTCACAAACGATTTGCGGAATAACTTGGTACTTAATAATTATAGTTTCTTCTTATCTTTTTTATTTTTTAATTCATTTTCTTTCAAAATATAGACGAATATTCCAGCCTTTAAGTTGAAAAGCTCTTCAGTTCGAAGAAGATACAGTGATTTTGAATGGTTCCGTGACGTTCTTGAACGTGAATCTTCAAGAGTAAACATTCCTCCTTTACCAGGCAAAGTCTTCACTAACCGTTTTGCGGATGAAGTTATTGAAGCTCGCCGGGAAGGACTTGAAAGATTCTTACAAATGTGTGTTTCATTTTCCTGATTCATACGATCCCTAGTTCCTTATCCAAGATTCTTAATTGTCTTAAATTTGGATTGAAGAACTCGGATCAAAACAATTTATTTACATAGAATCTTAACTGACCTATACTTCCTTTTTATTTTCTCTAGTGTTGCGGGTCACCCTCTTTTGCAAACCGGAAGCAAAGTATTATCCGCTTTCATCCAAGATCCCAATTTCAACCGTGAGAACTATAACTATTAGAATTATTCTTTTATCCATGCTAAAAGAGGATTGTGGATTCCTTTTTTATTTATGTAAACGGAATGTGTGTATATTATCTTATTTATTTCATTATATTTCCTCTTATCCGATTTTGTTTCTCTAAAAAACATTAAAAATAAAATACCAAGTGCTATTATAATTGATCACTTATATTAGCCCATCATAAGACAAAATTCTTTTTTAATAGACAAAATTATATTAGTGCAGAGTTTTCCCGTTTTGCCCATTAATTTTCTAAGTGATTTAAACAAGAGTAAATGTTATTTCGTCCACTTGAAGCTTAATAAAAATATATAGTTATTAAATTTAGTATTATAAATATAAATAATTTTTTTTTGAAAAAAATGAGAAATAGTATTTATAGAAAAAGTTAATTGCACTACTATTTTATTAATATTCAATAGTATTGGAAGTTGAAATTATGTATAATCTGCAAATATATAAATATACCTCTTTTTATTAAATAAAATAATATTAGTTTTTCTTTAATAATATAAAAACAAATACAAATATAAATGTATACTTTTTTATTTGTGGCACAGTATCCTCTTTAAATGCAAAGTTAACCAAAATTAATTAAACCTGGTTAAATTTGCTGATCAATAATTCATAATTCTGGCCAAAATTTTGTTAATTCTGGCCAATCTCGTAATTTCGGCCTAAATTAAGTTAAAATTAAAAAAGTATAAGTCAAATATAACATTATATTTATAAAATATAGTATTTTAATTTTATTTCATTAAAACAAACTTTATTATAATTGAATAAAAGAACAAGATAAAAAAGTTATATCAAAGATGTGGGTTGTAAGATCTGGTCAAATGGAGATAATTCAAATAATTAAACTAAACATAAACATTATCACAACTCTCTAAAGTACAACAAAAGAAAAATAACTAATGAAACGCCCTGATCCTGCAAGATATAATAATATCATTTATACTGCCCTCATCTAAGATATCAACACTTTAAACCACTATCATCCTTTAAGCAAAAGTACAATAATACTAGATAAGTTACTTGATCAACACAAGACAACTACCACATCAGTGCCAATCTACATTGGTCACTAAAAAAAGTAAAAAAAATACAACTGGATAACTATATTACCAGAGAATTATATTACTTATTAATTATTCCTATAAGCAGGTTGGCCAACTTGGCTGCATTTGGACAAACCATTTAGATCTTTAAGATTAATGACCAGCATACCCAATAAAAAAAACTAAAAACTGCAGTAAAAACTCATAATAGTCAAATATATGCTTAACATAATCTTACCTGATCAAAAACTGATTACTAAGATCTGCACTCTCCTTATACAAACGCCCAACTCTCTCAAAAAGAAACAATCACTAAGCCACCTATGTTGATCAATTTTAGAATACCCTTCTACCTCTCAGAAAAAATCCAAAAAATAGAAGACAAAAAAGAAAGATAAGAAAAACAACAAAAAAAAAAGATCATAACCTTTAGAAAACTATCTGCTTAGAAGCAAAAGAAAAATTAGATAAAGGAAAAAAAAACACCAAATATCATTGGGAACAATACCTTAAGCAAGAAAATGAACTTCAGCTACCAAGCACTAAAGTCTTCAAATTCAAATTCAAAATCTTGAAAAAAAATTTCTAAAAGTACCACTGAACTCAATAAATATAAGTAGAAACCTCAAGTTGGTGTATAAATATTAAGCAACATATAGGGTAATTTTTTTATACAAAGCTTTTTACTTAAGAGAACTTCCCATATGACAAAATAATATTTTTAAAATGCGAAGTGAACAGAAAGAGAGAAAGTTTTTTTGATTCAATATAGTATTTTAATTTAAAAGCAAAAATATAAACTTATTAAATATTTTTACAATTTTATAAAAAAAATCTTCAATTAATCTTTATTATTCAACTTGAATTTTTATTTAAAAATAGTCTAATTTCTTTATTAAAATAATAAAAAAATTAAAGATAAGAATTAATACCATTACAAAAAATACTAATTCCTTTATAAATATTAAACATCGAATTATAAAATTTGATATACAAGTAGTTTAAATCCTTCTGAACAATATTACTTAAACAATAAAGACAATTTATTTTGACTAAAATATTAAAATTATACTCTAAAATTTCCAAATAAATATAAAAAATATAAACATTAATTTTTCTATATATATTAATTATAACATTATAAAAATTAAAATACAAATAAATTTAATTTATTTAAACAACTTTATTTAAACAATAAAAAGTAGTTTATTTTAACCAAAATATTGAAATTATACTCTAAAATCACTAAATAGCAAATGTAAAAAATTTAGAAATTAAAAATTAGTACAGTTTTATAAAATATATATTATTTTATAAATATTTATTATATACTTAAAAAATTTACAATATAAATATTTTTAACACTTTTAAATAATATTATTTAAATTATAATAAGTAATTTCATTTTGCCAAAGTATTAAAATTATACTTTAAATATATAAAATAAAAAATAACCAATTTAATTATCAGTTTCATTATAAAATGTGAATTTTTTACAAATATTATACTTATATTTATAAAATTTAAAATCCAAGTATTTTGAACTTTGCTAAACAACTTTACTTAAACAATAAAAGGTATTTTATTTTGATTAAAATGATAAAATTTTACTCTAAAAATTTATATATGTTTAATAATATTAAAAAATAATGTGTTTTTTTAATTTTTCATGTTTTATATAAAAACTATCTAAATAATTGCTATTACAAACTTAAAAAAACTTTTTATTTATAAAATTACATATATTTTTACTTTTAAAACTGTATATTTTTTTATTTCTCAACTTTAATTTTAAAAAAAGTGTGTTTTTAAAAAGAGTTTTTTGTACATTATAAAAAAAATTTTATTATTTAAAATCAAAAAGTAAGAATAGAAATTAATATAAGTATAGTACATTAAAAAATTTAATATTTAACTATTAAATGAAGTAATATAAATAAGATAATTTTAATATAAAAATGATCTGTATATGATATTTCTGATGATTATTAATATATTATTATTTAAAGATTATTTAAGTAATATTTTAGTTTTTTAATTACTTATTATATAATAATTTATAATTTTTTTTTTTAAAAATTTTAAAAAATTTATTTTTTATAATTTATTATATTAGAAAGGATCAATTACATTTTTTATTTATAAATCTCTTGATTATTTTTCTGGCAAAAGATTATAAACTTTTATTAAATAATATTTTTCTTTTTTTATGAATTTAACTGCATCTTTAAAATTGTTTGATTTTAAAATTTCAAGTTTTGGTAAAAGTATTGGTTTAAATAAATTTCACTAAAAATACTTTTATGATTGCAAATTTTAGATTCCCTTTATATTTTAAAGACTTTTATAAAGTTTATATTTAAGCAGCTTGATTTTAAATATTTTAAAAAAGAAATTTTCTATTAATATTATATATTTTGGTAGTACTAAGATAAAGTAAAATCATTAGTTAAAGTTTTTATTTTAATTAAAAGATAAGCTTTTCTTGTTTAAAGATATTTAAAAAAAATAGAAAGTAGTAGTTTAATACTATAAATATATTGTGAAAAAAAAAATTATAAAAATAATACTTTTACTTATAACTACTTTAATTAAAAAATATTAATTAAAATATAAAAATTTAAAAATTAAAAGTTTAATAAATTTTGTATTTAAACTTATATAAGTTTATATAAGTTATATAAATTTATAGCAAAAAAATATAAACTTATTTAATTTTAAAATAAACAAATTAAAATATTTAAAAAGTTACGATAAGTTAAAAATAAAATAATAAAGTATTATCTAAATTTGCTAATATTGAAATTAGAATAATTATATAATTATTATTTTTATTAATAAATCATTAAATTTATAAAAAATAAATTTAAAAAAAATTTAAACTTATAAAAGAATAAAAAAAATTTCTTAAATCTATAATTGCCATTATAATTATTGGATAGTTTTAAAAAAGATTAATTCGTGATTTGCCAATCAGTGACATAAAATTCTCTGCTTAATTTGGGGCAAAATCTTGCTGATTATTAATTAATTCTAAAAAATTGCGAAAATTAGCCACTAAGTAACATAGTTTTACATGTGACTTTAAGTCACCTCCTTTTCATAAATACATTATCATAACCACACGCCTCAATTAAAAGAACTTTCTGATGACTTTATGTTTTTATTTCAAAATTTTAGTAGTGGGCAATGTTAGATTGTTGCCTTTAATATATAAGTTTTTTTTTATAATTTCATCCATACATTTTCAATAATTAATCAAATTTTAAGTTATAATTTAATAAATACGTTCTAACAATAAAAAAAAAGAACAAAAACCATATTTAGCTTATTTTTGATCATAAAATTTTATTACTTTTATTGAAGTAAATGCTAATATTAGACAAAATTACTATAGTATACAAAAATTAATTGAACTATTTTATAGTTTATATAGTTTATTTCAATTATTTTATTAATTCAACATTTTATTTTTCTAAAAAGCATTCTGCATGTTCTTTTTTTGATAAACTTGAAAATCTTGTAATCCAATTTTCTATTGTTTTTTGAGAAGGTATTACTTCAGTTGTAATTTCACCGTTTTCTACCATTTCTTTTAACCCATCCAACATATCTTTTGCAGAATATCGATCACTAGGGTCACATTGTCCTACCATGAAAAAGTGTGTTAATGCCGCTACTACTTCTTTTATTAGTCTTTTCCCACTACTCTTTTTACCATATTTCTGATTGCGCTTAAGTGCCCATCCAAGTTGTAAGTGAAACATTTGATTCCTATTATATTTTAGAATTTCATAATTATTGAACAATAATTTACGTAATAAATCAAATTGTTACTCACTCATTAATATTTATTTTTGGAAAATCTCCTCGTAATCCTTTCCCAATTTGTGATTTTTCTCCTATTTCTTGCTTCAATAAATTTACCAATTCATCTCATTCTATAATAACATCAAAATGAATGTTTCTTCTGTTTAATTCGTCTCTTAATTTATCAACAGACCATCTTCTTAAATCCCAATGATCAGTATTTGATACTACCAAACAAAATCAATAAAATAAAACCATACAATAAAAAGAATCCAATAAATTAAATGCCATTAAAAAGGTAAGCTTACCTGAAGCTTGATATATTGGCATTGTCCATTTTGAAAAAACCTCAGAATGTTCATCCACTGTTGGTTCAGGTTGTACAAGATCTGTTTTAGTAAACTTACTTATAGAAAATGTCATCATTTCTCTAAAATCAAGAAGATCATGAGAACAAACATATCCAGCTAGTGAACCCTCTGTCAGCCATGACTATTCAAACCAGTTAGAAATTCCTGGTATGGTTTTAACATTACTTTGGCTTTTTTGATTACGATTAGATTTCAAATAAGCTGTTGATGTACCACTTAGACCATCTAACACTTTTTCGATATCTTCACCAGTAGTTAAATCAAATCCCAATCAAACATATCTTTTAATGGCATGTGATATCTTAGGTTGATCAAATTATAAGAGTTGAGAATTGCTCAAATAAATGGAATTGCCAAGAAAAAAACAAAGCAATATAATTATTACTTGTGCATGATGACTATCGATCAAAGTTTTAGCTTCTCCAGCTTCTAAGAAGCACCACTTTTTACATTCTATATTATACCATTCTGCCCATTTTAAAACCAGTGCCATTGTTTTTGAACAATGATAATGGGGTCTATTATCACTCATTACGATAACCCATTTTGGCTTTGAGTCGAGTAAGTTAAATACTGCATCAAAAGATGATGCAGTGAACCATGCATCCTGTCTATTATCATTTGATCAGTGGTCAAATGCTTGAATTTCTAACTCATTGCTTTTTTTTGTTTTTAGAATATACCAAAACAATATGTAATGCTTACTCACGCTTTGCATAAAAATCTTGTTTTGTTTCTCTAATTTGTTTTGGAAGTATTTGCATTTTATAATCTACTACAATAAGAATGCCATCGTTATTAAGCTACAAAAGATTTGCATTGAATTGACTGTTCAGGTAGCCTTTTCTTGTTAAATGTGCAAGATAGTATTCCAGCATTTCCTGAAGTTCTTTCAATGTCTCCTGTCGTTCATCTCCAAGTAATGATTGCAATTCTTTAAATAAATTGAAGATCTTATTACATTCAACACATTCTGACATATGTTTTTCATCACATTTACCAAATGCAAACAATAAGCAATGATTGATACAAGAGTTATGTAATACCTTTCCATTAAATGTCACATGTAAATATTTGGGATAATCACGCTTAAGAAATCATTTTGAAATTTCTATATTTCTAAGCAAACGTGTCTAATTTATTGCGATCATGTATTAGTTTTGAATATTTATAACTCAAGAAATGAAAAACTGACAGAATACGTACCTGAAGCTCAATTTTTAATATTTTGTATAATTAGATTTGTCAATTTCTTAAGCACATCATATCCATAAGTACTACAAGTACTACAAAGTCCGCTTAAATCCTCTTGATATACAAATGGTCCCTTTCATAATCTTTCCAAAAATGCTGATCTCTTCATTCCATTAGGATATAATTTGTGAAATTTCTCCTAAAGAGCTTCTTTCTAATCGCTAAGGTATTTTAATGGCAATCCTGTCTTGGCATCAACTTTGTAAGAACTTAAATTCACATTTTTCTTACTACTCATGAACCATTCGAATTGATTCTCATACTCTTGAGGCATAATTTTTCTTCGCATTAGTGATTTAGGTGCGGCTGGACATTCATGGTTATATACATATCCGTGTATTTTTGCATTGTGAATTGTATATGAAGAAACCTATAAAAGACATTATAATGAAATAATTAGAGAAAATTATTCAAAGGTAATTATATATAAAATAATTACATGAAGTCTTGTTTGTAATTCTTTATAGGGAAATTTATCCGCAATAATTGAAAGTATTCTTTGTTTTCCATTAGCACTACGTTTATTTAGATTTAGACTATGCTCAAAACTTTCCCAGAACACTTCTGTGGCATTGAACATTTTATTTGGTATTGTCTGTAAAAATCCACTTTGATAAAGCATATTGACCATCGCTTTATCTGGTTCAGGATCAGATGATCGTGTTCAAAATTCATACTATAATAATCGATAAAGATAATAGAACAAAATTTAACATCATGAAGTTTTATACCACCATCACCATATTACCTTCACCACCTAACAGCAATGGATTTTATTAAAAACCTACCTCTAATTCTCCTTTATCAAACGGTGTTATATTAACACATCCAGTAGCATGTAACATTGCTCACCATACTCTAATTTCTCTTTCAGAGAAAATATAATCCTTTGGATATAATAAACCTAACCGACTATGTAATTCAATTATTTGACAATCATTATCCTTCCATTCTCAAAATAATAAATACCAATTGACTTGACTACACATTCTTTTTTGTAAATGATATTTGTATATTTGCTCCATTTTTGAATAATTGTGCTATTCATTATGAAAACATTTCAACTTCCTTGATCGTTCTAGTTTTTCTTTTACATTAGAATTATCTAAGCCAAATAAAGTCATGCCTGACCATTCTTTCAATATGCCTATTTTTTCCCACATACTATTTGTATCTGATCTGTGAAATTTTTCAGATAATTGATTTTCTTTGTAAACATAAATAGAACATCCATTCTCACTGACAGTTTGAAAAAATAAAGTACGCTCTTTGGATTTGGTATAGATAAATGATGAAGTAAATTCACACCCAGTTCTTTGTTTTGCTAACATACCAATTGAATGTATTATTATATTGATCTTTTGAATATGTATTGAAAAAGGTTGAAATGACAAATCTGATATAATTTCATCCAAAATATTATTGTCATCCATACCCATTACTGACGTTCTGAAAAAATGCGTTTTAGTTTGAAATATTTTTTTATACAGTTTTGAAATAGCATTTGTAAGGTCATTCTCAACTTCTTCGTTAGACTCTAATAAAGATTCACATAAAAATCCTGGTAACAATTTATTTTGTTTATTTCCTTGAATTACTCGAATAATAAAAGATCTGTTTTTCAGTTCAACCTGCATTTTCATACCAACTCAAAAAGGATAGTATTGCTCAATTTTCATTCCGTTCTCTTGTAATGTTCTGACATGCCACCAGTTTCTTAAAAAAAGTCCAAAGTGCAAGTCAGGAATAATTACACCAGTAGCAATCAATGTTACTGAAGGTTTCCACCGTTTTGACATTTTTTTTTGAGCTGTTTATTATAATGTTTTAGTAATACGTTATCAGATTGTCAAAAGTATATTCACACATATATACTAATTATCCCATTTTTAATTATTACAGTATATATGATTGACATCTCATGATTTTTACTTTTTAACTTATTTAATTTATTAATATATAAATTACACAAATTATTTAGATTATAACTAGTTTTAACCGGGAGTGATATAACTTGGGTGATATCACCTGATTGATTTTTATAATTTATTTATTTTGATATAGGTGATTTAACCTGGTAAGTGATATCACCTGATTAATTTTTAATTTTTAAATTGATTATTTTTTTTTCTAGGTTTTCCAGTTTCAAAGTATGTTTTTTTTTCCTTCTCTTGTTTTTACTTTTCTTTCTAGTTATTTCTAATTCCTTTTTCTTTTCTTTTTTAGGCCTTTTAAGTTCTTTTAATTTTGTGTCAAAGGTATGTTGTTTTTTGTTATTCTTTTTGTTTTCATTTTCCTTTCCATTTATTATTTTTCCTTTCTTTTTAGGTCTTTAATCTCTTCCAGGTTTACATTAAATGATGGTATATTATTTCTTTTTTTTTTCCTCTTTTTGTTTTTTTTTAGGATCTTAGTTTTGCGAACAAGGTATGGCATTTTTTTCTTATCTTTTTTTCAATTTCGTTTTCATATTTCATTTTTACTAACTATTTTTTCTTCTTTTTATGGTTTATCTTTCATTAAATTATTCCCCTTTTCTTTTTGTTTTCATTCACTTTCTTCTTTTTCATTATCGCTTCTTTTTCCTTTCATTTTTATGATCATTTCATTCTTATCACCATTTTGTCCATTTTGTCCATCCTTATCATCAATTATTATTTCATCTGTCCTTATCACCAATTATCATTTTGTCTTCATCATTAATTATCATTTCATCCTCATCATCAATTTATTTCATTCTTATCATTTTGCCTTCTTTTGTTTTTTTTAGGTCTTAGTTTTGCAAACAAGGTATGGCGTTTTTTCTTATCTTTTTTTCAATTTTGTTTTCATATTTCATTTTTACTAACTATTTTTTCTTCTTTTTATGGTTTATCTTTTGTTAATTTATTCCCCTTTCTTTTTGTTTTTATTCACTTTCTTCTTTTTCATTATCGCTCCTTTTTCCTTTCATTCTCATGATCGTTTCATCCTCATTACCATTTTGTCCTCATCGTTGTTTCATCCTTATTAATCATCATTTCGTCTTAATCATCAATTATCATTTCGTCCTTATCATCAATTATCATTTTGTCCATCCTTATCATTGATTATTGTTTCATCCGTCCTCATCACCAATAATCATTTCGTCTTTATCATCAATTATCATTTCGTCCTCAATTATCATTTCATCCTCATCATTTCGTTCTTATCATTGTTTCGTTTTTATCATTATTTATTTTGTCATCTTTTCATTTCTCCTTCTCATTATCTTTTCATTTTTTCATTCCTTTCTTATCATCTCTTCGTTTATCATCATCCTTTCATTTTGTTCATCTCCCTTTTGTCATCCTTTCATTTTTTTTGTCCCCTTCTTGTCATCTTTTCTTTTTTTTTGCCCCCTCCCATTATCTTTTTATTTTTATTTCTATCTCCTTTCATTTTGTTCCTATTCCTTTTGTTTTCGATCCTGTTCCTTTTATTTTTGCATTCTTTCCCTCTTCTTTTCACTATCTTTCTTTTTTTTTACTATATCTTTTGTCTCCTATCATTTTCGTTATCTCCAATTATTTGTTTCTAATATTATTTCCATTATTTCTCTCTCTTATTATCATAATTGTTAGGCTTCTCTTTTTTGTATCATTATTATCATTACTAGTTATGTTAAAGATAAATAATTGTAAAAAATATTAACTTTGATAAACAGGATTTAAAGAAATAAAGTCAGTTAATTTTGTTATTTTTTTGTACAGAAAATTATTGCCAAATTAGCGATACATTTGACCGGACAATATTCTTACGATCATTAAATTTTTACGTAAACAATATTATAAATTTTAGCCAATTAAATTTTAAAATTAATTAATAAAGATTTGCGTACTATTAAAAATTTTTTATACATGTGAAATCACCTGATTTTGATAAATTATTTATAGGTGAAATCACCTAGGTGATTTCACCCGCGGAGCAAATTAGCAAGATTCAATTATTTATTATTAATAATAGATTTAAATTTTAAGTTTAGTTTATTATGAAAAAACTCTTTTCTTCAATAATAAGTTCAATAGATGAAATGGAATTATTTTATTGTAAGAATATAGTGGCGTTAACATTAATAGTAATTATAAAATTCTAATATAGCTGACTAATTTCGATTATGTAGTTAAGTATTAATCTAATTCTAAAGTATATATACACATATGTTAATTTCAGGATTTAGGAAAATTATAATTTTTATTATTAAATTTTCTTCTTGATTTAAAATTTCCCGAAATAGGAAAAACCATTCCATCACCAACTTGATTGCCGACATTAAAATTTGTTTGAGCTGCTGCTTGACAAGCTTTTTCCTCATTCTCATAAATACCAATTAATTGACCGTCTGATATTACGACAAAATAACTTAAATCTATATTACGAAAATATCCTTCATGTAACGCTCTAAAAAATGCTATAAGATTTTTAGCTCGACAAATTGCGATAAAATTGTTTCGATCGTTACTGTCAAATGTTTCATCAGATCTATCAAGACTTTTACTATATTGTAAATTTGATGATGAAGATGATGATGGTTGAGCATATGGAAAAATCGATCTCGTTTTCAATGATTCATTTTCTTCGTCTGTATGTAAAGTAAAAAGCAATGAATTTTCCCGATAAACGTATTTCCATGTTAAAGAAATAGATTTGATTACCTTCCGAATAGATAGTATCTTGTTCGGAGTTACTCATTTCGTCTGTCTCCGTATCTTTATTACAAAGTAAAATAATGCAAACTTGTAAATACTTAGTGAATCGTTTTATTTATTTGGTTTTATTTTTGTTTATTTTAGCGACATATTATACAACGAATATATTTATCATACCAAATCCCGAACTTTCTTCTTGTGATGAATATTCGAATTTCTCTCTATCACAATCTGAAGAAAATTCTATCTTTTTTCCTTGTAAACACATTTATTTTCTGAAAAAAAGTCTGTTAGGAAGTCTATCAAATTTATATATTTCTTTTTAAATTCAATCGCCGATCCGATCGCGAGCACCGATCGCGCCTCAATGATTTCATACTGGTTATTAATTGAAAATCATATGTGTACAAAGGGTTGAAAGAAAGACTGATTATTTTAATTTAAAATAGGATAAAACAATTAAAAAAGATTATCCGCTATTGTTAATTTTTTATATCATAACTTGATTTGTTAACTAAAAGTGTTCCAATAACGATTAAGCTCGCTCCGAACCACCATTGTAAAGAGAGAGCTTCCCCAAAAATAATATTCCCCAGAATTGCCTACCAAATATATAATCGGGTTCAAAATTTATAAATGTAAAGTCTATCTATAATCGTATGAAATCATATCATATCAAAGTAGTACTTACAGTCATACAGAAGTTTGTTGCACTGTTTAATACAGTTACCTGAAGAGACGATGATGATTTATTCAATGCTTTAGTAAAAAATGTCCACATCAAAGCATTACACATAAATATTGATCCAAAACAAGAAATACGTATAAAGTACATAATCTTATAGTAAATCAGTAATTGGCGCACAACGGGAGTATGAAAAAAGGAAAAAAGAATTATATGAGATACTCGATTTGCATAAATTTTGCATTTAATGACATACATTACCCAATTTGTATCTTCTTTGATTTCGTTCAAAATTTCTTCACACTTGAAAAAGGTCTCATTTCCGATTACATTACATAGATATTGTAAAATTAAGAAGGTTCGAACGTCGGTAAAAAGTTTTGCAAATACTGAAGCTAATGCAGCAAATGTACCTGATAATATCGAAAAGGAAACAAATGAATGTGAAATTTCATTTTTATTCATGGTTTCCGGTAATCAAGATATGCAAATAAGTGGACAATTTTTATATAAAAAAAAAATCCCGATTCTTGCACAACTAAGATTATCCTCTACCCAAAATCACCGATAAGTCCACGTTTGTCGATTTGATTGTGAATATAATCACGTGGTTTGTATTAAGTATTACCTAGGGGTTAGATAAATATACGGGGGGCCAACTCAAATGTTACACAGACTGATCAGTGACCAACAGAACTGTCACTCATAAATTCGGTTACTCAGACAAATTTTAATACTAAATTACGCGAAAATTTTTACTTTTTTTTAATTTTCTCGATGCACATACATCGAAAAGCAGCCGATCTCAAAAGTTAAGGTTGTATATGCTAGCTCTATGTAGGCAAAGTTTTTTTATCAAAATTGAACCACTGGTTGCTTTGTTCTTAATTTTATATGTATTTGTTACTTTTATATTAGAAAGTTAGAATTATACTTTTTATTTTTTAGAGATTCCAATAAAAAGTTATAAAATATTTTTGCTTAAAACGTTTAAAAATAGTATTTTCTTCTTTTATTGTGTATTATTTTCAAGTGTGTAATAATTTTTCATATAGTTTTGAGGTATTTCAAATAGCCGATCCTATTTTTTGAAAAATACAGAAAAGAAACTAACAAAAAAAATACGTAATGATAAACTTGAGCGTTTTATCATTTCTAAATTCTCATTACAAAAATACCTTCCAAATATTTTTATTTCAAAAAAAAAAAAATTAATATTGGTAGTAGTATCATTATATAATCTAGACCTAGGGTTTTTTATAATATTTATTAAAAGAATACAAAGAAAGAATATAAAGAAAATACAAATCAAAAACATTATTGATTATTTTTGATTATTTTCCCATTTAAAGTATTCATCTAAACTTTTGAATGGAGGTTGTGATAAAGATTGAGACTGTGATGATGATGATGATGACGATGATGATTGCTATGCATGCTATGCGTAAAGTTTTAGTTCAAGATCATAATTTCTTTGCTTTTGAATTTCAATTTATTTTGCGTATACATCTATCCATTTTAATAAGTTTTCATTTTCCTGATACAATTGATTCATTTGTTCAATTGCTTTCTCTTTTGATGCTTCAACATCTTTCTTATAATTGATAAGTTATATTTGAACATATTGATTTCAATTTCTTTCTGTAATTTATGACGTTATCATCTTTTAAGCTATCATTTACAAGATGTTTTTCTGGAAAATAAGGATGGTTTACTCATTTTTTTAAAAATCAGAAAATTTAAAAGTTTTTTTTAAAAAAAAATAATGGAAATTTATTAGTCGTAGTAGTGTCGTGGTCAGAAAACAATTTTAGAAATTATTCAGCTGAATAACAGCTAAAATTAGTCAGGCCTTTCTCCAAACATATGGCATTGTAACTAGTGTAACTAGTAATGTGTACATGTGCACATTGTGCACATAAATTTTATACAGACCAGAATCCTACTTAATTATCAGAATTCAAAAAAGGAATTGTAATAATGTAATTTTTTTTTTTGAATTTTGACGGCAAAGCATAATCAAATGTGATAATAAGTTAAGTCTCCAATGATTCCAGATAAATAGATATCTAATAAATTCTTTGAGACTCCTGATAGAACTGTAAAAAATTTATTGATTTATATCTAATTAAAGTATATATATTAATTCTTTGTGATAATTTTTGAAGACTTGTAGTCTTGTAGAAGAAGAAATATATTATATATGGTAATGTGTAATGTTTTATTACATATGTCCACAAAACTATATAAATTTGATAACCAATTTATTGAAGTAATAAATAAGTACAGATAGATGCGTAAGTATATATAGGTTATACTTTGTTATAATTCTTTATACTTTTTTTTTTTCTCTTCATGATATTAGTTTTACCTTCAAATAAAATATATTAATTATGCTGGTCTAAAGCGGTGTCTTATAATTCTTTAACATGTAATTTATTTTAATTACGTTAATTGATCAATGAATTATTTTTCTGCGCAATTTCAAAAATAGAAACTATTGTACTGGATGTGCTCTCCTGCGTAATTCTAAAAATAGAAACTATTGTACTGTTAATTATTTTCCTGCATATCCAAAATCAGATGTAATTTAATTTGATCACTTTGATTTAATAATGAATTATTTTTCACGCTCTTAATCATTTTCTTGCGTAATTCTAAAAATAGAAATCATTGTACTGGATTTATTTTAATTTACGTATATACAAAGAAAGATGCAGAAGATTAATGATCTGGTTTTTAGCGATAAGAATATTTACATCGCTTATTAAATCAATTTATTTAGTCCATGTTTATACATCAAATTAATTGAGATTTAACAATTATCTATAAACTATACATTGTAAAATATAACATAAATGCATAATTATAAAATATCTAAAAATAAAAACTTGAGAGTTCAAAAAATATAAATATAAGTTATTTCTCTTGGAAATCATGTATCAAGCAATAATCATTTATTACTACTATTTTGTGAACAAAATATAAATTTATTCTTTATCTTCTTCATCAAAAAATGTCTCAATCATCAACTGTATCATGAGTCTTACAATTTAAATGAAAGGCTTCATGAACAATTTAATTGGAACGAAAATGCATTTGATAATAAAAAAATAAAATTAGATACATTGAATGATAGAAAAGAACTATTTAACAAACATGCTTCTTTTACAAACTTAGTATCCTCTGCGTCACTAATATTACCACCCAAAGTTGATATAGTGGTAATTACAAAGGACAAATTTGTTGTGAAATGGATTCAAAATCCAGACACAATAACTAAAATTCCTCCAACTCAAGTGAAACAGGTATTGTACGAGGATGATAGAATTGAACTTAGGAATGAAATTCATCAGAATTCTTTTAAGATACCAGTTTATTATTGTAATTCAGTCACTCCAAATAATATAATTAAGAAAATAAATGAAAAGAAGCGAATGCTCATTAACTCACAAATTAATGATACAAAAACATCCTTATCATCTGCCCAAATTGAGATTTACTCAGAAATAACAAAAAAAATGCTCAAAAAAACAGCTAGTAAGAAATCTGTAAATGAAAAGTTAAATAGTTCAATATGGGCAATAAATGAAAGTCTTTAATACTTTTATTACCTTCCTCCAAAAGATGTTCCTATACAGAACAAAAAAATTGTAAATGTTTTATTATTATTTTTATATCAAAACAAAATAAATCAATTAAATATTAATATTTTTTTAAGAACCCAAATTATTATGAATGGAGTGCAAAAATTTGCAAGTATTTAAAGCTAAAAGTAGAGGATGAACATGATGAGAAATTAGAAGAATAGAAAAATCTCACCATAAAAAAAGAGCATCATATTTTAACTATCAATTCAGTTTATGATAAATCAAATACAAGTTACTTTGAACAATATGTTGATTATATTGCAACTGAACATGAAGAGGTGTTCAATTACCTCATTCTGTTGAATCCTCCTTCAGCACCAATACTCATCCAAGATAAACATGATGCCAACTTTATACGGCATTTTGAAGCTGCTACAGATTATATTTTGTATACAGCCACAGCCTGCACAAGATTAAGGGTCAGCGAGAAAATTGCTCACAGATCAAGATTAAGATAGTATAGTGTAAGGCATGAATATCTAATAACAAAACTTGATAAGTAATATTTGAGTAAATAAATGTTTGAATTAATTTTATAATCTAAGAAACATGCAAAACCACTAAATTTAAAACTTTATGATACAACCAGATGTATTAATATAAATAAATTATATTTAAAAATAAAATTTTATTTTGATTTTTTTCTTTTTTAAATCAATTAATCAATAAAATTAAAAATAAAAATAAAGTAAAAATTACAATTAGTTCATTTTATAACAAAATTAATATTCAGATGATTTAATTTTTATTATAAAAAAATTTAGTATTATTATAATAAATTATTATATATGTTGTATTAAGATAAAATTTATTAAATAAAAAAAAATAATTACAATATATAAAATTATATTATTAGATATTATACTAGTATTTTATTATTTATTATTATATTTGTAATTACTATTACAATTATTATATTATATATTATAAAAAAAATAAAATTAAGCTATTTTCATAAAATTATTAAGATTTATTTATTTTATAGAAATAAACTATTATTTCAAAACTTCCTTTAGCATTTTATATAAAAGATGTATAAGACATGAAACACAAATATCTTTATCTATATAAAAATATGGGATTATTATATTTGAAGAAAATTTAATGTAAAATTGTTTTTTATAATAAAATTTTATATGAAATATATTTATTATATTAAAATAAAATTTGTTGTAAACTTAATAACTTCTGTTGGTTTCATTTGTAACCCAAACATTTAATAAATAAAAGATCATGCGCTATCAATGCCTTTAAAACCAAAAAAAAAAAAAAAAATTTGTTGTAAAAAAATTTATTATAAAAAGAGTTATTTTATATATTATTTACTTATTTACTTATTTATTAAATGGTATATAATATTTAATTAGTAAAATTTGATATAAGAAGACTTTTTATATATTAAGATTTTATATAACCAATTAAATTATAATATAAAGTCATATGATTATATATAGGTGTAACATAAGATTTTTTCTAACCCTTTCCCTCTAAAAAATTACATTTATTACTTCTTTTGTTTTATGGATTTGATTTCTGTTTATTTCACTTTTTGTCTCTTTATTTTTTTGTTCTTTTTTGTTCTTTTTATTCTTTCTTTTATTTTTTTCATTATTTTTATTTCCTTTTGTTCCTTTCTTTTTTTTTCATTTTCACTTCATTTTTTCATTCCTTTACATTACCCTTTATTACTTTTATTTTTTTTTTTATTCCTACTTCATTTTTTCCATTCCACTTCATCTTTTTGTTTCTTTACACTGCTTTTTTTCCTTTTATTTTTTATTCCCCTTTGCTTATTTCATTTCCCTTCATTCCTTTTATTTTATTTTTACTTTCCCTTTATTCCATTTTATTTTCTCATTACTTTCCCTTCATTTCTTTTATTTCCTTTCACTCCTCCTATGTTTTTCATTCACCCTCATTCCGTTTGCCTTTTTTCATTCACATATTCCTAACTAATATATCCTGTATCACTTGTTGTGAACCTGCTTCATAAATTTATCTATTAATGTTTTTATACACCTTTTCTTTATTGTTGTAACTCTTTTTTATCATTCCTATCAAAAAATTTAGTATTTTTGATAGTATGAATTTGTTAATAAAACATATAATCTACTAAAAATTAATAAATTGTTGTGCATATAAAATTTATTACATTGCGAAAAAATTAGCATTAAGATTTATAACACATCAAAATATTAAAATTTACAGGAAATATTTAACCAATCAAATTTAATAAATTTAATAAATTAATCATCGGAGTGAAATCACCAAAGGTGATTTCACCCTGGGTACAAATTAGCAACATTCTAAAATTAATATATGAATACTTTATTTTCTTGTAACCTTCTGATTTCAAAGGGATACAAAACTGGCATTTATTATCTATTATAATTTATGTGATAAAAATATAAAGAAAGACAGTATTTATATAATATAGGTTTCTAAAAAACAAAAAAAAATAAAATAAAATATAAAAATAAAGAGGTGAACAGGTGAAAAAGGAAGAGTTTTAAAATATTTGACGCGAGAAAAAAATATTTATATCGCATCAAACACAGTCACATCATGGATCACGTGCCCGAGCTTTTTTGGTTGGTTACGCTGGGGAAGATCGATTTGACGATTACTCGCATTTTTCTTATTTCAGATTTGAGAAAGATTCCTTTTTCTTGCAAAAATACGACAAAATCAAGTATTGTTGTTATATTGTCTGATAACAATGGACCGAAAAAAATCAGAATGTTACATGTGCGATAGGATCTGGCTTGCGTTACAAGATTATCATTAGTATCATACACTTTAAAACATGAAAAAAACAAAGAATTAACGAAGAACACGTATAGAAAAGTATACATTTTTGCGATACGTAACATTAAGCAGCGAATTATTTTAATTTAAAAAGAAACGCGCACGCATGAAAAAATGTAGACCATTGATTACGTGAATTTAAATAATTTAAAAAACAAATAAAATGTTGAATTTCTTTAATGTTTGATTCATATTAAAATAGTTAGTATGTATATAAATTATATATTTAATGATTGTTTTTGAACATTTGGATGGATGTTCATCAAAAAAAGAAAGATTAAAGTACCAGTTATAATCAACGAACAATTTTTTCGTTAAAGTTCTATGAATCTGTACCATAAAAAGAATAAGATGTTATTGTGTTGTTTGTATCAAATATCAACGACAATATCTAAATTATTTATATAAATAGCCTTTCGAATTCTTTATTCTTTTCAAGAAAAAAAAAAAATTATTACTATTATTATTTTCGGTCTTAACCTACCCCCGTATATATTTAATGAACATACAATATATAAGAGAAATCTTCCATACCTTATAACGTTTCTTTTTCTTTTTTTTTTTTTCTAAAACGAAAAAGTATTCACATTATTCGCACCCACACCACAATAGTCTCATAAGCGAAGAACGTCGTAGCACATACAGTATGAGAGCAATTTCTTACAATTTTACAATTAAATAACGATTAAATAACAAAAATCAAAGTAAAAAATAAATTATTAAATGAAACAAAAAATATTTCTTTCTTTTTTTTTATTTATTTTTATAAAGAATAAACGGTTATACACAAAATAATGAGATTTTAAACCCATCGAAAACAGTTTTTTTTTTTTTTTTAAATTTTTTTTTTTTTTTAATTTTAAATTTAAGATTATACGTAACGTATTTAAAGATTGTAAGGTAATAAAAAAAAATTTAAAGATCATATAAAGTAAAACTTAAAATTCTTACGAAATTATAAACTATATGACTTATATCATATAATATGGAAAAAAGGGTAACCCAAAATAAAACCCCCAGATGATAACCATAATTTTTACGTTATAATAAAGTTTATTAAGGAACCAGCCCTAATGATTTAAATTTCGAAAATGTTTTGCTCGTCAGTTAAGTCAAACAACGAGAGTCCAAAAGGAGATGATGGAACGTCTCTTTCATTATTATTAGAAGATTCCGTCCAGAACATACAGTCATTTGAAGGAGGAGATGAACTTGGAGACGAAGTTTCGAGAGGTTCAATAGGGATAAAGCTAAGTGGAGACAACGCGTTATCATCATAGGTTGATGACCCATTATCGCTACTCATATCGTTATCGAAATCATTGACATTATTAATGTCATTATGTCTGATATCATTATTGATATTATAGAGTGCCTCATTATTAGCATTATAATGATGAAAATTAATTGGAGGTGGTGCGGGTTGTGAACAGGTTGTGGTAGTAGAATGAAGGACTAATGGTGAGGTTGCTGTCGCGGTATAATTAATGAATGTGGCAGGAGGGTAACTTTTTGGTTTAAGATCCAAAGGTTCTATCTTCAAGTCCTCCGAATTACTAATGTTCAAATCAGTATATCGAAAAGTATCATTCGTGTTCTGAGTATGGAGGTCCTTATCTGTATGATCATGGATGTACCAAGTAATAATACGTCCTTTCTTTTTGTCTTTTAAATCCTCACGTTTATCATCTGATTTGCCCGATTTTTTTTTCCTATTCCTTCGCGCCGCATTGTATCTTGGAGAATATTTATAATCAGGATATAAAATTCTGTGCTTATGCTGATACATGTCGGCCAGTAACTTAAAAAATAATTTAACAATCTCACTTTCCTCCTTCCATTGTTTAGAAGCCATTTGCGAGATTACACGAATAGAAATTTTTTTATCATGCGAGTTTTTTACTTTGGCGGCAAAATCGTTACGAAATATTATGAAAGCGTTATGTGGCCTGGGTATAATAATATCCTCTTCACTATCCGTAACATGGCTTCTTCGCTTCTCTTTTGGAATTTTCGGGGTGGTTAATTCTGCAATCGACTTCGTTAAATGATAAGGAGGATTCGATAATAAAGGATGTAATTCTTGGGATGAAATCAACTCATCATGAAAGATTAGAACCATCTTGACAAAAATATTAAAGAAATAAATAAAAAATAAAGAAAGAATTTTTTTTTTTTTTTTCTTAAAAGAAAAGAAAAGAAAACGAAAAAAAAAAGTAAAGTAAAGAGAGGTTTTTAGATTCCTTTAAGAAAAAAAAGAAAATGAAAAGGTGGGTGTATTTATTTTTAATTATTTATTTTTTCAAAAGAAAAAAAATAATAATACGAGTATGGGGAAAATATTCAAAAAAAAAAAAAAAACGAATTTTGTATATATAATTTTTTTTGTTTTCTGGGGGTATTTTTTTGGGTTTAAAAAAGCTTGTAATGATTTAAATTTTTTTTTTGTTTTTTTTTTTGAACTTTTCCAAGATGTTGGGAATCAATCTCAGCCCCTTTTTATAACTCAAGAAAATATTTCTGGTCCTATGTTTCATCAAGTAACACTCGGCTATTCGGATATGAACTTGATTGAACAACAAATGATAATATATGCGCGTATTATTTTATTTTAAAAAACTAAAAAAAAAAATTAAATATACACATAAAAAAAAAGAATTTAAATTATTATTTTGTTATAGCGCGTTTCTAATCTAAAGATAGCGCTAACCAGATATTCCTTTTGTACTTGTTTCGCGATTCTTTGTTATCTTAAATAACTTTGTTGGGTAAGGGTAACTTTAATTTGGATACCGTACTTATCACACTTGGTACATTCCTTTTGTCGTCTAACCTTATTATATGAGTTAATCAAAAAAGAAAAAAAGAATTTTTTTTTTTATATCTTTCTTTTGTTTTCATCTTTTTACCAAAAAAAGCGATTCGGACTAGCCATTTTTTAATCAAAATTTCACAAAATAGAATGTGACTAACTCATTTGACCTTTTTTATTTGAGTCAAATACAATCGGAGGGATATTCTTATACATTCGGATGTAAATTTAAAATAACTAAAATAAATTCGGGTTTTAATTAACGCGATAAGTTAATAATAGCGCCAATAATTGACACGTATATTATTATTATTATTATTATTAAATAAACAATATAAAAAAATTAAATAGATTTATAATAAATAAATATTAAAAAAACAACGTTGGTCCCAATTTTGTTTTCATTATACCAAATTTATCCACTTCAAATATAAAAAAAAATATAATGTTGATATCACTGATAAGATGTACAACATATTATTTCATAGTATATTATTCGTCAATCTATAAGATTTCTCACCATTCATTCCAAAAATGTTTTTTTACAATAGTTTTAATTATAGCAAACTTAGTTTAATATCTGCGAGAACATAAAACAAAAAAAAAAAAAAAAAAAAAAAACGGTAAATCCTTTGGTTCGCGCATTCGCACAATAAGAAAGAGTATAATATAAAATTTTAAAATTTATTATTCTTCTTTGTACTAATTTATGTTTTTTCGCTATGTTATTTTATTTTATTTTATTTTATTTCACTTTTTTTTTCAAAATCAATTGTTTATCTGTAATATATTTTTATTTATTTTCTTTTTTTTCCAAAGGAACCAATTAATTTTTTAATATCTAATGAAAAAAAAACAAACTAAAAACAAAAGCCGAGATCTGCTTTTCGTTATCCAAAAGAAAAAACAAGAAATATTTTTAGTATTTGTCACGCGTCAATTTTAAATTTTTTCAATATAATTTTAGTTACCGCACAATTTCATATGATACTTTTCCCCAACTTTAGTTTAGATTTACATTCTTGGATTCTTACAAAAGAATTTCACTTTTAACTAAACCATTTTAATGAAGTTTTGTCTCAGTAAATGCAGCCAAATATACAAATATCGAAATAAAAATACCATAAATAATATAAATTTGGTTTTACATCCCCATCTTTTGATTTGAAAATTTTATCAAGTGAAAAGATTATTTAGATCATCGCTTGAATAAATTAAGTTATCCAATCAAAATGCTTATTTACATCCGTTGTTCACTTTTTGGGCAATGATTTACTTACAAAATAGGTGTAGAATAATTTTTTTTTTTTACGCCAGAATCCAACACCCGACTTCAAGGTGAGGTATTATGCATGTGAAGCTCCAATTATGTTTTTTTTTTTATAAACTTAAAAAAAAAAAGTGATTTACAAATATTCTTTCCTTTTAGTTATAATATATTTAACAAATGTAGTAATCTTCTTCATACCTTGAAATGATTTTAAATAATCCGTTTCGAAAATAATATTAATGATAAAATGATAAATAAATTTCTTAAATTGTACTCTTCTATAAGGCTGATTCCTTTTTTTAATATCGATGTTGTTTACATAAATGTTAAGAGAAATAACATAAACGCGATTAATAATTATAATAATATATTTTGGGGTTCGCTTAATAAATTCCGAATCCTGTACATATTTATACATAAGAAGAATGTAATAATGTTTAGTTTTTAAAGATCTTCCTCATATTTTAGCATAATATAAAGAAATTACGTAACTTACGTTTTAAATTTTCACGACATAGCATTGTATATCACATCATACAACAATTGTATTGAGTTCAAACAGGAAAACAGGAGTTTTTACATTGATTTAAAAATATCAATTTGAACAAAAAAAAAAAAAATAATCCTTTTGTCGTATATAGTCCGAAACATTATTATTTTTATCCGGTCACGTGATAGTTTATTTTTGTCCAATTTTGCCAATTTTGGTAATCCTTTATTAAAGTAATTGTATTTTGAAAATGGTTAACAATGGACCCACCCTTAATTTCATCGAACAATATGGAACTCCACGAAATACAAATGAGCTTGATGATTAAAAAGGAATAAATTGTTGTGAAACTAGTTCGTTTTTTTTTCTTTTGAAATTCCTTAAAATAATCTTAATTATTTGTCATTCTGTTCATTCATTCCTATATTAGAGAAAAAAAAAAAAAATGAAAAAAAAATGAAATTTTCCTATTATATGCGGAATGTACGAGGTTACGAATTTTTAGCACGATTCTTTGTGTGCGGTGGGACTCTCGGTTATTAACATATATGAAACTAATAAAAACAAAATTCTTTCGATTATGCGGATTTCTGATTCCGTTTCAACTTATAGATTTCAAATACGCGAATCTAATAAAATCTAGGATGTCACAGCATAATCTTCAATTTCCTATAATTGTTGCATGTAATGTGTGAAAAGTGCACACTTATCTTTAAACTTGTTTTAAAAATTTGCTATTGTTACAATTTATTTTTGACAAAAGAAAAAACTTAATTGACAAATAAAAAAAAATCCTCTCTTCCATTTTAATCCTTCGCAATGGACCGATAATGTCCGTTATCAAGAAGATCAATGATTGAAATAAGCATCAAGTTTATTATTTTATAACGTTACAGTACGTTACAGTACGTTACAGTTATTAAATTTATTAAATTGTCAAATAAAGACAAACGCGTAATTTTTATATTTAGTAATGTTTATACGACTAATGTTTATGATTATTAATTAAAATGTCATTGGATGATTTTTTTTTTTTTGTTTTCTTCATATTATAAGAAAATTACGTATAGCTGTCCTTCAAAAAATTTCTTTATCAAAAGACGTAACGAATTACGAATGTAATTCTGTGATACAATAATTTCACGTTCTATCGAATGATTTACAAACACGTTATATAACAGGTACGTTACACGAATGTTCATCTTAATTTTTTTTTTTTGTTTCTTCAAAAAATTCACTTTTTTTCAAATAGATTAGACTTTTAAAAAAAAAAAGTTTCATTTAATTTAATGAATTTGTCAAAAAAGGACGAAGATTCAGGTGATTATCATTCCTTCATGTGCATGATATTTCTGATTCATGATTAAAATCTCGTCAAGATGTAGTTTTATTTTTTCTAAAAAAAAAAAAAAAATTTAGAGAACACTTTTTTTTAGATCATATTTAGAGTTCTCCAAAATATTTGGGTTTTAATGGTTTTAATTGTTTTAAATGGGTGGATTATATGATAGAAATTATTATATGAATTGGTGATTTTATCAATTAATTTAGTTTAGTTTTATTATACATTATTATTTTTGATAGGGGATTTGGGTGTTTTTTATCACCTCGATAAATCTACCGTACTCCAAGAAGCTCGCGTTTTTAATGAGACTCCAATAGTTCCAAGAAAATGCCGTCTCTTACTCACAAAGATCATATATTTATTATATCTCGGTGAGCCGATGGCAACTACTGAAGCTACAGAATTGTTCTTTAGTGTAACTAAACTTTTTCAATCCAAAGATGTAAGTTTTTTTTAATAGACCGAAAAAAATTTCTCTACAAATGAATAAAAAAAAAAAAAAATTTTATATTTTATTTATTATAATTTTTGATAAAATTATCCATACATTTTATAAAATTTATAATTTAATATGAATCCCATCTATTTCCTCCTTATTATGATTATAGACCGCTCTTCGGCAAATGGTTTACTTGGTAATTAAAGAACTATCAACCATTGCTGAAGATGTTATTATGGTTACTAGCAGTTTGATGAAGGATATGCAACCAAAATCCGAGGTCATTTACCGAGCAAATGCTATAAGGGCACTTTGCAAAATTATTGATGTAAATATTATTTTATTATTAATCAAATAATAGATATACTTTATAAGTTTAATTGATTATTTTGTGTTAAATTAGGCATCAATGCTTCCAAGTGTTGAACGTTTTCTCAAAGCTGCTATTGTTGATAAAACTCCATCAATATCATCTGCAGCAATGGTTTCTAGTTATCATTTATTTCCTGCTGGTAAAGATGTAATCAAAAGATGGGCTAATGAGGTTAACGAAGCCATTAATTCAAAACCATCATCTATTGTTGGTACTGCATCTTCATACTTAACATCCTTTTCATCAAGTGGATCTTCTTATAATTCACAACCATCATCAACAAGTAATATTAATCAATATCATGCACTGGGTCTCATATATATGATTCGACAACATGATCGTATGGCTGTAACAAAATTGATTCAGCAATTGGCTGGTAGTAGTCGAGGAACTTTTGGTTCTTCTAGTGGAATTTTACGTAATTCTTTTGCATATTGTTTGTTGATCAGATACGCTGCTAAAATTTTAGATGAAGATCCAAAGTGAGAAAAATTGTTTATTATTATGTTCAAGTTTTTTTGTTTATTTATTTTTTAATATGTTAAAATTATGTTTTTAGTTCTCGACAACAAATGTATGACCTTTTAGAGGTATGGTTACGTCATAAGAGTGATATTGTAAATTTCGAAGCAGCAAAAGCAATATGTAATATCAAGGACGTAACGAGTAAAGAATTATATCCAGCAGTTAATGGTAACTACATATTTCTGATTTTGGATATTATAATTTATTAGGAAAAGAAAAACTAATAATATTTTTGTAAATTTCAGTTTTACAACTTTTCCTATCCTCTCCAAAATCTACTCTTCGATTTGCCGCAATTCGTACACTTAACAAATTGGCTATGACTCATCCAACTGCAGTTCAAACTTGTAATTTGGATATGGAAAATTTAATCACTGATCAAAATAGAAGTGTAGCAACATTTGCTATAACTACTTTATTGAAGGCAATTTATTTTTTATACAAATTAAATTTTTCTTTTTCTAATAAATTTTTTGATACGATCATTTAATTAATATTATCCTTTATAATTAAATTATTTAGACAGGCAACGAAGCTAGTGTTGACCGTCTAATGAAGCAAATCACAGGATTTATGTCTGAAATTTCAGATGAATTCAAGGTGATTGTTGTTGATGCGATACGTTCTTTATGCCTTAAATTTCCATCAAAACAAGTAGTAATGCTCAGCTTCTTGTCTGGAGTATTGAGAGATGAGGGTGGTTATGAGTTTAAACGAGCTGTAGTCGAAGCTATATTTGATTTGGTTAAATTCATTCCAGAATCAAAAGAAGCTGGTAAATCTTTTAAAAATCTATCCCATTAATATTTTACACATATATGTAAATCAGAAATTTAATTCTTTTTTTTTATACCTTAGCTTTGGCTCATTTGTGTGAATTCATTGAAGATTGTGAATTTACTAAACTTTCCGTACGAGTTCTCCACTTGCTTGGAGTCGAAGGACCAAAAACAGCTACTCCTACAAAATACATTCGTTATATATATAATCGAGTTATATTAGAGAATTCTATTGTAAGAGCCGCTGCTGTTAGCGCGCTTGCTAAATTTGGTGTAAGCGTCGATGATCCAGAAGTTAAAAAGAGTATCAAGGTGTTGCTTACGAGGTGAGATTATTGAAGAAGAATTATTGGTTTATTATTGATATTAAATTATTTAATTTTAGTCTTATTGATTGTTAATAGATGTTTGGATGATAATGACGATGAAGTTCGAGACAGAGCTATATTATATTTGAAACTTATAGATGATAAAGAAAGCGCTGAAAAATATGTCAATGATGGTTAGTTACATAGTTTGTTTTAAAATATTTTACTTGCAAGTTTAATAAAAACTTGAATCTTTTTCATTAGATTCTACGTATTCACTTGCTGCACTTGAAAGACAACTTGTACAATATGTCAGTAATCCAGAATCATCAGAAAAACCATTTGATCTTTCTGCTGTACCAAAGATTACTAAAGCGCAAGCGGAAGCCGAGAATTTGAGACCCAGAAGCTTTGACCTCGCGTCCACACAAACCATTGGAACTTCTTCATCAGCTGTTAGTTCAATAAGTTCGAATGTTGTTTCTACAAGTAGAGATGCCACACCTACTCCGGGAGTAGATCAACAGCAAGTTTATTCTCAACAGCTTGAACAAATTTCCGAGATTGCCGCATTTGGACCTTTATTCAAGAGTAGTACTAAACCCACTGAACTTACTGAAAGTGAAACAGAATATGTTGTCAGTTGCGTTAAACATATGTTCAAAGAAAATATAGTATTCCAGGTATTTATATAAATGTGTATATATATATATATATCTTTTTTTCTAATTGACTTTAATAATATAAAAATTTCATTTAATAAAATTTTTCTAGTTTATTGTTACTAATACGTTAAACGATCAGTTATTGGAAAATGTTACTGTTGTAATGCAGCCAGAATCAGATGAAGGTACTTTGGTAGAAGAGTTTGTAATTCCAGCACAAAAATTGGCATTCGATCAACCTGGTTCTATATATGTTGCATTTAAAAGAACAAATCTCGAAGAATATACACTTGGTAGTTTCTCCAACACTCTAAAGTTTATAGTTAAAGATTGTGATCCAGCTACTGGAGAAGCCGATGAAGGAGAAGGTTACGATGATGAATACTTGGTATGTACAAGCGTTTATTGCAATTTGCGGTTTGCAAAATTTTTTTTTTAATTAACGTTTGAAATTGATTAGGTTGAAGATATTGAAATTCTTACTGGTGATTATGTTCTTCCAACTTATATAAGTGACTTCTCAAGTGCATGGGATAGTATGGGAGAGGAAGGTCAAGTAGTGGAAACATTTGCTTTAACTGCATCAAAAAGTTTGAAAGGTATATGTTTTATTAGGATAAAAAAAAAAATTTTCAATTTTAAATTATCTAATATAAAAAAATTTCTTTATAGATTCTTGTACAACTTTAATTGAACTTCTTGGAATGAGTCCAGTCGAAAATAGTGGAACACCAACATCATCCAGTGTACACACTTTAATGCTTTCTGGAACATTTTTAGGTGGTATAAAAGTACTGGCAAGGAATCGAATGACATACGCGCCTAGCACGGGAGTTACGATGGAATTATCTGTCCGATCCTCAAGTGAAGAAATTAGTCGTATTGTTATTGGAGCCGTTGTATAGATTATATGAAACTATTACAAAATGTAAAATTAATAACGACGAAAATTATACTGTATAATCTTTTTTTTTTTTAAACACTTAAACACTTATTAATAGATTAAAAATTTTATTTAATCGGATAATAATTTTTATGACAGATAATCAACATAACAAAATATATTATATGTCCTTTTGTCCACTATTCATATTATTCGTATAATTCATATTATTCGTATTATTCGTATTTTTCGTATTATTCGTATTAATCGTATTATTCGTATTAATCGTATTTAAAGTTTGATTGTTTGATCTTTGACAATGACTAAATATAAAAGGGGCTGTGTAGTCAACCTAAGCCTGGCGTAAATTAATTATCCTAATCCTAATCCTAATCCTAATTCTAGGTGACAAATAATAGAATGATAAATAGAGTTTTCGTGCTTAAAATATTTTAAGTTTCCCATAAAAATCGTAAAAAAACAGAAGCGGGAAAGGTGTAACAGGATTCAAATAGTAAAATTATTATAACCTTTAAAAATTTTTATTCTGCTAAGCAATTTATTTTACAATATATATATATAAGATTCCAAATAATACATATATAGGTCATTTATAAATTATAAAAATCAAATACAAATAGACTTTAACATAACAAATAACTTTATTTAGGTATAAAACAAAATTTAATTTACTTAAAAATTGTTTAAAATTTGGAAATTAATATTGTTATTTTTTTTTTTTTTTAAGGTGTTGAAGTCACATAAGATTTATTAAAAGATCAGATAGGAATTAATATTGTTATAAAAATGCTAATTTTCTATAAATACTATGATATATAGACTTATAAAGATTAAAATATAAACTATTATTTACCTTTCTGAACAACTTTGCATAAAACTTATAATTTAAAAAAAAACAAAAAATTGAAAGCGCAAACTCGCTTATATTTTACAAATATTAGACCAATCATTTTAAAATTTCTACTATAAATTGATTTGACCCTACTAAACAATTTTATTTAAGCAGAAAAAGATGATTTCATTTGATCAAAGTGGTAAAATTATACTTTAAAGCATTTTACAAAAAAATTGATAATACAAAATAGCTAATACTCCATAAATATCAAATCAATTATTATAAAAATTTAAATCCAAGCAGTTTAAAAGTTGATTTTATTTATAGCCATTTTCAAATTACTGTGATCAGATAATTTGTTGATCAATTAAATTAAATATCAAAAATACTGAAAATAAGTGAAAACAAGCAAAAACAATAAAAATATTACATATTTATACTAATAAAGACACAATAAACCAGTATTAAAACTATTATTTTTTTTTAAAAAAATATTTATTTTCCTTTTATTTTATTTAGAAAGTGTTTTTTAAGATACTTTATTTTAAATATTTTGAAACATAAGCCAAATAAAAAGTTTTCTTATCCATTTCTTTTATCTATTAACTATTTTTAACTATTTTTTAGAGTCTTTAGAACTTCAAGAATATTTTTATATAAACATTAGTGTAAAGTAAAAGTCAAGAAATCCTTAAAGAAACACTATTCTCTATCTAAAAAACTAAAGATCTAAAATAAAAAATTGTGATTAACAAATAAAAAAAATAATTAGAAATAAAAAAAATAAGTAGGTATAATAAAATAAAATAAAAAAATATTATTTCTTACTTAATATAAATTGGTAGGAGTCTTTAGAATCTCTAGAAATTAGCTTTTGAAAATCAATTTTTAGGAATCAGTTTTAGAAATTAGTTTATAAGCTATAACAAAAACTGAAAGTAGAGATTGGAATTGATTAATCAAAAATTAATAAAACATAATAATAAAATTGATTCTCAAAAATCAATTCTAAAAAATTTTTTATATATTAGTCAACCTCATTTCAAAGTAATTTTTAATATAGGTCAAGTACTAATTGTTTTGTTATAATTATAAACTGATTCAAAATCAAACTGATTATTTATAAAAAAAATACTGAAAAGATTTGATTTTTAATTCCAATTCTTAATTAAAAGCGAATGATAAAAAAATATTAACAAAGGTTATATAATAATGGCTTAGAATTATACAAATCAAATGATAATCATAATATTTATAGTAAAAATATGATTTTATTTTTATAATCTTAAAATCAATTTTTATTTATTATAAAATTAATTGGTAAAATTATATTTTAAAATTAAAAAACAGAAAAAAAATTTTTTTTAAAATTAATATTATTTAAAAATATAATTATTTCACAAATATTATATTTATACTTATAAGATAGAATTAAAATATAAATACTTTTTATATTGCTAAATAACTTTATTTAAATATAAAAGAGTGATTTTATTTAATTAAAATTTATTTCATATATTAAAAAAAAATAAAAGAATATTATTATAAAATATAATATTTTTTATAAATATAATATAGTCAGACTTGATTACAATCATTCTATATATAATTATATTTTATATATAGGGGGTTGCACAGCAAAAGCTAGGGTTACGATAATCATGTGATTTTGAAAAAATTGAGGTTAAGTTAACCAATCGATTTTGATGATCATTGCGAAAAAAAATAATTTTTTTCAGAAACGGTTTTTTTAACATAGAACGAAATTTTGCAAGTATATAATTGAAAACATTAGCTTCTATTTCCTTCTTTTATACTTATTTTTTTTTTGATTTTATAATAAAATTTTTATAATATATTTTTTTAAAAAGTTGCTAATTATTTCGTAAAAAATAAACAATCCAAAAAATTTTATTTTTTTGAGATTTCAAAGTTTACAAGTATTTTAAATGATAATATTATAAAATGCCAATGTCTGTAACAAATAAGTGAGTAAAAAAACAGTCTTATTTTATTTAATTATATTGTAAAATTTTGAATATAATTACATTAATGTAATTTAAACTATCACATATTCCTTTGGCTTAGGACAAGTGATATCACGAAAGGGTATATCGACATATGGTGCAATTTCCTTATGCAACTTTTCTTGTCTCTTCAAAGAAAGTGGTCTAATGGCAATTGTAGATAGTAGAATATCAGAATCAAAAGAAAAGTTACAAATTATAGTCTTTTTATAATCATCTTCGAGTTTATCTTTATAGAAAACTTTCCCAGGATGTAGTGAAGTAAAATAAAAATGATGTTGTTTTTGAATATTAGATAATTTTTTGTACTTTTGAAAGTAATCTTTAAAATTATAATATTTAAAACCTTCTCCATTCAAATAACGCTGAGAAGTATTAAGATGGATTGTAGTAGAACGATCAATAATAGAAACTACATCATCAATAGTATTTACTTTGCTTTTCTGATAAAGAACTTTAATTAGACCAAAACAGCTATCACAAATAAATTTGATATGTTCAGGTATCATGAAATTCAACTCAATTTCTTCATATAACCCATGATCAATCAACCATGAATAAAAAAATAAAGAAAAATTGTTTTTGTTCTGACCAACACAATTATCATATGTAACAACCAATTTTTTTTCCTCATGATTATAATTTAAAATTGCATGCCAAACTAAACTTAATGTATAATTTACACCTTTCTCTTGTTTACCATTATCAGGCATTTCAACTTCATCAATTATATAATTGGTCTGTTCTGTATGTGAAAAGTTCCCAGTATTACAAACTCTAAATAAATATACTTTTCGAGGACTTTTAAAGAATATGGATTCTATTTGTTGAGGTGAATATGGAATTTGCACATTTTGAACCCAATTATATGCAATATGAGCGCTACCTTCAAAAGATTTAAATAATATTTGAGATCCAGTTGTATTTGGATTTTGTTGACCATCTTCAACTGCACATTTAATATTATTACTGTAATAATCACGTTTTTACTTTGCACGGTTCAGATAGTTCAAATATTTTTCTGTAATTGCCAATTTCTTTTCATGTTCTGTAATATATTGAATTTCTAATTTCATTAATTTGCAAGTTTCACATAAATCAGACTTTTGAGTCATAAACTGTAATGATGATATTAGAAGTTTTCAGATTTTACAAAAAGTTGATTCAGCTATAATATGTGCTTCTGTTCTATATTCATTTTTATAAGCTTGAATATAATCTCGGTATACTAATATATAGCTATAACTTGTTGAAAGAAATATGATTGGCATTGTTATTTCACTAAAATTTCGCCCAGATGAGGGTAAACCATGTATTTCAGAATAATTCTTTAAAAAATTGTAAATTTCACATGACATATCATAATTTATTTCAACACGATTCATGTTTTTGGAGGCTCTACCAGTATTACCATGTATACGTTCTTCAAGACCATATTCTCAGAAATGTTTTATTAAATTATCTAAATGTGTATGACCAACTCTAACAAGTACCTCCTAAGTGGTACGACAAATTGGAAGATTGTTATTAAAACAATATTTGAAACATGAAGTTTTCCTATTATTGGTATTTTGAAAAGCCATAAGTTGACCCTTAATAGCCATATTCCACATATTTTTATCTAAACATTCAAATTCTAATTGATATGTAAAAAATTGTTTATAACCAATTTTCTCAAAGCATTTAAATGAACATGGCATTTTCCACTATCAAAAAACTTCTTTACTTTTAATTTTACATCATCATAAACTTTATCTTTAATATAATTATCATTATTTTCTATAAATTTAAAGTTATTTAAATGCATTTCTTTAAAATTTTCTTTAAGATTTTCAATATCATTAGAGTTACTATTGGAAGAAACTTCAACTTCTTCTTTATCTGGTGTACTTTTTTCATCATCAAAACTTGAATTTTCAATAAAAAATATATTTTTCAACTCTGTTATAGTAGCCAATATATTTTCATTTGCACTATTATTATTGAAATAGATTCCATACTCCATATTATTTAATACGAATAATTTCAAAAAATGCAAAAGTTTTTTAAAGTAAATGACAATGACAAAAAGTTAATTTTACGCCCTTTTTACTATTTTATTATACTCTGAAAACCTTATTTTCTAAAAGGCTAGATCTGTGAACATATGATTATCACAAAATCGCAAAATTACGTGACTAGTTCTAACCCTAGGTTTTGCTGTGCAGCCCCCTATATAATTACTTAATTTTAATATCTTGAAAATTTATACTTTTATAATTACTAACATATATTAATTACTGTTATTGACTGGTATATATATAGATTAAAACTAATAAATTAGGTATATACTCTATTGATAATTATTAATCTAATAGGTTAAATTTTAAATTACAATACATAAAAGGCACAGAATGTTTTTATAAAAGATGCTTGACAAATCATTTTTAACAATGTTAGAATTTCCAGAAAAAGTAGTTTACATATTTTCTTATTGAGCTAAATGAGCAAAATATTGCAGATTCGTTCTTATCTGTTATAATTTTAAATATAATGTACAAATATCACAGAAATTTATATGTTATTGTTATTATTACGCCCATGCAGTTTTATTAAATTTTATGCTGATTCTAGACTGGAACTAAGGCTTACATTAATTACATTAATTAAAAGAAGATATTACAGGAATTAATTGCTGAACAATATATCATTATGCATTATTGTTGTCATACCTGTGTAATTTTATTAAATTTTACATTAATTCCAAACTGGAATCAAAGGCTTACATTAATTATATTAATTAAAAGAAGATATTACAGAAATTAATTACTGAACAATATGTCATTATGTGTCATTTTATCATACTTGTGTAATTTCTTTATAATGTTTAATAAATATAATAAATATTGAAAAAAACCAGGTCCTTCTAAATTATATAATGATACTTCTACCAATTACCAAAGTTAATTTTTTTTGAAATAAAAATATTTCGAAACATTTTACCTGGAGAGAATTTAGCCTTATCATGAGAATGGGAAATGTCAACCCTATAAAATCTTCACCAATCATCATGTGATAGAAATTAAATTTAAGACCTACAAATAAGCAGATTTCATACAAAGAATAACTACACCACATAATTGTAGTTAGAAAAAAAGTTTTATTAATAATTTTTAAGTCTATAAAAATTTTAATAATTTTCAATTTTATATATTAAGATCTAAATTTTTTTTGTATACATCCTCACTACTATATTGTACTGTATATTATAACAAGATAGTACACAAATTCTGCACATATTTATAATTTTGTATATGCTTTATGCTTAATAAGATTAATAAAAATTTAGTTGTTAATAAAAATCAAATCTATATCTCTTTAAATTTTTAGAGTTTTAGCAGATACTGCTACAAATCGACATCAGTCATAACAATATCAAATATCATTACAACATAAATATTATATTGTATCTTTATACCATGTTTCCTAATAGTTGTCCATGATTTTTCTTCTTGATATTTTTATGGATGATGTTTATTTAAAAAAATAAGCTAAAAAGTGTATCAATAATTAAAAATTATATACAGGACGTTAATCTCTATGGTATAAATTAATTATTTTACAGATTAGCCATGATATCATTATCATCACGGTTCTGCTGTGATAATTGAAATAACTATTACATATTAATTTAACATTGTTCAAATTTTCAAGGTTTCTTAATTATATAAATATCAATAATTATTTAATTTGTCTTTATGCATGATATAATATATTAAATTAACCAATCAAAATCTGATTTGTTTACATGCATATGATATCTAAAAATAGCTAAAAATCATGTTTATTTAATGCGTGATTTTTTTGCTTATTTTCAAAAATATGCTTCTTTCTTAAATATTATACTTGTTTTGTCTTATATATTAACACTTTATGGTATTTTCTTCTTTTCTCTTTTATTTAAATATACTTCACTTATCTTTTAATCAAATATACTTATCTTTACAATATTAACAATACTTTTGTATTTAGTTTATATATTCGATATAACCATCATATGAAGACCATTGTTAAAAAACGTATAAGACAAAAAAACTACTTTTAAATAAATAGTGAAGCCATTAAACAGGTATGAAAATAGGATATATATAAAGTTGCCTACCAAAATTCATTTGGCCAATGTCAAAAGTCAAAACTACTTATATAGTATCGAAACTGTTAAAATGTTAAAATATTGAAATCTGTCGAAACTGCTGAAACCTGTCAAAACTGTCAAAACTGTTTCAGCATTTGGCATAGTTTTGGCATAAATAACACTAGTATTGTATTATAATTTTGGCATAATATCGGCTTTTGGTATCCAAAGACTAAAACAAATAAGAAATATTAGTACGTTTCTTTAATGTTAAAAAAATTTCTTTACTCCTGCTCATTCCTTATATTCCAAGTCTGGGTTTATCTGAGGAGTCTGGCGACCTAAAAAAATAAAGAAAGAAATGTTAGCACGTTTCTTTAATATTAAAAGAATTTTCCCCCTTTCCCATTCCTTACATTTTAAAGTCTGGTTCATAATATTCATCTGGCAACTTACAAAAAGTAAAGAAGAAACGTTAAAAATATTTTTAATAAAACAAATAACCTTTCCCATCTCCCTCACTTGCCCCAATTCCAAAATCTGGTTTGTAATATTCATCTGGCATCCTACAAAAAAAAAATAATTTTTTTTTTTAAAAAAAACTGAATAAGTTTTTTTTTAAAAAAAAGAAAAATTGGCTTTAAATAACTGAAAATAAAATAAAAAAAAAATGGAAAGTTAAAAACTAACCGTTATTTATTTTGTAAGTCGTAAGTCAGTGATCTTTTTCTACTTACATAAAAGTAGAAAAAAAAAATTATTTTTTTTTAATAAAAAAAAAAGATTATCAATAATCAGTAAATCAATTTGATCAGACTAATCAAAAATCTTGCCAATCATATGATATACTATGTCAAAATGGCAAAACAATTTTGGCATATCAAAACTATTTCAGCATTTTGATAAACCAGAAGGCCGATATCAAAACGTCAAAATAGTTTTGACAATTTCAACATGTCAAAACTCTTTAGTTTTGGCAGGCAACTTAGATATATGCATATTTTTCATATTTTTTTGAACTCTACCATATTCGTAAAGTCTACTAGTTCTGTAGGAGAGATTGGTTATGTATTTTCTTTACAATAGGGTATAGTTTAAGTCTTTCTTTGTTAGACTGTGATAGGACCCCGAATAATATATATATAGGTAATAAAAAAATTTGCTTATTTATCATATAAAATTTTTTTTTAAGTCATATAGAATTTTGCTTATTAGAAAGCAAAATATAAAAAAAGGCGTAATTATAGATGCGTAATAGGGAGTTAAAATTATTAAAGTTATATATAGATTTTGCGTAATAAGGGGTGATTTTCATACTACATATATATTATAAAAGAAAAAATTTAATTTCACTCGTACTTTTAAAAATTTTTTTAAAAAGATATTTTCTTTTTTCAATATATTATTGATTTTATACACTTTAGTTTTCATAAAATTAAATATTATATTTATAAAAAAAATACATTTTTTATAATAATATTCTCTTATTCTTGTTTTTTGTTTACTAAATTTACCAATATGTAAAATAAATTTTAGTTTAATGAAATCACTTTTTATGTTTAAGTAAAACTGTTTAGCAATGTTAAAAGTACTCAGATCTTAATTTTCTTAAGGCTAGGTATAATATTTATGAAGAAATTTGTATTTTTCAAACAGTACTAATTCCAAATTTTTTTTTTCTTTCTTTTAACTTCAGGACGTAATTACATCACTTTAGTCAAATGAAATTACTTTTTTCCGCTTAAGTAAAGTTGTTCAACAGGATTGAATCTACTTGTATATTAATTTTTATAATGATTGGCAAATATTTATGAAGTATTGGCTATTTTTGTATTATTAATTTTTTGCAAAAATCCATTTTGCAACTTCAGAGCATGATTTCACTACTTTAGCCAAATGAAATTACTTTTTCCATTTAAGTAATGTTATTCAGCGAGGTCGAATCTATTTACAATAAAAATTTTAGGATGATTGGATTAATATTTGTAGAATGCGACCAAGTTTTGTACTTTTAATTATTTATCGTTTATTTGATTTTTAATTTTAAAGTGTAATTTTACTATTTTTGGTTAAATGAAATCAACTTTTTGTGCTTAAATAAGTTGTTCAGAACGGTTGAAAATAATTGTGCTTTATTTTTTATAACTCTAAGTATAATATTTATTGAAAGGTTAATATCCTTATAACAGTATTAATTTTTAAATTTTTAATATTTTGGGTATTTAAATTAAATTATTTATCACATTAAAAATTTATTTGTATTTTAATTTTTATAATAAATTGTATTATAAATATAAATTTCTAAGTTATTTATAAAAGTTTTTATATATGTCATAAAATGAGTTGCTTAGCAATATAAAATTTTTGATGTTATAATAAAATTTTGCTTAGCAGAATTTAAAATAATTTGCTTATTGATCATAGTAAAAAATTTGGATTTTAATGTAACCTATATATATATTGTTTGGGGTCCTACTGTGGTATTACTTAAGGGAGTTAAAATGTATTCTCAAATACTATGTTCAAATTGCTGAATATATTTGAAGTTTTCTGTTGTAATATTTGCTTAGCCCAGAGGAAAATATTGTGAAATAGAGCTGGATATTTTATGACATTTTCTGCTGCTAATTATTTTGTCTAGAGTAGCGTCAGTCATAACAACCAATATTTTTTTTATAATATTATAGTTTTAAGAATTAACACTTTCAAAATTTAAAGAACTAACGTTAAAAATATTATCATTTTTATTTTTTTACAAAATTCCAGAGATTACCTGTTCTAACCATTGTCTCAAGGTTATATATTAAATTTAAATAATTTTAAATATATTTTATAAAGAGTATATTATATTAATTATAATTGTTTTGTTTTATATTTTTATTTTTTTAAATTTACCCTTAGCGACTAGATCCTACTTACGTATAAAATAAAAGGAATAAAGATGTATCCACTCATCATATATGAAAAGAAAAAAGAAAAAAAGGAAAATATGACCCATTTACCTACCCATATTGAATATTGCTTCATTTCTCAAATGTTATTATTCCGTAAGATGTGCGCCTTAGTAGATATTAGTAACCCTGTATGGTAAAAGCGTAATCAGAAACTCTAGAGAGAAAATTAAAACTAAAACTAAAACTAAACCAAAACTAAAATCAAAACTACTAAAACTAAAACCTTAGAGTACTGCGTAAGGATCTACTAGGAATTGGTATCTAATATTGAATAGATACCTTATGTAATGAAATAGTATTTAATGTTTTTGTTATTCTTAACAATAATCTTTATTTTCTTTTATTATTAATAAGATTGTATTATTATTATTATTGATGTATAATAAATATTAATTTTTGTGATGTAATTTATGAAATTACTATAATATAGCTATTAATGATATTAAATAAATGTCATAATACTTTAGTGATGTTAATTTGATATTAATATGATATTTTTACGATATAGTTATGATGTCAAATAAATGTTATAATACTTTGGTAATGTTAATATGATATTTCAACATTTTGGCCATAATATTTCATAATACTTATGAACGTGTAATGCTACAGAACATTATGGTCAAAATGTTACAAGCGCATAATACTACAGAACATTATGATCAAAATATTTTGTAATACTTATAAAAAACCTGAATAATATATAAATATGAGTTTGCTTAATGATCATATAAAAAAAAAACCCTATGTAAGACTTTTATTTCCTTATTTTAATATAAAATTTTTAGTTGGTTAGATATTTAAATGCATAGTGAACTTATTTTTATTTCAGCTCAGTAATTATATTTGCATAGCAGAACCTCTTATTTGTATAACAAAGATTTTCATATATATAGATAGAGAAAATTTTAATTTCACATGTATATTAAAAAAATTTTTTTACAAAAAATTTTTTTAAACTGATATTTCTTTTCTATTATTTTACATATTTTAATTTTATAAACACAATATTGTATTTAATATTTATAAAAAAAATCATGTTTTTATAATAATATTCTCATATTCTTATTTTTTGTTTGCTAATTTTACTCATATATAAAATGAATTTTGGACAAATAAAATTACCTTTTTATGTTTAAGTAAATTGTTCAGCAGTTGTAAAAAGTATTTATATTTCAATTTTTATGATTCTGAGTATAATATTTGTGAAGATAATTATATTTTTTAAACAGTACTAACTCCAAAAAATTTTTTTTTTCTCTTTTAATTTCAGGATGTAATAACATTACTTTGGTCAAATGAAATTACTTTTTTATGTTTAAAAAGTTGTTCAGTGATGTCGAATCTACCTGTGTATAAATTTTTATAATGATTGGTCTAATATTTGTAAAGTATTGGCTATTTTTGTATTATCAATTTTTTTGCAAAACCCATTTTGCAAATTCAGAACATGATTTCACCACTTTGGTCAAATGAAATTTCCTTTTTTCGCTTAAGTAAAGTTGTTCAGCGAGGTCGAATCTACCTACAGTAAATATTTTAGAATGATTGGATTAATATTCGCAGAATGCGACTATTTTTTGTACTTTTAATTATTTATCATTTAAGTAATTTTAATTTTAAAGTATAATTTTTTTTTATTTTAAATCAACTTGTTAACTTTAAGAAGTTGTTCATAAGGGTTGGCAATAATTTATATTTTAATTTTTATAAATTTAAATATAATAATATTTATAAAAAATTCCAAATTTTAAAACTATTTTTAAAATAGCAATAGTATATTAATATTATATTAATATTAATTAAAATTAAAAATTCTGAAGTTGGTATATTATTTTATATTATTAATTTATTAATATTTGGTAAATTAATTTCACAATTTTTTTTCGCAATGATATAAAAAATTAATTTACTATTACTATATATATATTTATTATAATTAAATTATCTTTTTATACTTAAATAAAGTTATATATGTCAGAAAAAAAATTGCTTAGCAAAATAAAAAATTCAAAGGTTATAATAAGAGTTTGCTTAGCATAATTTAAAATAATTTGCTTATTGATCATAGTAAATTTTGAAATTTTCATCTGACCTATATATATATTGTTTGGGATCCTGTTTTTATAAAGAAATTGAATTGAATTTTATGATACCTGGACATACAAAATTCATTTATGATAGTTGTTTTAGTTTAATTAAAATTTTTTTTTTGGTAAATCAATCTTATGTGTTTATTAAACATTAATATAAATTTTACAGATCAAAGTGCTATGTACAATACATTACCTCTATACTCAACTTTTAGAAAAATTGAAATAAAATTTTATCTAGTGATTCAATTTTATTTAAAACAAAAAATATAGATTCTATATATAAAAAGAAATCAATTTATTAAAAAAAAAGTCTCAATTTTTCAAATTATGTAATTATCACATGATATTAATAAGAGTCAATCAAAATTAGTTATATGATTAGACTGCTCATAATTTATTTTAATTGATTTTATTATAAATTATATTAAGTACATGATGATGTGATTTGTACTTTTTAACTGCATATTCAGCTACCTTTCCAGTAATTCCTTTTCTATAAATATCCATATATCTCCATGATTTTCTTGCAAACTTTCTAATTATAATTAATAAAATTGAATCTAGAGCTTTTGGAACTGTATTTTATAAACTAGAACAAGTATAATTACAATTTTCTTTGTGTATCTCCTTACAGCTCTCCAATACATTTCTATGTAATTTAATTCACAATAATATTTAAGATAAAATATATATATATGCTCTCTTTTTTCAATTTCTTCTTGTAATTATGATTTTTGTAATTTGAAATTATCTTCTAAAAATAAAATTTTATACATATAACAATCTGTTTTTGTAATATCATCAACCTTTAACTTATATAATTGACAATAACCAATTAATCCATCATATCATAAACCTCTTTTAATTAAAATTTGTTTCATACCTTTAGGTTGATTTGGAAATATTGGATGATTAAATGAAAATATCATTGATTGAAAAGTATTATTTGGACCGAAAAAAGTTGGTCTTATTTTTGCTTGTTTTCCTCCTGAATTTACATTCATATTGTTAATATTTAATGTATCTTTTGCCATTGCTCCATGATTTGTACTGTTATTAAAAGCAAAAACACTAATAGCATTAGGATATTTTACTTTAAAAATAGGAATAGCATAATTAATTACTTGGTCCAATAAATGCTCTGCAGTTCACTATCTTTCTTCATTTTTTCCAAGTGTTAAAAATTTTCTTGCTTCAACTGGAACTTTAGGTTATAATAAAATTTCATTTTCATTTAATTTTAATTTTCCATCTGCTTCTAAAAGAAAATCACTGACTATTATAGATTTTTCTTGTTCTTTTTTTCTTAAAGGAGGTTTACAATTTACCAATAGAAGCCCAAACTATCAGCTTATTATCATTAGCATAAAACAAATATTCGTCATGAGTAATTAAAATATATAATTTTTCATTAAGTAAAAGTACTGGATTTTTTTGTTCCATATTTTCTTTCTCAAAAGTAGGCATGAACTTTTTGTATATTAACATTTTATCCAAAAATTCTTTTCTATATTCAACTACATCTTCTCTTTCATGACCATCAAAATATATGCCTTTTTTTCTTGATTGTGGTATCAATCCTAATTTTTTTAACCAAACACAAGAAGTTTTAATAAAAATAGATTTTTTAAACTCATCTATATCTAATTATGGAAATAATACTTCTTCAACAAAAATCTGATATTCTTTAGGAGTAGTTTTTCCTTCTTTTTCATGTATAAATAATAAACTTTGTTCAATAACATCTTCATCATCAATTATTGATTTAATTTTTTGATGACATCCTTGTAAAGATTTTGGTAAAGTCCTATATTCAATCCAATATTTTGCCCAAATTCTTATTTGTTTTGCTTTATAAGATCCTTTATTATAAACTACTTTAGCAAAATGTAAACTTGCCTGTTTTTTACTTAAATTATCATATTTCCATTTTTTAAAAAATTTATGTACAGCTTTGTAATACAAACAATCATATACTATCATTTTTTTTAAATTCCCAAAAAGAATCTCTTCAAGTTTAACTAATTTAGTATTGAAGTTATCAATTTTACATTTATTTTTATCTCTTGTATTATTATCATTCTCTTCTAATCCTTCATCATCATCTTTATCTTCTAACTCGTCATTATCATAATCTCTTAATTCTTCATCTTTATTTTCTAAGTCTTCTTCATTATTATCTCTTAACTCTTCCTTTTCATCTTTATTCTCTAATTCGATATAATCATTATTTTCTAATTCTTTTCCATTATCTTTATCTTCTAATTCATTATTATCATCCTCTCTTATTTCATCAATATCTACTTTATCATCATCTACTTTCTCTATTTGTCTTTTGTGAAAAAAATTAGTTATTGGTTGTGATAATTTAGCAGCTTTAGTAAATGTTCTTGAAAGGCCATACTTTTTAAATTTTGTTGTTCTAGAATTTTTGGTATATAGTTTTTTTAATTTACTATGTGTATTATTTAACCATATTAAAAAAAAATTATCTAAATTTTTAATTCTTTTGTTAATATATTTATCATCAGAACTATCTTCTGAATAATCGCTAGATGGTATATATTCATCATCATCATCATCATTAGCAACGAATTATCCTGTATTTAAATTACAAATTTGTAACTTGACTTATACCCCCTACAGCTCTAGCGAATTTTATTTTTTGTGGCATATTTTTAAAAAAAAGATTTTTTTTCACACAAAAATAATTATAATCTACATGATACATTATGTTATACTAGTTTAAAATATGTTACACAAAAATCATATAGTCTCAAATTTGAATGGCATAATTGAATTACCAATTTTTAAAATACTAAAATTTGACCAATATTTATTTTTTTAATAAAATAACTAATAATTCTTAACATCTACATCAGGAAATTTTATAGAGCAAAAAATTGTGTAAGTTTACAATTTTGTAAGTTTACGAAAGTTTATGGCATAATATTTCAAAAAATTTCGAAATATTACATAAGTTTACAATTTCGTAAGATTTATGTGATATTACGGTCAAAATATTACGCAAGTTTTCAATATCGTAAGATTTACGCAATATTACGGTCAAAATATTACGCAAGTTTTCAATATCGTAAGATTTATGCAATATTACGGTCAAAATATTTTGAAAATTTACGAGACTGTAAACCTGCGTAATATTACGGTTGAAATATTTCGAAAATTTACGAAACTGTAAACCTGCGTAATATTACAGTCAAAATATTCTGCAAATTTACGAAACTGTAAATCTGCGTAATATTACGGTTGAAATATTTTAAAAATTTACGAGACTGTAAACCTGCGTAATATTACGGTTGAAATATTTTGAAAATTTACGAGACTGTAAACTTGCGTAATATTACGGTTAAAATATTTTGAAAATTTACGAGACTGTAAACCTGCGTAATATTACGGTTAAAATATTTCGAAAATTTAATATTACTATTTGATCGTTAAAGCTGCGTATGCAGTAGAATGTATACAAGGGGCATATGATACTATTGAATAATCAAAAATAATATAAACACCTTTTCTTTTATATAAACACCTTTTTTTTTAAGTTTGGGAAAACAAATTTATTTTTATTTACGAATTTTTTATCATTTACAATTTTTATGTTAAAATTAAAGTAAATTCTAATTTTTATTATAACTTAATAAAAAAATACACATTTGATACTTGTTCGCTACTATTTTATAAAATAGTATCCAGGCTGTATGGCATGGACGTCAGTATCAGTCACAGCCCAAAAAAAACGTGAGTCTCCAGCCGATATTTGGTACAGACTGGGCCTAGCTACTCACTTAATAAATAAAAAAATAAAAATAATTATCTTCTACGATACGTAGATAAGTTTCTCCTTCTCCTACGATCATCACGCGTGACTAAAATTGATCAAATTTATCAAATTTAAAACATGAACGTAAATATTAATTATAAATTTTATTATAGTATAATTACCCGGCCTCTCCCAAAATCTTGTTCTAAATTCGCGATAATATCTTTGGCCGGTACGCGTCCACAGCCGCCGCCCAGGGTTACCATTACGATAAAGGACATAGTTCTAAATATCAAAATCAGTTTGAATATTCGATAAATACATTTAATTTATATGAATGTAATTTTATTTATTTACTTACATGGTAATCCCTGACGAGGTTCCTCCACTTTTGGCTGCACTGTTGCCCAGAAACTCTCGTCCAAAATATTCTATTTATTCTGATTCAATTAAATGGATTGGTTAATTTGAATTTAAATTCTTATATCCCTCCTCCTTCTGATCAATCCTTGCGAGATGAAACTATCGACCTCCTTATTTCCGCCTTGTCGGATGCTAAACGATTAGGTTTTCATCACGCAGTTTGTGGCGATTTTAATATGCACCTTGATCAATTCTACCCTATATTTTTCAATCAACCTCAAATCGCCTCCAAACGTATCCATCGTCTTTTCAATTTTCTTTTATCAAATGGATATGTTGACTTTACCCCTGTTAATTTTTCTTCTACATCTTTGGGCACCTTTCATCGTGCGGATCTTATTTCCCGCATTGATTATGTCTGGTCTTGCCCCCTTCTTAAACGGTTTTTACTCACCTCTGTCATTTTTGACGTGCGTGATCTTAGCCTTTCTGATCATAATCCTGTTATTATTTATTACGATTCTTCCTTTTTATCTTCTTCTCTTAAGCCGGCACGTGCTCGGCAGCTTCAACGCTGCTCGCGTCGTATATTTTCCTTTGACTCGGTTACCCCTTCGCAATGGGAGGACTTTTCTACTCATGTTGACAATTTGTGCAACATTTCTCCCACTGTATTTGCTTCTTGGCACGTTAATCGTATGTGTGAATATTTACACACCAACACTATTGCCGGTGCCAATGCTATCCTACCTGCACGAACTGTTGGTAATGATCATACCCCAAAACTCCCTAAAGATTTAGAAACCCTAATACAGCATTATCGCTTTCTCAATCATGTTCTTCACTCCATTAGATTATTACGTAAATACCCGCATACCTTTTCTTCTTCCCATGACCGTAAATGGTCTGGCCATTTGATCAGATTAAATAATATATTTAATTTGTATAAATCCATTTTTTCTTCCGTCCCTGTTTTACCTTCAACTTTACTTTCTTGTCGGACGGATAATTTTAATTCTTTATACAGCACTCTTTCACGTGCCTCTTCTTCGTTAAGAGGCTTACATCTTTTGAAAGAAAAAGAATTTCAGGACTCTTCTATTAAGGCTCATTTGGCGTCTCGCGACCAGAATTTTGATACTGACATTTCTTCATTTATAAGCTCAGCGCTTTCTCGCTCACGTCGTCGCATCATTTTGGATCGTGTCTTTATTGACCATCCTACCACTCCTCAATTGTTGACGAATCCAAAGGACATTTCTGATGCTGTGGTTAAACATTTTCAAAATGCTGTTCCTATCAAATCCTCCCCGCCTTCGCATATATCCGCTCTGCCTGATCGATGGCGCTCTGCGTATTTACCCATGGACTCTGTTTCTCCTGATATTTATAGTTCCCTATTGTCTCCCCCTTCCTTAGAGGAATGGCTCTCTACGGTTTCCTCTATGCCCAATGGCAAAGCTCCCGGCCCTTCCATGATTACCTATGAAATGCTCAAACATTTGGGACCTACCGCCAACTCTCTACTTTTGATACTGATCCGTAAATGTTTTGCTACTGCTGACATTCCTGATCTCTGGCGGCAAGCTATAGTTTTTTCCATCCCCAAGCCGCACGAATGGCGATGCCAATTAAAAAATACCCGTCCCATTACGCTTCTGGAAGTTATCCGAAAATCCTTTGTCAAGCTTTTTTACAACCGATTATCTACCGTTCTAGCTACTCACAATGTTCTTAAAGGTGGCAATTTTGCGGGGCTACCAGGAGGTTCCTGCCGTGACCCAATCATCACCCTTGAATCCATCATTCATGATGCCAATCACACCAATTCTCCTCTCTGGATTTTATCGCAAGACATCTCTAAAGCCTTTGACTCTGTCAATTTGACTATGCTGAAATTCGCTCTGGAACGCATTCGTCTACCTGCGACTGCTATTACGCTTATTTTATCTCTTTTTATGCACCGTTCCAATCGGGTGTTTACCGCCCACGGTGAGACTTCTTCCTACCGGGTTCGCATCGGTATCGACCAAGGTGAAGTGATTTTCCCGCTCTTATGGGTCATTTATATCGATCCTCTTTTGACTGTTTTGAAATCTGAGATGTTGAATCCTTATGTATTACGATCCCCATCACTAACTTCCGCTAATACGGTCTCTATTCCTGATATTTCTATCAACAATCTGGTCTTTATGGATGATTCTACTCTTATTTCTTCATCGAAGGCTGGACTGGAACATATGTTATCGATTACAGAAGAATTCTATTCGTTGAACAATACTTCTGCCAACCATCAGAAATATGTCTTGATATCAAATTCATTGCCTTTAACCACCACGTCCACTATTCTCCCTGTGGAATTTCACTTATCCTTATCGTCCTTGAACGATATTTCTTTCATCTCCGTTACCCCTCTTTCTATTACTTCTTCTTTTCGTTTTTTAGGGGTATGGTTTAATATCAAAGGCTCTCGTGATTTTGTCAGGAAACAAATCGCCAGTGAATGTAATTCGTTCGCCGCCACTCTTCGCCCAGCCAAGCTCTCTGCTAAACAAGTGGTTTACCTATATAACTCGGTGCTCATTCCTAAACTCGAGTACCGCATGCAAGTTACTCACCTTTCAGCATCGGATTGTTATACTGCTACACGATCCGTACGCTCTCTCGTCAAGCATAAGGCTAACTTTTCCCGTTCTCTTCCCAATCCTATACTTTACCTTTCCCAAGCTTTAGACTTGATTAATTTATCTTCTCATTTGACACAATGTCATGTTAATAATTTATTTTTAATGGCTAATTCTTCTACACCTTTTATTCAGCGTTTGTTTATTTATAGATTAATGTTGATACAGTTTAGGTTTTTGATTCCTATTTCTCCTTTGATGGTGGATGATTGGTCCTTATGGTCCAACATGAATATTTTTAAATGTGACTATATCGCGTGCACTATTGCCTCCATGGTTTCTACCCCCTTCCGCTTGCAACACGCTCAGTTCTCTTCTACGTTACCAGACCTTACTCTTCCTGGTCATACTCCTTTATATTTGTGTATGAGCCCGCAGGTTTTTAAAGCTTTCCTCAAGGTCCTCCGGAAACGTCACCTTTTTTACTTATCGCAATTAATTGCGCCCTCTGGCTCTCATCTCATTTCCTGGACAGCTTATCACACTGCTTATATTGCCCAACTTGAGGATAAGCGTGGCCGTTCCCTCCCTCATAAATGGTACTTGGACATCCAGGCCCATACAACCCTTCCAGGCTCTCATGATCAGTTGCTTGATCAGTATGTTCGCCCTCCTTCTGTCGCTTCTTCTATTGTTTTACTTCCCGGTGCCACTACAACGCAAAAGAATCGTCATTGGCTCATCACCCTTGATGGCAACGGTGCTCCTCTCTTCGGCAAGCAACTTAGCGTCCAACCCAAGAAAGATACCTGTGTGATTGTCCATTGGATATCTGACTGTCTCTCTTCTCCGGGTGATGTTGTCCGCCTTCGTCCCTGTCCAGGCTGTGACGCTCATGTTTTGTTTCCTTCAGCTAGTAAATATTCTGCCGTTCCGCCTCGCTGCACCTTCAAGATTTCTTTGTTGCGCTCCATGATTTTGCCTACAAATTGTGAACGCATTCGTCAATCTACTTTGGAAGTCATCTCTCCTCATACTTGGGCTGATCTTAGTATCACAGTTATTCCTTATTACCGGCGTCTTGATCTTTTGCCAGATTTTTCCTCTTCTTCCTCTATTATTGTGGATGATCTTATAGTGTCTCCCTTTATAGATAATCAATCTTTGTTTTCTTCATCAGTTCCCCTCCCGTCAGGCTCTCACTATCGTTATTATACCGATGGTTCTTTGATTAACCTCGGAACACCTGAAGTCTCGATGGGTTGGTCTTGGGTTCAAATAATCCCTGACACTGGGTATCTCAACTCTGTTGCTACATATGCGCACGGTACTATACGGAACTGGCCTTCCTCTACCAGAGCTGAAGCTGCTGCAATTTACGCTGCTTTAAGCGTCACTCCAGCTGATTCTGCTGTTACTATTTACACGGACTCCCAAGCTGCCATTGATGGTTTGCGACTATGTGCATCTTCTTCCTACTCTAACAGTCGTCTGTTTTACAAAACTATTAACTTCGAGCTGTGGGCTTCTATTGAGCGACTTGTTCATTCCAAAAGTCTCACGGTCTTTCCCGTCAAAGTCAAAGGTCATGATGGCAACTACTGGAACGAATTTGCTGATTCTCTTGCGAATTCCGCTCATCATTCTGATACGGCTCCTCTTATGCCCGTGGACGCTTACACTTCCTCGCATCCTATCCGTCTGGTGTATGACAATGTAGTTTGTGAATCTAATCCCAGGCGGCTTTTCAAGCTCCACTTCCAGGCCACCTTTTTGAAGGACCTTTTATCTCTCAAACGTTTTCAATTTATATATTGCCTGTTTGACAGCGACGACTATGTAGTGGACTGGGAACTTACCTGGTTTACTCTTAATTTTTTCCCGGCTCATGATGCTTCCTTCCAGGCTTCTCACGCCACAAGACATTACGCCTTCAAGTTTAAACTATTCCTCGATGACTTGCCTCTCTTGGAAAAGTTAAAAGTCACCCGTTCCGATCTCTATATTGATCTTCTTACATGCCGTTCGTGTCGTGATCGTATGGAGGACTTGATGCACTTGATCCTCTGCTCTAAACGCCGATCTGTCATGCATCAGATATTGCAATCTTATCAAAATCACTTATTCTCTAAACTTCGTGAAGCTGGTGATATGGCTGATCACGATCCTACACCCTTGCTCAGGAAACTCTCTTCTCTTTCTTGTTGGACCATTTCCCCTTCTAACTGGTCCTCTTACGCGCTCATCCGGGGTTGCTTACCTACCATGTTTATTGACTTATTTGTTGAATTATCTATTCCCAGGCCATCTGCTATGAAGGTCGTAGCTGCGATACATAATAATTTCATCCAGAAGCTCAGGAAACACATCTGGAATCCGCGTACTTATGACAAATCTAAATGGGAAGACGCGATGAACATTACCTTTAAATTGAAAACTTCTCCTCGGCCTTCTAATTTGCCTGCCACTACGTATGTGCCTTACTCTTCTTTACCTCCTCCGACCCATCTCGTGACTTCACGTGACTCCGAAGTTGATTGGATCAAGAACTCGATGATTCAAGGTTTGCCATGGTATAAACATTTGTCAGGTTTTATGGGTCGTCTAACGGTGCTACTTAATAACAGCTTTTGCAGGATGGGATGTCGATTTTTATAGTGGGCGTTTTGTTCGTTATTTTGTTAGCATAGTTGCTTCTACTTTGGTTGGAATATATCAAGGGGGAAGATCTAGGGAAATTTAGTGTAATGCGATTATTCTTTTAGTTTAATTTTATTACTTTATTTTTACATAGGAGACTATATAGTTTTGTTTTTAGTTAGTTTTATTTTCTTTTGTTTCTTTTTATTTTATGTAAATTGTATCGAGTTAATAATGATTAATAAAGATAAAGGCTACTATGCCGCGTTTGCCTTGAATTTAAATTCTAACGATCTGCGCTCCTTTTTCCGCTGATCACTCTGTCCATTTTTTTAGCTAACACTTTTTCTTAAAAACTTATAGTTTTCCCTATCCAAAAGTCCTCGAATATGCCTAATAACGTTGCTAGACGAGGCTGCGACTCCTTTAATCCTAATAGTAGGAAGGCCAGCCGCCAAGAACGAAGAAATAACAATAATAACTCTGATAACTCTGGTTCTGACGGTGCGAACACCGTTCAGCAAAAACGTACTCGAACCACCTCTGACACCACTATGGATGAAGATTACGTTGCCGGTCCAGCGGCTGATGTTAAAGTAGAAGGTCCCCCTTCTCCTCCTAAAGAAAATAATACTGCTTCGACTTCCCTCTCCTCCCATCCGAATATGGCTGCGGCTCTTTCTGTGCCTGACGATAACGCGTCTGATGGACTCAACGCGTCCATGCATGCTAGAACAACGACTCCTGCATCCCCCCCTAACACGTCGCCTGATAAGGCTACTGATGACGATCCCCCAGTTGATCAATTCCTTGTACAGTCACCAACCTTCTCCATCGACAGAAATGATTTTCAGGCTGCGGCTGCCCCCAACTCTGCCCCTGACACTTTAAAAAACTTCCCTACAAATAAGGCTTTGATTGATGCCGTCAACAATACCTTTTTAGAAATGTACGAATCGTACACCGGAAAAGCAAGAATGACTGGTTCTGGTGATGCCAAACATCTCGTTATTCATTTCCAATCCAAGGAGGCCTGTGACGCATGTGTTGGTGCTGCTCATCAACAGTTCCCAGACCTTGTATTTCATGCCCACGATCCTAAACAGCTCCGGAGTGATGAGGATCTCTGAGCCATCCAGGTTACTGATATTCCTTTCTTTTTAACCAAAGACAATATCATGTCTTATTTTAAGAAATTTGGTAACGTTCAATCCTGTCGAGTTTACTCCAGGAAAAACGCCAAAGTACAACAAGCCAGAATTGTTTACGACTCTGCCCTTTCTATCGCTCGCTTTGACACCCAATGGGCCGTTTACTGCTTCTCCACCTGTCTCCGAGTGACCCCGTGTCACTATACAGTTGATCAAAAATCCTCACGCAGAGCATTCGTTGCTACGCTCACACAGCTACCCCCTAACACCAAAGATATTGACCTGGCTTCTCTCACTAGAGATCTAGGTGCCAAGGCCGTTAACGTTCCCCTTTTCCTGAACTCCTATAAAACCCAAGCGATGGGCTTATGTCACGTTCAATTCTCAAGAAACCATGGATGCCGCTATGGAACAGATTATTGGTTTCTGAGGCCATACGTTACAATGGAACCTCCCAGATAATACTAATAAACTTTGCCACAGATGTGGCAAATTAGGCTGTGCCCCCAATCAGTGCCCAAGCCGCCAAGATAGAGGTCGTACTAGAGGTAGAAACCCGGTGGCTGCACTTAAAGAACGCTTCAATATCAACCAACCTGCCCGACCTAAAGAGCGTTCACGCTCTGGCTCTCGTTCGCGCTGGCGCTCAAAAGGTCCTGGCAATTCCCAATCCTCCCCGCCACAAAAACCCTTGGTTGACACCCGACTTAATAACAATCCTCGTCGGGATCGCTCTAAATCCAATGATAAATGTGACCGTTCAGTATCTTTTTCCACGGTCCTCCGTTCCCCTCCTCCTCCTTCACCACCCGATCAAGCTACTACTATGTCTCCTCACGAGGCTGCTAATATTTTATCCTTGTTGAAATCTCTCCAGCAAGATATGGCTGACGTCCGTGACCGTATCACAGCCTTAGAGCTCAACGATAGACGTATGACTCGTATTGAACAGCACCTCGGCTTGCTGCCCCCGCCTGACATCCCAGACAACAATCAGACTTCAGATATGCTCGTAGATGCTCCGGCTATACCTGATTCTACGGTTAAGCAAGTCTCCTCTCGACCCGCGACTTTGCCCGTACAAATGACTCTCAACCCCTTATCTCCTGGTTTTGTTCCCTCACGACCAGTTAGAGCTCCTATCTCCGCTCCTGTTGATATCCCTGATATTTCCTCACTATCTTCTACCTCTCATATGGCTCCCTCTTCCGCCCATACTCACGATGAAATTCAAGCCATTAATGCGAAGCATTCGGCTATCGAAAACAAATTGGATATGCTAGCCAACTCTATTAGCGGTTTTATTGGATCTATCGCTTCTTCTCCCTTTTCCTCGGACTCAGCTAACACAGCTGGTTCTAATTAATTGTCCTCCTCCTTATACTATCCCCGTCTGATTCTATCATAGTGCTATAATGACGGACAATAATTTTGATTACGATTCTTTTGTGCGCAATCCCCCCAACCCCATAGAAATAGATAACCTTACTTTACAAGACTCTTTATTTTCCTCTGCTTCTCCTTCGCTCTCCCCTAGTAATTCCTTTAATATTTCCTCTCTTAACATTAACGGTCTTAAGATGTTTTCACAGAATAAGATCGAACTTTTAAATGACTTTTTTTCCCATAAACACATCTCCTTTGGTGGTGTCGTTGACACCCACCTCCATCCTAAACAAGTGCATTTTTTGTCTAAACGACTTTCTAATTATACTGTTTTTTCTTCTGCTTTGGACACCTCCCAACATGTTCGTTCGTCCGGGGGTGTTTCCCTCTTCATCGAAAAATCTTTGGCTTCCCACGTTCACACTTATACCTCACTCTCATCACGACTGCTTTCTGTTGACCTCTACTTCAAAGGCAACGTTAAGCTTCGAATCTTTGTTGTTTATATCCCTCCCACTTCTGATCAATCCTTGCGAGATGAAACTATTGACCTCCTTATTCTTGCCTTGTCAGACGCCAAACGATTAGGTTTTCATCACGCAGTTTGTGGCGACTTTAACATGCACCTAGATCAATTCTACCCTTTATTTTTTAATCAACCTCAAATCGCTTCCAAACGTATCCATCGTCTTTTTAATTTTCTTTTGACGAATGGATACGTTGATTTTACTCCTATCAATTTTTTCTCTACCTCTTTGGGTACCTATCATCGTACGGATGTTGTTTCCCATATTGATTATGTTTGGTCTTGTCCCCTTCTTAAGCGATATTTACTCACCTCTGTCATTTTTGACGTGCGTGATCTTAGCCTTTCTGATCATAATCCTGTTATTACCTATTACGATTTTTCCTTTTTATCCTTTTCTCTCAAGCTAGCACGTGCTCGGCAGCTTCAACGCTGCTCGCGTCGCATATTTTCCTTTGACTCGGTTTCCCCCTCGCAATGGGAGGACTTTTCTGCCCATGTTGACAATCTATGTAACATTTCTCCCAGTGTATTTGCCTCTTGGCACGTTAATCGTATGTGTGAATATTTACACACTAACATTATCGCTGGCGCCAATGCTATCTTACCTGCTCGTATTATTGGTAACGATCACACCCCTAAACTCCCTAAGGACCTAGAAACCTTGATACAGCATTACTGCTTCCTCAATCGCGTTCTTCATTCTATTAGATTATTACGTAAATACCCGCATACCCTTTCTTCCTCCCATGACCGTAAATGGTCCGGCTACTTGATCAGATTAAATAATATTTTTAATTTGTACAAGTCCGTTTTTCCCCCATTCCTGCTTTACCTTCAACTTTACTTTCATGTCGGACGGATGGTTTTAATTCTTTATTCCGTACCCTTTCACATGCCTCTAAAGTATTAAGAGGCTTACATCTCTTGAAAGAAAAAGAGTTTCAAGATTCTTCTATCCAGGCTCACCTTGCATCTCGTGACCAGAATTTTGATACTGACATCTCTTCTTTTATCAACTCAGCGCTCTCTCGTTCACGTCGCCGCATTGTACTGGATCGCGTCTTTATTGATCATCCTACTGCTCCTCAGTTGTTGACGGATCCACAAGATATTTCTGATGCTGTGGTTAATCACTTCCAAAATGCAGTTCCTATCAAATCCTCTCCGCCCTCGCATATATCAGCTTTGCCTGATCGATGGCGCTCTGAATATTCACCCATGGACTCAATTTCTCCTGACATCTATAATTCTTTATTGTCTCCCCCTTCCTTAGAGGAATGGCTCTCTACGGTTTCCTCTATGCCCAATGGCAAAGCTCCTGGCCCTTTCATGATCACCTATGAAATGCTCAAACATTTGGGACCTACTGCCAATTCCTTACTATTAACCCTGATCCGTAAATGTTTTGCGATTGCTGACATTCCTGATCTTTGGCGACAAGCTATGGTTTTCCCCATCCCCAAGCCGCATGAATGGCGATGCCAATTGAAAAATACCCGTCCTATCACACTTCTGGAAGTTATCCGGAAATCCTTAGTTAAGCTTTTTTACAACCGCTTGTCTGTCATTCTGGCTGCCCACAATGTTCTTAAAGGTGGCAACTTCGCGGGGCTACCAGGAGGCTCTTGCCGTGATCCGATTATCACTCTTGAGTCCATCATTCATGATGCCAATCACACCGATTCCCCTCTCTGGATTTTATCGCAAGACATCTCCAAGGCATTTGATTCTGTTAACCTCACTATGTTGAAATTCGCTCTGGAACGCATACGTCTACCTGCGACTGCTATTACGCTTATCTTATCCCTTTTCATGAACCGTTCAAATCGGGTGTTTACTGCTCACGGTGAGACTTCTTCCTACCGGGTTCGCATCGGCATAGACCAAGGCGAAGTGATTTCCCCACTTTTATGGGTTATCTACATCGATCCTCTTCTTACTGTTTTGAAATCTGAGATGCTGGATCCTTACATTCTACGGTCCCCGTCATTACTCCCTACTGATACGGTCTCTATTCCTGATATTTTTATCAATAACCTGGTCTTCATGGACGATTCCACTCTTATTTCTTCATCGAAGGCTGGACTGGAGCATATGTTATCAATCACAGAAGAATTTTATGCGTTGAATAATACTTCTGCCAACCATCAGAAATATGTCTTAATATCTAATTCATTGCCTTTAACCACTACATCCAATATTCTCCCTGTGGAGTTTCATTTATCCTTATCGTCTTTGAACGATATTTCTTCTATTTCTGTTACTCCCCTATCTATTACTTCTTCCTTTCGTTTTTTAGGGGTATGGTTTAATATCAAAGGCTCTCGTGATTTTGTTAAAAAACAAATCGCCAGTGAATGTAATTCCTTCGCCGCCACTCTTCGCCCGGCCAAGCTCTCCGCTAAACAAGTGGTTTATCTTTATAACTCGGTGCTCATTCCTAAACTCGAGTACCGTATGCAAGTTACCCACCTTTCAGCATCGGATTGTTATGCTGCTACACGATCTATACGATCGCTTGTCAAACATAAGGCTAATTTTTCCCGTTCTCTCCCCAACCCTATACTTTATCTTTCCCAAGCTTTGGGTTTAATTAATTTATTTTCTCATTTGATACAATGTCATGTTAATAATCTCTTTTTGATGGCTAATTCTTCTACACCTTTTATTCAGCGTTTATTTATTTATAGATTAATGTTGATACAATTTAGGTTTTTGATTCCCATTTCTCCTTTGATGGTTGATGATTGGTCCTTATGGTCCAACATGAATATTTTTAAGTGTGATTATATCGCGTGCACTATTGCTTCCATGGTTTCTACCCCCTTCCGTCTGCAACATGCTCGTTTCTCTTCAACCTTTCCGGACCTTACTCTTCCTGGCCATACTCCTTTATACTTGTGTATGAGCCTGCATGTTTTTAAAGCCTGCCTCAAGGTCCTGCGGAAACGCCACCTTTATTATTTATCACAATTAATTGCACCATCTGGCTCTCATCTCATTTCTTGGGCTACTTATCGGACTGCCTATATTGCCCAGCTGGAAGATAAGCGTGGCCGTTCTCTTTCCCATAAATGGTATATGGATATCAAAACCCATACTACCATTCCCGGCTCTCATGATCAGTTGTCTGATCAGTATGTATGCCCTCCTTCTGTTGCCTCTTCCACTGTCTTACTTCCTGGTGCTATTACAACGCAAAAGAATCGGCATTGGCTTGTCACGCTTGATGGCAACGGTGCTCCTTTCTTCAGCAAACAGCTCAGCATCCAACCCAAGAAAGATACCTGTGTGATCGTTCATTGGATATCTGACTGTCTTTCTTCTCCGGGTGATGTTATTCGCCTTCGTTCATGTTCAGGCTGTGACGCGCATATTCCGTTCCCATCGGCTCATAAATATTCTGCCGTTCAACCTCGATGCACCTTCAAGATTTCTTTGTTGCGCTCTCTGATTTTGCCTACAAATTGTGAACGTATTCGTCAATCTACTTCTGAAGTCCTTTCCCTCATACTTGGGCTGATCTTAGCCTTACGGTAATTCCTTATTATCGGCGCCTTAATCTCTTGCCCAATTTTTCTTCTTCCCTTATAGTCGAGGATGATCCTGCTGTGGCTCCTCTTGTGGATGATCACTTTTTACCTTCCTCTTTGGTTCCCCTCCTGTCAGGCTCTCATTATCGTTATTATACCGATGGTTCTTTGATTAACCTCGGAACACCTGATGTCTCGATGGGTTGGTCTTGGATCCAAATAATTTCTGACGCTGGTTTTCTTAACTCTGTTGCTACCTATACGCATGGCACTATACGAAACTGGCCCTCTTCTATCAGAGCTGAAGCTGCTGCAATTTACGCTGCTTTATGCGTCACCCTGGCTGACTCTACTGTTACTATTTATACGGACTCCTAAGCTGCCATTGACGGTTTGAGACTGTGTGCTTCCTCTTCCTATACTAATAGTCGTCTATTTTACAAAACTACCAACTTCGAGCTGTGGGCTTCTATTGAGCGACTCGTTCATAGCAAAAATCTCACGGTTTCTCCTATCAAGGTCAAAGGTCATAATGGCAATTACTGGAACGAATTTGCTGATTCTCTCGCGAATTCTGCTCACCTCTCTGATACAGCTCCTCTTTTGCCCGTGGATGCTTACACTTCTTCACATCCCGTCCGCCTGGTGTATGACAATGTGGTTTGCGAATCCAATCCCAGGCGGCTCTTCAAGCTCCATTTCCAGGCTACCTTTTTGAAGGACCTTTTATCTCTCAAACGTTTTCAATTTGTATATTGTCTGTTTGACAAAGACGACTATGTAGTGGACTGGGAACTTACCTGGTTTACTCTTAATTTCTCCCCGGCTCATGATGCTTCCTTCCAGGCTTCTCACGCTGCGCGCCATTACACTTTCAAGTTCAAACTTTTCCTCGATGATTTGCCTCTCCTGGAAAAACTAAAAGTCACCCGCTCCGATCTCTATATCGACCTTCTCACTTGCCGTTCGTGCTGTGATCGCATGGAGGACTTGATGCACTTGATCCTCTGCTCTAAATGACGATCTGTCATGCATCAAATATTGCAATCTTATCAAAATCACCTATTCTCTAAACTTCGTGAAGCCGGTGCTTTGGCTGATCAAGATCCTACTCCCTTGCTTAGGAAACTCTCTTCTCTTTCTTGTTGGACCATTTCTTCTTCTAACTGGTCCTCTTACGCGCTCATCCGGGGTTGTTTACCTGCCATGTTTATTGACTTATTTGTTGAATTATCTATTTCCAGGCCGTCTGCTATGAAGGTCGTAGCTGCGATACACAATAATTTCATCCAGAAGCTCAGGAAATGCATCTGGAACCCGCGTACTTACGACAAGAGTAAATGGGAAGACGTGATGAACATTACCCTCAAATTGAAAACTTCTCCTCGGCCTTCTAATTTGCCTGCCACTTCGTATGTGCCTCATTCTTCTTTACCTCCTCCGACCCATCTCGTGACTCCACGTGACTCCGAAGTTGATTGGATCAGGAACTCGATGATTCAAGGTTTGCCATGGTATAAACATTTGTTAGGTTTTATGGGTCGTCTAACGGTGCTACTTAATAACAGCTTTTGCAGGATGGGATGTCAATTTTTATAGTGGGCGTGTTATCCGTTATTATGTTAGCATAGTTGCTTCTACCTTGATTGGAATATATTAAGGGGGAAGATCTAGGGAAATTTAGTGTAATGCGATTTATTCTTTTTTAGGATAGGTTTATTACTTTATTTTTACTTAGGAGACTATATAGCTTTGTTTTTAGTTAGTTTTATTTTATTTTGTTTCTTTTTATATTTTTGTAAATTGTATTCGTTTAATAATAATTAATAAAGATAAAGGCTATTATGCCGCGTTTGCCTTGAATTTAAATTCTACTCTGTCCATTTTTTTAGCTAACACTTTTTCACAAAAACTTATAGTTTTCCTTACCTAAAAGTCCTCAAATATGCCTAATAACGTTGCTAGACGAGGCTGCGGCTCCTTTAATTCTAATAGTAGGAAGGCCAGCCACCACGAACAGAAAAAAAACAATAATAACTCTGATAACTTTGGTTCTGACGGTGAGAACACTGTCCAATAAAAACGCTCTAGAACTATCTCCGAACAAGCTATAGATGAAGATATCATCACTGACACAGCGGCTGACGCTGGTGTTGAAGTTCTCGCTTCTTCTCCTAAAGAAAACAATACTGCTTCTACTTCCCTCTCCTCCCACCCGAATATTGCTGCGGCATTATCTGCGCCTAATGACAACGCGTCTGGTGGACTCGACGTGTCAATGCATGCTAGAACAACGACTTCTGCATCCCCCCCTAACGCGTCGCTTGATATGGCTACTGAAGATGATCCACCCTGTTGATCAACTCCTTGTTCAATCTCCAACCTTCTCCATTGAAAGAAATGATTTTCAAGCTGTGGCTGCCCCCAACTTTGCCCCTGATACTTTAAAGAATTTCTCTACAAATAAGGCATTGATTGATGCCGTCAATAACACCTTTTTAGAGATGTACGAATCGTACACTGGTAAAGCAAGAATGACTGATTCTGGCGATGCCAAACGCCTCGTTATTCATTTTCAAACTATGAAGGCCCGTGACGCCTGTGTTGGTGCTGCTCATCAACAGTTCCCAGACCTCGTATTTCATGCACATGACCTAAGGCAGCTCCGGAGTGATAAAGATCTCCGAGCTATTCAAGTTACTGATATTCCCTTTTTCCTATCCAAAGACAATATTATGTCCTATTTCAAAAAATTTGGTAACGTTGCATCTTGCAGAGTTTATTCTAGGAAAAATGCCAAAGTTCAACAAGCCAGAATTGTTTACGATTCTGCCCTCTCTATTGCCCGTTTTGACATCCAATGGGCCGTTTATTGCTTCTCCACCTGCCTCTGTGTGACACCATGTCACTACACGGTCGATCAGAAATCTTCCCGACGTGAATTTGTTACTACGCTCACACAATTACCTCCTAACACCAAGGATATCGACTTGGCTCCTCTTACTAGAGATCTGGATGCTAAGGCCGTTAATGTTCCTCTCTCTTTAAACTCCTATAAACCCAAGAGATGGGCTTATGTCATGTTTAATTCCCAAGAAATCATGGATGCCGCTATGGAACAGATTATTGGTTTCCGTGATCACACATTACAATGGAACCTCCCAAACAACACTAATAAACTTTGCCACAGATGTGGTAAACTACTAGGATGTGCTCCCAATCAATGCCCAAGCCGCCAAGAAAGGGGTCGTACCAGAGGAAGGAACCCAGTGGCTGCGCTCAAAGAATGATTTAATATCAATCAACCTGCCAAACCCAAAGAGCATTCATGCTCAGGTTCTCGTTCATGCTCGCGTTCCAAAGGTCCAAGATACTCCCAATCCTCCCAGCCCAAGCAACCCTTGGCTAACACTCGCTCTATTAACAATCCTCACCAGGATCGCTTTAAATCTGCTGATAAACGTGACCGTTCAGTTTCCTTTTCTACGGTCCTGCGTTCTCCTCCTCCCCTTTCTTCACCCAATCAAGCTATTACTATGTCTCCTCACGAGGCTGCTAATATTCTATTCTTGTTGAAATCCCTTCAACATGATATGGCTGAAGTCCGTGATCGTATCACAGCCTTAGAGCTCAATAATAGACGTATGACTCGCATTGAACAGCGCCTCAGTCTGCTTCCTCCCGCCTGAAATCTCAGCTATTAATCAGACTTTGGATATGCTCGTAGACGCACCAGCTGTATCTGAGTCTACGGTCGAGCTGGTATCCTCTCGACTAGCTGCTCCACCTGTACATACGCCTCTCAACCCCCTGTCTCCTGGCTTTATTTCAACACGCCCAATTAGAGCTCCCCTCTCCGCTCCTGTTGATATCCCTGATATTTCCTCCACTGCTTCTACCTCTCACACAATTCCTTCCCCCACACAAACCCGCGATGAAATCCAAGCCATTAATGCGAAGCATTCGGCTATCGAAAACAAGTTGGACATGCTCGCTAACTCCATTAGCGGTTTCATTGGATCAATTACTTCTTCTTCTTCTTCCTCGAACTCAGCTGGTACAGCTGGTTCTAATTAATTCACCTTCTCCTTCTGTATTTCCCTGTCTGATTTTATCATTGTGTTTTAATGACGGACAATAATTTTAACTATGATTCCTTTGTTCGCAATCCTCCCAACCCTATAGATATAGATAATCTTTCTTTACAGGATTCTTTGTTCTCTTCTACTTCTCCTTCGCTTTCCCCCTGCAATTCCTTTAATATTTCCTCTTTTAACATTAATGGTCTTAAAATGTTTTCTCAAAATAAAATTGAATTATTAAATGATCTCTTTTCCCTTAAAAATATTTCCTTTGGTAGTGTTGTCGACACCCATTTACATCCCAAACAAATGCATTTTTTGTCTAAACGACTTTCTAATTATACTGTTTTTTCTTCTGTTTTGGATACCTCCCAATATGTTCGTTCTTTTGGGGGTGTTTTCCTTTTTATTGAAAATTCTTTGGCTTCTCATGTTCATACTTACTCCTCCCTTTCATCGCGCTTGCTTTCTGTCAACCTATATTTTAAAGGTCACGTTAAGCTGTGCATTTTTGTTGTTTATATCCCCTTCACCTCTGATCAAGCCTTGCGCGATGACACTATCGACTTCCTTATTCACGCCTTATCAGAAGCCAAGCAACTGGGTTTTCATCACGCCATTTGTGGCGATTTTAATATGCATCTAGATTAATTCTACCCCATATATTTCAATCAACCTCAAATTGCTTCCAAACGTATCCATCGTCTTTTTAATTTTCTCTTATCAAATGGATATGTTGACTTTACCCCTGTTAACTTCTCTTCTGCCTCTTTGGGCACCTTTCATCGTGCAGACATTATTTCCCGTATTGACTATGTTTGGTCTTGTCCTCTTCTCAAACGTTTTTTGCTCACCTCCGTCATTTTTGATACCTGTGATGTTAATTTTTCTGATCATAATCCTGTTATTACATATTATGATTATTCCTTTTTATTTTCTTCTATTAAGCCAGCTCATGCTCGACAGCTTAAATGACATTCTCATCGTATTTTTTCCTTTGATTCAGTTACTCCTTCGCAATGGGATGACTTTTCTATTCATATTGATAACTTATGTAATATATCTCCCACTATTTTTGCCTCTTGGCATGTCAATCGGATGTGTGAATATTTGCACGCTAATATTATTGCTGGTGCCAATGCTGTCCTACCCGCACGTACTGTTGGTAATGATCATACCCTTAAACTCCCTAAAGATTTGGAAACCTTGATACAACACTATCGTTTCCTTAACCGTGTTTTTCATTCTGTTAAACTATTACGCAAATACTCGCATACCCTTTCTTTCTCCCATGACCGTAAATGGTCTGGTTATTTGATCTGAATAAATAATATATTTAATTTGTACAAATTTACTTTTTCTGTCGTCCCTATCTTACCCTCATCTTTATTTTCTTGCCGGACGGATGATTTTAATAACTTATTTCAAACCCTTTCATATGCCTCTAAATTATTAAGGGGCTTACACCTTTTGAAAGAAAAAGAGTTCCAGGATTCCTCTATCAAGGCTCATCTGGAATCACGTGATCAGAATTTTGATACTGATATCTCTTCTTTTATTAATTCAGCGCTTTCTCGCTTACGTTATCGAATCGTGTTGGATTGCGTCTTTATTGATCATCCTACCGCTCCTCAATTGTTAACGAACCCAAAGGATGTTTCTATTGCTGTGATTAATCACTTCCAACATGCAGTTCCCATCAAATCTACCCCCCCTTCGCATATATCAGCGTTACTGGATAGATGGCGTTCTGTGTACTCGCCCATGGACACTGTTTCTCCTGATATTTATAGTTCTCTCCTGTCTCCCTCTTCCTTAGAGGAATGGCTTTCTACGGTTTCTTCCATGCCTAATGGCAAAGTTCCTGGTCCTTCTATGATTACATATGAAATGCTCAAACATTTAGGACCTACCACCAACTCTTTGATTCTAACTTTAATTCGTAAATGTTTTGCTTCTGCTGACATTCCTGATCTGTGGTGACAAGCTATGGTTTTCCCTATCCCCAAGCCACATGAATAGCGTTGTCAACTGAAAAACACTCGTCCTATCACGCTTTTGGAAGTTATTCGGAAATCCTTTGTCAAGCTTTTTTATAACCGCTTATCTGCCATTTTGGCCACTCACAACGTCCTTAAAGGTGGTAATTTTGCTGGACTGCCTAGAGGAACCTGTCGGGACCCAATTATTACTCTTGAATCTATTATTCATGATGCCAACCACAATAATTCTTCTCTTTGGATTCTTTCACAAGACATCTTCAAAGCATTCGACTCTGTTAACCTTACTATGTTGAAATTTGCTTTGGAACGCATACGTTTACCTGCGTCTGCTATCACACTTATCTTATCTCTCTTTATGAACCGTTCAAATTGGATTTTTACTGCATACGGTGAGACTCCTTCCTATCAGGTTCGCATTGGTATTGACCAAGGCAAGGTGATTTTCCCGCTTCTATGGGTTATCTACATTGATCCCCTTCTGACCATTTTGAAAACTGAGATGCTGGATCCCTATATTCTGTGACCTCCAACACTCCCTTCCAATATGACGGGCTTCACTTCAGATATTCTTATTAACAACCTGGTCTTTATGGATGACTCTACTCTTATTTCTTCCTCTAAGGCTGGACTGGAACACATGTTATCGATCACAGAAGAATTTTACGTGCTGAATAATACTTCTGCTAATCATCAAAAATATGTTTTGATATCGAACTCACTACCTTTAACCACTACATCTACTATTTTACCCGTGGAATTTCATCTATCTTTATCGTCTTTGAACGATATTTCTTCTATTTCTATTACTCCTTTTTCTATTACTTCTTCATTTCGTTTTTTAGGGGTATGGTTTAATATCAAAGGCTCTCGTAACTTTGTTAAAAAACAGATCGCTAGTGAATGTAACTCCTTCGCCGCCACTCTTCGTTCGGCCAAATTATCTGCCAAGCAAGTTGTTTTCCTTTACAACTCGGTGCTCATTCCTAAATTGAAGTACCGTATGCAAGTTACTCACCTTTCTGCGACCGATTGTTATACTGCTACACGATCTATATGTTCGCTTGTCAAACACAAAGCTAATTTTTCTCGTTCTCTTCCTAACCCTATACTTTATCTTTCTCAAGCTTTGGGATTGATTAATTTATCTTCCCATTTGATTCAATGTCATGTTAATAATTTGTTTTTGATGGCTAATTCTTCCACTCCTCTTGTTCAACATTTGTTTATTTATAGACTATTGTTGATACAGTTTAGGTTTTTAATCCCTATTTCTCCTTTGATGGTGGACGATTGGTCTTTATGGTCTACTATGACTGCCTTTAAATGTGATTATATCGCTTGCACTATTGCTTCCATGACTTCTACCCTGTTCCGTCTGCAACATGCTCATTTTTCTTCAACATTTCCAAACCTTACTCTTCCTGGCCATACCCCTTTATATTTGTATATGAGCCCGCAAGTTTTCAAGGCTTGCCTTAAGGTCCTTCAGAAACGCCATCTTTACTATTTATCACAGTTAATCATGCCGTTTGGCTCTCACCTCATTTCTTGGACTGCTTATCGGACTGCATATATTGCTCAACTTGCGGATAAACGTGGCCGTTCTCTTCCTCATAAATGGTATCTGGACATTAAGACCAATACAACCCTTCCTGATTCTCATGATCAATTATTGGATCGCTATATATGTCCCCCCACTGCTACCTCTTCCGTCACTCTAGTCCCTGGTATTACTACGACGCAAAAGAATCAGCGTTAGCTCATTACACTTGATGGAAATGGTACTCCTCTTTTTGGCAAACAGCTTAACGTACAACCTAAAAAAGATACCTGTATGATTGTTCATTGGATATCTGACTGTCTCTCCTCTTCTGGTGATGTGATCTGCCTTCGTCTGTGTTCAGGCTGTGAAGCGCACATTCCATTTCCTTCGGCTAATAAATATATCGCCGTTCCACCTCGTTGTACTTTCAAGGTTCCTTTGTTAAAATTCTTGATTCTTCCCACCGATTGTGAGCGTATTCGACAGACTACCACAGAAGTCATTTCTCCTTACTCTTGGGCAGATCTCAGTATTACAGTAATCCCTTATTATAGCCGTCTTGATATTTTGCCCGACTTTTCTTCTTCTTCTTCTGTAGTTGAGTGCGATTCGACTGAGGCTTCTCCCTTGGATGATTTGTCTACACTCTCCCTTCCGGTTCTTCTCCCGTCAGGATCTCATTACCGATACTATACTGATGGCTCCCTTATTTCCCTCGGAACGCCTGAAGTCTCGATGGGTTGGTCTTGGGTCCAGTTAATACCTGATGCTGGGTATCTCAATTCTATTGCTACATATGTGCATGGCACTATACATAACTGGCCTTCTTCTACTAGAGCTGAAGCTGCTGCGATCTATGCTGCTTTAAGCGTCTCTCTGGATGATTCTACCATCACTATCTATACAGACTCTCAAGCTGCTATTGATGGTTTGAATTTATGTGCCTCTTCTTCCTATACTAATAGTCGGCTGTACTACAAAACTCCCAACTTTGAGCTGTGGGCCTCTATTGAGTGTTCTATCTGTACAAAACGTCTCACGGTTTTTCCTGTCAAGGTCAAAGGCCATGATGGCAATTATTGGAACGAATTTGCTGACTCCCTTGCAAATTCCACCCATCACTCTGATACGACTCCTCTCTTGCCTGCTGCCGCATATACTTCTTCGCATAACGTCCGCCTGGTGTATGATAATATTATTTGTGAATCCAACCCTAGGCGGCTCTTCAAGCTCCACTTTCAGGCCACCTTTTTGAAGGACCTTTTGTCTCTCAAACGTTTCTAATTTGTTTATTGTTTATATAACAAGGACGACTATGTAGTTGACTGGGAATTCACTTGGTTTACTCTCAATTTTTCCCCGGCTCATGACGCTTCTTTTCAGGCTTCTCACGCCATTCAGCATTACACTTTCAAGTTTAAACTCTTCCTCGATGATTTGCCTCTTTTGGAGAAGTTAAAAATCACCCGTTCTGATCTGTATATCGATCTTCTTACATGCCACTCGTGCTGTGATCGCATGGAGGACTTGATGCACCTGATCCTTTGCTCCAAACGCCGATCCGTTATGCATCAAATTTTACAATCCTATCAAAACCATTTGTTTTCCAAACTCTGAGAAGCTGGTGAATTGGCTGATATAGATCCTACGCCTATGCTCAGTAAACTCTCTTCTCTTTCTTGCTGGACTATTTCTTCTTCTAATTGGTCCTCTTACGCGCTTATCCGGAGTTGTTTACCTGCAATGTTTATTGACTTATTTGTAGATTTATCTATCTCCAGACAGTCTACTATGAAGATCGTAGCTGCGATTCACAACAACTTCATCCAGAAACTTAGAAAATGTATCTGGAATCTGCAAACTTATGACAAAAGTAAATGGGAAGACGTGATGAACATTACTCTTAAATTGAAAACTACTCCTCGGCCTTTTAATTTGCCTGCCACTTCATATGTGCCTTACTCTTCGCTATCTCCTCCGACCCATCTCGTGACTCCACGTGACTCTGAAGTCGATTGGATAAAGAACTCGATGATTCAAGGTTTGCCATGGTTTAAACATCTGTCAGGTTTTATGGGTCGTCTAATGGTGCTATTTAATAACAGCTTTTGCAGGATGGGATGTTGATTTTTATAGTGGACGTGTTATCTGTTATTATGTTAGCATAGTTGCTTCTACTTTGGTTGGAATATATCAAGGGGGAAGATCTAGGGAAATTTAGTGTAATGCGATTTATTCTTTTAAGATAGATTTATTACTATATTTTTACTTAGGAGACTATATAGCTTTGTTTTTAGTTAGTTTTATTTTTTTTTTTTCTTTTTATATTTTGTAAATTGTATCAGTTTAATAATAATTAATAAAAATAAGGGCTGCTATGCTGCGTTTGCCTTGAATTTAAATTCTTTCTTAAAGAAATTATAGATATTAGTCATATGAACCTATTGGCAACAGAGTCCCAAAAATCATAGCGGCTTCTACCATTAATATTGTGGTAGGCGCGGTTTCTGTCTCGGCGTATGTCAACAAGTTCATCCATCATAGCCCAGTTCCAATGGACATTATAGTGGGAACGACGTGAACGTGTGTGGTGAGACATTATTAGTTTAGATTTGATTTTTATAATTTGATTTTGGGATGAGTAAAAATTTGAAAGAAAGTCGTAAAATGTCACTTTAAATAAAATTTGAACAATACCTCTTTGGTTTGATTTTATTTCTCGTTTCAATTAAAATTTAATTTATTACACTTTTCATCATTAAACATATTAATTAAATCATGTACATGTTTAATTGTTTTAAATATAAATATCAATATATCATATTTAAAAATAAAACAATTTATTATTAGCACATTCTATTGAATTTTAAATATTTTGCATACATTTCTTAAAAAAATTAATTTTTTTTAATCAATTTAATTAAAAATAATTATATTCTGATTAAATATTTTACGTACATTTCTTAAAAAAATCATAAAAAAAATCTTGTACATCGTACATGCAATTACTAAATATCATCCCTTTGTGATAAATAAAAAATTACGCAACACAAATTCAACACAAATTCAACACAAATTTAACAAATTTAACGAAATTTGTCTAAAATTAATAATTTTTTACCAGAATTATCAACACAAATTGAACACAAATTGAACACAAGTTTCAGTCACGATTTATTTATGTCACGCCCGCATTGTTGATAATTAATCTGCATGATATGATTGTGCATACAGTATCGTATTTTCTGGCCAATCAAAATTAGGCTGATCCTTGCATGTGATTTAATCTGCACGCGTTTTTTGTCCTATTTATTTTTTATCTCTTTATTTCTTTATTTTTTTGTTCAATATTTTTCTCTTCTTTTTATTATTTCTTTATCCTTTTGTTCAATATTTTTTAATTATATACAAAATATTTACATATATTTCATAATTTATTGCTTTGCAGGTATAGAAATATTTGTTTATTAATAATAATTATTTCATTATTTTTTACTTCTTTTTTACTTTGTATCGTAATACTGACAATAATATACATGTTTCCTTTATTTCTTTTTACTTGTACTTTAATACTAACGATTGATACTAATAATACTAATTATGTTTTTTTTACTCCTTTTACTTAATACTAACAACATGTTTATTTTTTATTTTGTCTCCCCTTTCTTTTATTTTTAGTTTATTCTTTGCAGGTATAGAAATATTTGTTTATTAATACTAATTATTTTCGTTTTCTTTTTACCTCTGTTACTTTGTGTCATAATACTAACAATAATATCCATATTTCCTTTATTCCTTTTTACTTTTACTTCAATACTAACGATACTAACAATACTAATTATGTTTTTTTTACTCCTTTTACTTAATACCAACAACATGTTTATTTTTCCTCTTTCTTTTATTTTTAGTTTATTCTTTGCAGGTATAGAAATATTTGTTTATTAATACTAATTGTTTTAATACTAACGCGTTTTTTACCCTAATTGTTACTTTATATCGTAATACTAACAATACTATCTACGTTTCCTTTTTTTCTTTTACTTGTACTTTAATACTAACGATAATATCCATGTTTCTACTGTTTCTTTAACTCTTTTTACTCTAATATTAACAACACTAACAATACTAACAATATTTCTTTTATCTTTATATCTAATACCAACGTTACTATAGCTATTTCTCTTCTTTTTACATCTAATTATATCGTTACTCTTTCTTTTTTTACTTTTATATATTCTATATATAGTAATAAATACTTGTAATTTTTTATAATTTAATTCATATTATATCTAATAAAATATACATTATATAAACTTATAGTACAAAAATGAATTTTGAAACATTACAAAATATTTATGTAAAATTACGAATCATCAAAATATTTTAAAAAGTTGCGAAATATTACGCAATAAAATTACACAATATTACGAACCGTAAAATTACGCATATTGTAATATTTCGAAATATTTTAAAAAGTTACAAAATATTACACTTACGTAAACTTGCGGCGGGTCTGGAAACTTACAAAATATTATGTAAAATTACAAAATATTGCGAATGCGTAAAATTACGGAATATTACGAACTGTAAAATTACAAAACTTTGCATATCATAATATTTTGAAATATTTTAAAAAGTTACGAAATATTACTCTTCCGCAAACTTGTGGCAAGTCTGGAAACTTACGAAATATTACGATGCGTAATCTTGCGCAACTTTTCGCACTATAAAATTTCCTGATGTAAGCTATAAACTTTAAAAATTATTGGTTAACTTTATTGTATAATTAACAAAAAAATTTTTTTTAAACATTCAAATTTAACTAATCATTATTATAAGCTATTAGTCAAGTATAAAGGTAACGCACTGTAGAAAAAACTACAACACATACAAATCTTGTAAAAAATCCTAATCTGCAACCTCCTAAGAAAATAAAGACCTAAGTGATTAAGTTAAATTTAAGGGATGTAAATACTTTCCTAAAATATGGAACAAAAAACCTTTTATCATCCAATCAAAATACTAGGCCAACCAGAATTAAAGAATATAAAAAAGAAAATAAAAGTAAAATAAAGTTTTGTAGGAAAGTTGAGGGACAGTCTTTTAGTCTTACATCACCTCTTCATTTCTTATACATTATGAGAAAAACTAATTTAAAATTTGTAATAAGAATTTTATAAGATCCATATTCTTATTCTGCTTCTTATTAGAAGACTTCTTCTTGTTCTTCTTATCTTTCTTCATGAAGTTTTTGAAAGACTTTTTGGATTTCTTTTCTGGTTTACTAGTTTTTTCATGATTTTTTAATAAAACATTTACAGAAGTCTTATTAGATTTCTTTGATTTTTTAGTTTTATCAGCAGAAGGAAAGTGTAATCAATCTATAGTATGTATTACTTCTTTATAGGGTGAAAATAATAGGAATCTTTTGACACTTTTTAACATCTTGATATTTTTCAAAATATGCCACTATATAACTATTTTTAGCTGTATTAAAATGTTTCAAACTTTTGATATGATTAATAAAAAGTTCCTACATCAGGAAATTATATAGTGCGAAAAGTTGCGCAAGTTTACACATCATAATATTTTGTAAGTTTTCAGACCCATCACAAGTTTGCGTAAGCGTAATATTTTGTAACTTTTTAAAATATTTTGAAATATTACGATATGCAAAGCTTCATAATTTTACGATTTGTAATATTCTGTAAGTTTTCAAACCCACTACAAGTTTGCGTAAGCGTAATATTTTGTAACTTTTTAAAATATTTCGAAATATTACTATATGCTATTCTGTAATTTTACTGCATAATACTTCGCAACTTTTTAAAATATACGTAATATTTCGTAATGTTTTAAAATATTTTGATAAATAATACTTCATTTTCTGTACTATAAGTTTATATAACGTATATTTATTAGATATAATTTTATTAAACCATAAAAAATTACAAGTATTTATTAATATATACAGAATACATAAAAGTAAAAAAAAGAAAAAGTAAAGAGTAACAATATTATTAGACGTAAAAAGAAGAGAAACAGCTATAGTAATGTTAGTATTAGATATAAAGATAAAAGAAATATTGTTATTATTGTTAGTATTAAGGTAAAAAGAGTTAAAGAAACAGTAAAAGGAGTAAAAGAAATATGAATATTATCGTTAGTATTAAAGTACAAGTAAAAAGGAATAAAGGAAACGTAGATAGTATTGTTAGTATTACGACATAAAGTAACAAAGAGGTAAAAAAACACGTTAATATTAAAATAATTAGTATTAATAAATAAATATTTCTATACCTGCAAAGTAATTGAACAAAAGAATAAAGAAATAAAGAGAAAGGAAAAAATAAACATGTTGTTAGTATTGTTAGTATCGTTAGTATTAAAGTACAAGTAAATAGGAATAAAGGAAACATGGATATTATTGTTAGTATTATGATATAAAGTAACAAAGAGATAAAAAAAAATGAAAATAATTAGTATTAATAAACAAATATTTCTATATCTGCAAAGCAATAAATTATGAAATATATGTAAATATATTGTATATAATTAAAGTAATAATAGAAAGAAGAGACAAAAAAATTAAAAATATTGAACAAAAGAATAAAGAAATAAGAGACAAAAATAAATAAGACAAAAAACGCATGCATAATTAAATGATTAAATCACATGCAAGGATCAGCCTAATTTTGATTGGCCAGAAAATACGATACTGTCATGCACAATTACTAAATATCATCCCCTTGTGATAAATAAAAATTACTAGCACAACACCACAAATTTTGTGTTCAATTTGTATTCAATTTGTGTTGATAATTCTGATAAAAAATTATTAATTTTGGTCAAATTTCGTTAAATTTGTTAAATTTGTATTGAATTTGTGTTGCGTAATTTTTTATTTATCACAAAAGGATGATATTTAGTAATTGCATGCATGTACGATGTACAAGATTTTTTTTATGATTTTTTAAAGAAATGTATGCAAAATATTTAATCAGAATATAATTGTTTTATTTTTAAATATGATATATTGATATTTATATTTAAAACAATTAAACATGTACATGATTTTCAATTATTTTTAATTGAAATGAAACTGAAATCAAACTAAGATTTTTTTTTATTTTTTGATTTAATCATGATATTTATATTTAGATAATCTATATCCGCATGAGATTTAATTAATATGTTTAATGATGAAAAGTGTAATTTTAATTGAAACAAGAAATAAAATCAAACCAAAAAGGTATTGTTCAAATTTTTATTTAAAGTGACATTTTATGACTTTCTTTCTACCCAAATTTTTACTCATCTCAAAATCAAATTATAAAAATCAAATCTAATCTAATAATGCCTCATCACACACGTTTATGTTGTTCTCACTATAACGTCTATTAGAACTGGGCTATGATGGATGAGCTTGTTGACATACGCCAAGACAGAAACTGCACCTATCACAATATTAATGGTAGAAGCCGCCATGATTTTTGGGACTCTGTTGCCAATAGGTTCATATGACTAATATCTATAATTTCTTTAAGAAAGAATTTAAATTCAAATTAACCAATCCATTTAATTGAATCAGAATAAATAGAATATTTTGTACGAGGGTTTCTGGGCAACAGTGCAACTAAAAGTGGAGGAACCTCGTCAGGGATTATCATGTAAGTAAATAAATAAAATTATATTCATATAAATTAAATGTATTTATTGAATATTCAAACTGATTTTGATATTTAGAACTATGTCCTATATCGTAATGGAAACCCTGAGTGGTGGCTGTAGACGCGTACTGGCCAAAGATATTATTGCGAATTTAGAATGAGATTTTGGGAGAGGCCGGGTAATTATACTATAATAAAATTTATAATTAATATTTACGTTCATGTTTTAAATTTGATAAATTTGATCAATTTTAGTCACGCGTGATAATCGTAGGAGAAGGAGGAACTTACCTATGTATCGTAGAAGAAGATAAATATTTTTATTTTTTTATTTATTAAGTGAGTAGTTAGACCCAGTCCGTACCAAATATCAGCTGAAGACTCATATTTTTTTTGAACTGTGACTGATACTAACGTTTACACTGTACAGCCTGAGTACTATTTTATAAAATAGTAGCGAACAAGTATCAAATGTGTATTTTTTTATTAAGTTATAATAAAAATTAGAATTTACTTTAATTTTTAATATAAAAATTGTAAATAATAAAAAAACATAAAAATTGTAAATAATTAAAAATTCGTAAATAAAAATAAATTTGCTTTCCCAAACTTAAAAAAAAGGTGTTTATATTATTTTTGATTATTCAATAGTATCACATGTCCCTTGTATATATTCTACTGCATACGTAACTTTAATGATCAAATAGTAATATTACGCAGGTTTACAGTCTTGTAAATTTTCAAAATATTTTAACCGTAATATTACGCAGATTTACAAGTCTTGTAAATTTTCAAAATATTTTAACTGTAATATTACACAGGTTTACAGTCTCGTAAATTTTTGAAATATTTTAACCATAATATTACGCAGGTTTACAGTTTTGTAAATTTTCAAAATATTTTAATCGTAATATTACGCAAGTTTACAGTTTCGTAAATTTACAGAATATTTTGACCATAATATTACGCAGATTTACAGTTTCATAAATTTGCAGAATATTTTGACCGTAATATTATGCAGGTTACAGTCTCGTAAATTTTTAAAATATTTCAACTGTAATATTATGCAGGTTTACAGTTTCGTAAATTTGCAGAATATTTTGACCGTAATATTGCGTAAATTTTACAATATTGAAAACTTGTGTAATATTTTAATCGTAATATCACATAAATCTTACTAAATTGTAAACTTATGTAATATTTTGAAATTTTTCGAAATATTATGCCATAAACTTTCGTAAACTTACAAAATCGTAAATTTACGCAATTTTATGCGTTATAAAATTTTCTGATGTATAATTGTCAAAAGCGAGACTCTTAAGGAAGTTTATTAAGGTAAAGGTGAAACTGTTCTCTTTTTTTCTTTGTTGAAAAGTCCAATTACTAGGAAACCATCATACCACTTGATTACCAAAAGAATATTGTTAAATATTACTGTCAAAAAAGACCAAGATAAAAGAGGATAGACAAATTTTAAGTCATAGTGTTTGATATTTTCTTTGCTTTTTTATTGTTATTGATATAACATCATCTCAGACTTTAAGTCTGGTTATTATTTTTTTTGAGATCATCTTATAGGTACATTATATATGAAAATATTCTTCACATGATGTATTTTATTATCAAAAATTTCACTGTTTACATATATTTTCTCTACAGCTTTTAACAGAATTTTATTGATAAATTTTGTTTTAATATTATTACCAGATGATCATGACTTATTATGGTGTAACTTATTTGAATCATCCTTTTTATCAGCATTAATCACCAATTTTTCAGAAAAATCAGGTTGATCTATATTCATATTTGGAGTTGTGAAGTCATCAACAGAAATAATTGGTGTATTTTGCTATAATTGTATTAATAAAGATTCTATCTTTTTTGTTTCACATGATATTATTAGTGAAGTTACTTCTTTCATTATATCCTCAAAGTTAGAATAAAGCCTTTGTCATAAAAGTGAATATTTATCTATAGTGGCTTAGCCCACATTTACTATTAAAAATAACAGCATGTTTGATATACCAGTTTTTGGGAGAGGGCTTTGAACCTGAGAAGATGGCCTGCATCTCCAAATGTTGTGACCTATTATGACTAATCTTTTAGTTTGTTTCTCAACTGGAGTGGCAGTAATACAAGACCCTGAACAATACTAATATAACTCACAAATGATCTGCATGTGTTTATTATTAACTCTACGCAACTTTTTTTTCATAGTAACGCTATACAAACTTACATCTTAGTTAAAAAAAAAATTTTTTAAATTTATAAAAGAATTATTTGATATAAAAGCAGGGTTATGTGACTTGCCAATCTAATCAGATAATCTGAATATCTGATTTTTTTTTAATTCAGTTTATTTTTGTAGTATTGCCAGATGAAAAGCATGACCAGACTTTTGGAATTAAGGTAAGGGAGGGTAGTGAAGTATTTTTCAGTGTTTTTTTTTTAACTAATTAACTTTTTTTTTATTTTTTGTTCTTTTTTGTAGTGTTGCCAGATGAAAAGTATGATCAGACTTTTGGAATTAAGGTAAGGGAGAGTTGGGAGAGGTGTTTTTCATTATTAATTAATTAATTATTTTTTTTTTTTTTTGTAGTGTTGCCAGATAAAAAACATGACTGAACTTTGGGAATTAAGGTAAGAGAGAGTTGGGAAGGTGTTTTTCATTGTTTTTTTAATTAATTAAATTATTAATTTTTTTTTTTCTTTTTTATAGTGTTGCTGGATGAAAAGTATGACCAGACTTTTGAAATTAAGGTAAGGGAAGGTGGGGAAGTGTTTTTCAGTGTTTTTTTTAACTAATTAATTAATTTTTTTTCCTTTTTGTAATGTTACCAGATGAAAAGCATGACTGGATTTTTGGAATTAAGGTAAAAGAGAGTTAGGGGAGGTGTTTTGTTATTTTTTTTTAATTAATTAAGTTATTAACTTTTTTTTTATTTTTGTAGTGTTGCCAGATGAAAAATATGACCAGACTTTTGAAATTGAGGTAAAGGAGAGTGAGGAAGTGTTTTTTAGTGTTTTTTTAACTAATTAATTAATTTTTTTTTTCTTTTTTGTAATGTTACCAGATGAAAAGCATGACCAGACTTTTGGAATTTAGGTAAGGGAGGGTGGGGAAGTGTTTTTCATTGTTCTTTTTTTAACAATTAATAATTTTTTTTATTTTTTGTAATATTGCTAGACGAAAAACATGACGTGACTTTTAGAATTAGGGTATTAAAAACTGAAAAAGAATAATAAAAATAAATAAATTTGGTCTAAAATACCAAAAAAAGTGAAAAAATAAATAAAATAGAATAAAATTTTCACATATATCTATTATAAACTCTACGCAAACATAAAATGTGAGTTACTCCCAAATTGACTGATCTACGCAAACTCAATTTGTGGGTTTAAAAAGTAACTTCATATAAATTCTATGTAAACCCGTATGTGAGTTATATTAGTATTATTTAGGGTCCTAGTAATACCTTGAAAATTCTCTATAATAGTGTAAGTTATAATATCTTCATAAGAATACTTCTAGAGAGCTTCAAGAGATATATAATCAGATGTTCCTAATGTTCTTAAATTTAGAGCCGTTCATTTATCTATCTTGAATTTTTTCTTATTTTTATTTTTCTTCTTCTTTTTTATTAGAGAAACTGATGCTCAAAAAGTGTTCTCATCAAGAAATTCATTTATAAAATATATATCTTCTGAGTTTGCAGATAAAAAGGACAACTGACCTATAAAAATATTTTTGTTATCATTACTATCTGACATTTTTATATTGTTAAATAATAAAAAAATAAAATTTTGTTTTTTATTATTTTTGGTTTTGAAAATTGGCAGAAAGAAGTTTGTAAAATTAAAATTTATTGTCTGAAGCCAGTGGAGGACTTATACTTCTATGCAAGAGCAATGCAATGTCGTTCTGTACTATAGTCTGATCGATGAATGAAATTTCATGTTACATGTTATTAATGTATTCATATTTTAGCTTCAGACGTTTAACAGTTCCTGTTATCTAGTATATATATATTTATTATGCAGTTAAATAGGATCATGCTTTTTTTGTCATACTGATATTTTTCAGACAAAGTTAAAAATAACTATAATATTACAGATATTTTTGACGTAATATATCATATGGATTAAATATCACTAATGTTGCTTTTATAATAAAAACTGCTATAGTTTGATATTATTGTTTAGTATTTTGTGCTACAACTTTGAAAAATACATTTAAATTATTATTATATTAATACAATAAGTATGCAGAAGATGGTAAACAATTAAAATTAAATTTTATGCTAAATTAATTTTTCCTTTAAGCTGAGAAATTATACCATAGTCAAATAACTCTTTAAAATGATCAACATTCATTAAAATTTCTAATTGCAAATTTGCATTAGTTAATTGTAATGATTGTCTAATAGTATTTTGTTGATTTTCACAAGACTTCTTAAGTAGTGCTAAATAAATTATAACATAAAAAAAAGACAAAAAATTCAATAAATATAATCTACATATCACTTTATTAATAATTAATATTTTTTACTTTCTTTTGCAGTTTTAAAATTATTATTTTCTTTTCCCATTATTTGTTTATCATTTTCATTCATACATGAAATTTGAGAATTTAATATTTCTGATGATTCTGTGTTATCTAAAAATAAATGCAAATATTTAATAAATCTTTATAAATCAATAAATAATAATAATAATAATCAATAAATTCTTATACCTAAAGTTAATTGCCTATAAACTTTGTTCATTAACTGTCCAACAATCTCATTTTTTTTATTATCAATAGGTAAAGTATAAGATAATAATTTAGCATCAGATTTATAACAAGATATTAATTTAATATTTTTTTAGGGATTACTATTTTTTTATAATTTTGAATAAGTGCACGTCATCTAGAATGGTTAGTGATCTTCCTTCCATTAAGATTTATACCAGTAATTTTACAGGTTTTGTTCAAGAAAGAACTTAATCTTTTGGATTCTACATGATTTGGCTTATACCAGACTCCAGTTCTTAATGCTAAAATATTAATAAATAATCAATTTATTAATGTTAATTAAAATATTAATAATCAATAATATAATATATTACCAAATTGCTCTTCAATTTCTTAAAGGTAAAAATCAGGTTCTGCACAATAGGGGCGTAATAATAAATATTTATTAATGAACGAAGTAATATTTGGATGGTTTGGTAAAGTTAATTTGTCTGCCTTTTTACAAATTTCAGTAAACTCACATTGATTATTCTTACAACAATAGATAAAAATAGTATATTCACTATCTTCACATTTAACAAAATTAGTTGCATTAAGTAGTGTTGTTCTTCTTCACGAAGTCCAAGATATATTGCATTAATAAAAAATACTCTAATTAACAATCTTTCAAGTGTGGAATCATTTAATAATTTATGATTTAAAATTTGTGTAATTTCATCAACTTTTAGTAAATCTGATCCTTTAGTTTCACCTTTGCCATTATTAGAAAGATATCTAATTTTTGCATCTACAACTTCTTTTATATCTTTAAAATGTGTATCATTATATAAATCAATATTTTTAATTTTTGAATGATCTTAAAAAAAGTGGTTAATAGCTGCAAAAGAAGATTGAACTAAATTAACAGAATAGTTAGAACTATTCTTTTTGCTCATGTTAGCAAAATAAGTATACAATTGTTTAATTAAAACTTGTTTATTTTCTATATCCTAAATTGTACTAGCATATGATTGTCTATTATGAAACTTCTCTAGCAAACCCATTCAAATATTTGTTGCATTAACTGTATTTTTAACTTTTGAAAATTTATGATAAAATTTAATCTTTTCTTTTATAGAAGTAGTGGTTTTCAAATTATTCTAAATATAAAATATACATATTATTAAGAAAGCCAAAAAATAATTGCAAAATAAAGCAAAATAATTTAAAGTATATGATACCTTATTTGTTTTACTTTTTAAATTTTTTTGCTTCATTTGTGATATTTTATTTATTTGAATATAAGTATAAAGAAAAGAGAAGAAAAAAATAGTTTAAAATAATTTATTGATTAGTTTATTTATACTGATGATATTATGATATCATAAAAACATGATCTTGAACATCTGCATAATAACACAGTTATTGGGTATGGTAATTAAAATATTATTTGAACTGCTTCACAGTTTAGTGATATTTTAGCCTCCTACCTAATAACTACTATATATGTAGTATAAAAATCACCCCTTATTACACAAAATTTATATATAACTTCAACAATTTTAACTCCCTATTACACATCTATAATTATAACTTTTTTATATTTTGCTTTCTAATAAGCAAAATTCTATATAACTTAAAAAAAAATTTTATATGATAAATAAGCAAAATTTTTTGTTATTTATATATATATTGTTCAGGATCTTATTAGAATCACAAAGTAACCAAGAAATACAAATACCAGTTTTCAGATAATACTATTATACCAGTTCTTTGGGTGCTTATAGGGAATAAGCAGTATGTATGGTGGTAATAGCAGAAGGAATATTTATAATTAAACATAAATAAAAATAAAATAAAAAATAATAATTAAATAACAAATAATTCACTAATAATAAATTGCAAAGATTACACAAAAAGCTAACTAAAAAAATAATGTAAATCTAACATGACTTACAATACAAATTAAAATACAAAAAAAGTGTCAAAATACAATCAAATAACAAGATAACTTTTTATCAATAAACAGTTTTTTATTAATATTCATAAAAATGCTATCTAATTAACTTTTACAACAGAGTGAATATATGCATTTTTATAACTATTTAAACCAATGATAGGTTTTGGACTTGTCCAATTGGTTTTTTTTAATTGGACAGTATTGGACAGCCCAAACCCAATTTTAGACACAGTTTTGAACATAGTTTTAGATAGTCTAAACTATTCAAAAATTTAAATTTTTATTAAAACTAAAAATAAAAAAAAAGAAGGTAAATATCTAATGAATTAAATAGACAAAAAATTAATGTAAAATCACAAATATTACCAAAAAAAAATACCTTAATTTTAATTAATTATAATTATTGGCCAAAATTAGGTCAAAATCAGGCATAATTCTGGCCTGAATTAAATATTTAGTCATGTGATCTGTCCAAAATCTGTCCGGAAAAAATGTTTTGGTTTTGGACAAATTTTGGACAAGTTTTGGACAAATGTCCAAAACGTCCAATTGTCCAATTGCCCAACACTGACTTAAACCACACTAAAAATATTTAACATATTTAACAAATTAAACATATTGCAAATATTGCAGATATTGCATATGTTAACATTTGAAATATTGATCCGTAATCATGTGACTTAACCGATCTTCTTAGTCACATGTTATCTTGTCGCATAGCTCTATAAGTGAATATATTGAATGATAAAGAGCTATATGCTATTGTTATTGGCAAGGATTTAGGCGATAAAAATGTTAAAGTAAAATTTCTTTGTGGACTATCGCCCAACAATGAAAAGCGTGTGAACGAGTTTGGGATTAAAAACATTTAACTGAAATATTTGCTACTGATTCAAAGCAGTGATCACCAGCTCAGAAAAAAATTGCTGGGCCACATGCATGTACCCAGGATTGTGCGACACACTAATTTTCACATATCGAAAAGTTGTTATATATGCTAATTTTTTCCCTAAACAAACATGAGAAAAATGAAAATAAGCGTCCACTTGCAACACACGACCTACTCTAAAAGTAATATTGATGGTAAAAGCATATATTGTAAAAGCCTGAGAACTCCGCAATTTTGAGATCGCCAGGCGTAAAACTAACTGTGTCTCTCTGGTAGATCTACGTATGAAAATTCCATTCGCATGTGCTTTCTTAGAGGTCTTGGCATTATACGACAATGCTAATCATGCCTCATGTCTCCTTAACTTTTTCCCAGAAGGATATAAGCATGTAATGACGTGTGAAAGTTCAGCCAACTTTTCACAAAAATATTTCCTGTAAAATAACGCAAAAACAAGGTACAGTATGTATATGCCAGAAGTTATGTATGTATGAGAGCGAGTTTTTCTCACAATGGGCCTTGTATTTAAGAAACGAAAATGACTCACAAGAGTATTGTCAATCTTAAGTGTTGCCTCCAGGATGGTGAGGATAAAATAACACATAATCTCACCCTGCAAGGAAGATAAAGTCGCTATTCTCGAATTTTGTTAAAACTCTATTAGCAAATCAAGGTTACCAAGCTCTCTCCCTCAACTTCGACCTCTATGTGAATGATCCTGAGAAAGACAAACCCATGGAATCAGCAGAAGAGATTTCTAAGTATTTCGATAAGCCCCTCGTTCAGGATCAAATTCACATTCTCATAAAATCTAAGAATAAATAGTATTTTTAATCATACCATGTAGCGATACAGTCGCAATTTTTATGAATTGTAGGCCAACTTCCGGCAACGTTTTTTTTTTCATAAATAAAGTAATAATATTATTTTATCATACATAAGGAAAGCGGGTCATGCGATGATGCAATGTCTGTGCTACATAAAAACATATTAACGTTTGCTTTTCCCAGAATAAATTTTATCCCACTCCGGAACGTAACACTATTTTTTATCCGAACCAACTACCTATAAAAGTACCTCAACAGCTGAACACAACTCTTACCTGGTTGAGAACTGGGATACAGAAACCCTTATCGATTTTTTGAAAGAGCAGAACCTCAAGCTCAGGATATTCTTCGCAATGACGAAATTACCGGCCAAGACTTTCTTGACATGACAGAAGAAAAATTTCGTAGTCATGGTTTAAAAGGTGGTCCTGCCATGAGATCCTCAAAGAAAAGCCGAAGCGTGCGTTCTCCTCATACCGCAGTTTGAGTGAGGTGTTAGCGAAATATGACATCAATAGTGATAGTATAACAAGTATTCCGCAATTTAAGCCAGATAAGATGTTTCCCATGTAAAGCTTTGGATGATTTTATCTCTACAGATATGTAATCTATTTCTATTATAAAACCCACACAATTGAGGAAAACTCTCCGGAGTTTAAGCTCTGCATTGACGCAGAATAAAAAATATGGGTCCAGTTGTTGACAGCAACGAGGCTATGCGCTGTGAATATATTTCGACAATCCTTCACACAGCTGTCAGTCTTCTTAAAGATTTACTTATCTTACCTCAAATGACATTAACTGGTGCTGAAAGTTCCGGCCGTGTGGATTATGCAATCAAAAAAATCATAGACGGTTTATTCGAAGAAATAATTTGCATAACTGAAGGGAAGCAAAATCAGCGGGTAAAGGCGTGGCTCAAAATCTTATGCAATGTAAAAGTTCATGCGATGTAAGTAATGTAGATTTTTATTTTTCGCTCTGTGCATGCGTTAACTGACATTATCGATATAGATGAACTTAAACATGCTCAAGAAAAGGCGGAAGTCCGACGAGGCATTCGGTTCCGAGTATGAATATGTCTATGGTATCGTTACAACAGGTGAGAAAACGACTCTAGTGGAGGTTTCTGTTTCGCTTTTGCATCACTAACCCGTTTTACAATTTCTTAGCCACGGACTGGTATTTCATCCTACATAGTACCGTAGGCATCTACTGTACAAGTAAGACCGAGTATCGAATCTCACTAACGGAAGACGCCATCAAAAATCCAGCCGAACTACGCAAGAATGTGAAGAGGATTTTAGAGGTTATAGTGGGCTTGTTAAAAGATAGGATATCAGCTAGTGAAGAACCCGCAAATAAGAAGTGCCGTGTAGAAGAGATAATCAAGAAAAAAAAAATTGAATAGGAGACGTTATGTATCATGGGCGCAGTCCCGAATTGTATTTATTTTTCGCATGTATTAATAAAAATTTTTCATTTGTTTATTAATTCAAAATTTGAATAATCCGCATCTTGTATAAAATAATGTCAAATATACAATCCATTGATTTGTTGAGAGAACTAATTTCTAAGCTCAAGTAAGTAAATTTATAATAGTAATTACAAATTTAAATGAACAAATTATTTTTTCCTCTTGTTTTTCCGTTTATTTTTCCGTTTGTCTTTCCATCGAGCTCTACGTGAGGTTGAGGTTGCAGATAAGGAGATAGCGATTGTGACGGTACATACGGTGCGAAATGATGAAATGAATTTTGGCCCGCTTGAAATAACTGCAAATGGGTTGTTAATTTAATTTGATTTCTGATATATAAACTTCTCAGATTATAATTACCTTGTCAACTTTTGCTTCCAATTCATTTAACCTGTTATTCATTTGTACATCCGATTTACATGGTTCTATTTTGACTTGTTCATTTTGAAGGGAGTATTTGAAACAAACGAGCATATGTACGGTAATCACGATTAAAGAAGCGAGTGGAAGAACAAGTGCGATAAGAGAGTTGTCTATTTTCATTTTTCCAAATAATTTCTTTTTCAATTTAAGGGGATAGGTATTTTTTAGAAAAAATTTGGGCAGAGAATTTCTTGTGAAAGCTTAAGAAATGAGAAAGTTTGAAATCTTATACTTTATATACTTTTCTGAATACATCGTGATTAATTATAAAATGATCTTTATAAACTCTTAATTGGTGACACAAAATATAATATAATGATATAAATGATATAAGAATAGTAAAAAAAAAGTTTATAAAATTAACTTGTCGGAAAGCGAAAAAAAAAGTGATTCATACGATTTTATCGTTACTCAGAGTTATTTATTAATTCTTCGGTTGTACAACAACAATTAGTAGCCAATAAAATTAATTTTAAATTATGTCATAAATTAAATCTGGTGTAGTTAGTGTTTCAGAGAACTATGAGTTTACGAAATTTTGGAATAATATTGCGCTAATTCCGGCCAAAATAAAATATCGTGAAAATATTTGATGTCGATCATCGGTTTGAAGCAGTTAAGGCATTTTTCTCCTTTTACGTATTACAAGTTTTTTTCTTATTCCGACCCCAAGCCATCGTGCTGTTTTCTCCGAGCATGAACTCATTAAAAGAAATGATCCATCGCAGTTTAAGTAGTATTGACGAGATCTTTCGCAATTAAGAGTATGAATAAAGTATATTTTTTCGTTTATGACTGTGCATTTGCAAGGAAGCGACTCAGAGCTTACAAAGCTGATATATTTTTTTTGTTAGGCGGAGAATGTAGCCTTTCGATGAGTTTTACTAAGGCAATTTGTTTCTGACTCTGCATGTGCTACGTATAACTGACAACCATTTATTCTATCTAGAATATCGATGTTGGGACAAACAAAATCGGATTAGAGTTGGGATATCGTGTTAGTATATAGATAGCTTAGCTTTAGATGAACGAAACACCGACAGGCATTAGCATAGAAACTCCATTTCACTTTGTAAAACAATTTATGTATTACCGAATCTTGTAATCTACTTTTTTGCATCAATAAATCAGTAATTCTGATGAGGATATTACCTCGTTTTTTTATCTATGCTAACGAACTTTTGAATTATTCCATCTTATATAAAAAATTAATTTCAGAGCACAATCTTATGAGGCTAATTGTGAGAGCATAAGATCTGCATCTTGTGTCTTATCAAAGCAACCACAAGTTAATGCATCTAAATTAATATTTAATCTTAAAAACCATGAAGATTCTTCATGATTGGAGTCATGTGATATGGAGGAACTTAAATCCGATTTGCATGATGAAGTTATTGCCAAGTTGGATAAAAATATAATTGTGGAACAGGAGTTAAAGCAACACTTTTTTGGAGCAGAAGAGCTTTACTCATTTTAGGGATTAAAGAAAATTAAACAGGTCGCTTATAGTACAGATGCCATTTTGAGTCTTAATTACCAACAAATCCAAAATATATGAATTCAGTAACAAGTTTACACAATGAAACCTTTATAACCAGAGTCATGTAACTTTAAAAATTAATCTGACTAATACATATATTCTTCCAAAAGCATCTCAATCTAGGTCAACTTATGATCATACTTATTTTCATAATAAGATATTAGATTAATATCCTAATTTATATAGAGAATTTAGTAATGAAAATTTTGATTATAAAGTTATTAACAAGATATCATGCTCATTATACAAGTTAAAACATAATGATAAGAAAAATATAAAAAGTACATATAAACCTGGATTTTATTATATTAAATGTGAATAGTATAAAATTGAAATAGTTGCATAGTCAGATTAATTTGTAATTACATTTCATAACTGATACTTTATTATATAATATTTTTACATATATTAACTATTGCCTAATTAGATTAATTTGCAATCATTTATATAAATATAATTTCTTAATTTAATTGATTAAATTATGTACAGTATATCCAATAATATTACTTTTAATTTTGATTTTTCTATCCCTAAATTTGTATTAGAAGGTTTTGTTCTCTTATTAGAGATCTTATAAGAAAATTATTTCAAACATGCTAACAATTTGAAACAATTAAATATTCTATTTTTAAATCAAATTTTAAACAGAAAAATTCAAATATTATCCTGATTGACTATTAACAATTTGTTTTCTCTATATCAAGAAGATAATTCAAACTTTCTTAAAATTATTCAATTACAATTTAAATCTGATGTTTTTTAAATTACTCTAGATATTTATCATATTATATCATATTATATTAAAATCAGAAGCTAAGTGTTATTTGAATACAAAATATCAAAACTTTATATTAATATTAGATTTTATTTCTAACCAATTCTTTATTGGTATTCCTATTTCTTTTGATTTTCTCTCAATATATTTGTTTTCAAATATTATGAATTAATTCAACACTTATCTTCATATAATAAAATCTTAATTTGTTTATATTTAGGTTATTTTTATAACTCATCTAATAAACCCAACATTTGTATCATGCTTTCCTTAATTTCATATACTATTTATATTCATAAAATATAAAACACTAAATATATTGATTATATTCATTATTTTTTACTGATTAATTTTAACTTCAAATTATATATTCTTTGCTCATTAATTGATTTTTTATCAATTAACTTACCTTATAATAACACTTTACAAATTTTATTCTTTCTGCTTTTGAATAAAAGGTTATTGATATTTGCATTTCTATTTTTTCAGATAGTTTTCTTAATTCTTTATTATGAAATTCTATCTTTTTTGAGAAATTCTTATCTTCAAATAAACTTTTATTAATTTAATAGAAACTTTCAAATTTTTTATTATTACATTTTTATATAGATGATAACCCAATTCATTTGAAGTTTCAATATCTGTTAGTTTTATTTAAACCTATTACAATACACCATTCACTTAATTTACTACTTTTCTTGAATATTGGTCTTTAGTTTATTATGCTGAATTCTTTACTATTTTACTTGTTATTTTAGTTTTTTCTTTTAATTTAAATATTATGATTTTTACAGATTTTTAATCTGTTATTTTACAATTAACTTCTTTTTAAATAATTCTTATAGATTATTAGTATGTGATTTATTTAAACTTTTTATATTCAATTTAATTTGAAATTATATTTATGGTCTAGTGCAAAAAAGTTGATATACAAAAATCATTACCTAATTTGATAGTATGATACAAAAATTAACAATTACGTCATATGAGCATAATAAATATTTAAAAAATAAGAAACAGTCCCACCCTTTAATTTTATAAACAAATAGTGTTCCGCAAATGATTTGGTCAAATCAAATCAATTTGGATTTGATTTGAAGTTTGATTTGATTCGATTTGATAATTTTGATTTGCAAATCAAATCCAAACTTCAAAACAAGATTTGAGTTCAAATTCAAATTAAAAAAAAAAGATTTGATTCGATTTCAAATCAAATTCAAATTAACTTAAACTAATTCAATCAAATCTGAATCAAATCTGACAAATCCAAATCAAATCCAAATCAAATCGAATTAAATATACATGATCTAGTTAAACGTAATTATAGGACCCCGAACAATACTAATATAACTCACAAATGTATAAAGGCAGGGTCATGTGACTTGCCGATCTAATCAGATAATCTGAATATCCAATCTTTTTTTTAATCATTTATCAGTTTATTTTTGTAGTGTTGCCAGACGAAAGGCATGACCAGACTTTTGGAATTAAGGTAAGGGAGGATAGGAAGTGTTTTTCGATGTTTTTTTAACTAATTAATTAATTATTTTTTATTTTTATTTTTTGTAGTGTTGTCAGACGAAAGGCACAACTGAACTTTTGGAATTAAGGTAAGGGGGGGTTGGAGGAGGTGTTTCGTTATTTTTTTTTTAATTAATTTAAGTATTAACTTTTTTTTACTTTTTGTAGTGTTGTCAGACGAAAAGCATGACCAGACTTTTGGAATTAAGGTAAGGGAGGGTGGTGAAGTATTTTTCAGTGTTTTTTTTAACTATTTAATTAATTATTTTTTTTTTATTTTTTTATAATGTTGCCAGACGAAATGCACGACTGGACTTTTGGAATTAAGGTAAGGGAAGGGTTGGGGGAGGTGTTTCGTTGTTTTTTTTTTAATTAATTAAGTATTAACTTTTTTTTTACTTTTTGTAGTGTTGCCAAACGAAAAGCATGACCGGACTTTTGGAATTAAGGTAAGGGAGGGTGAGAAGTGTTTTTCAGTGTTTTTTTTAACTAATTAATTAATTATTTTTTATTTTTATTTTTTGTAGTGTTGCCAGACGAAAGGCACGATTGGACTTTTGGAATTAAGGTAAGGGAGAGGTTGGGGGAGATGTTTCGTTGTTTTTTTTTAATTAATTTAAGTATTAACTTTTTTTTTTACTTTTTGTAGTGTTGCCAGACAAAAAGCATGACCAGACTTTTAGAATTAAGGTAAGGGAGGGTGGGGAAGTGTTTTTCAGTGTTTTTTTAACTATTTAATTAATTATTTTTTTTTTATTTTTTTGTAGTGTTGCCAGACGAAATGCACGACCAGACTTTTGGAATTAAGGTAAGAGAGAGGTTGGGGGAGGTGTTTCATTGTTTTTTTTTTAATTAATTAAGTATTAACTTTTTTTTTTACTTTTTGTAGTGTTGCCAGACGAAAAGCACGACTGGACTTTTGGAATTAAGGTAAGGGAGGGTTGGAAGAGGTGTTTCATTGTTTTTTTTAATTAATTAAGTATTAACCATTTTTTTTATTTTTTTGTAGAGTTGCCAGACGAAAAGCATGACCAGACTTTTGGAATTAAGGTAAGGGAGGGTGGGGAAGTGTTTTTCGGTATTTTTTTTAACTAATTAATTGTTTTTTTTTTATTTTTTTGTAGTGTTGCCAGATGAAAAGCATGACCGGACTTTTGGAATTAAGGTAAGAGAGGGTGGGGAAGTGTTTTTCGGTGTTTTTTTTAACTATTTAATTAATTATTTTTTTTTATTTTTTTGTAGTGTTACCGGATGAAATGCACGACTGGACTTTTGGAATTAAGGTAAGGGAAGGGTTGGAGGAGGTGTTTCGTTGTTTTTTTTTTAATTAATTAAGTATTAACTTTTTTTCTACTTTTTGTAGTGTTGCCAGACGAAAAGCATGACCAGACTTTTGGAATTAAGGTAAGGGAGGGTTGGGGGAGGTGTTTCGTTATTTTTTTTTAATTAATTAAGTATTAACCTTTTTTTTATTTTTTTGTAGTGTTGCCGGACGAAAAGCATGATCAGACTTTTGGAATTAAGGTAAGGGAGGGTGGGGGAAGTGTTTTTCGGTATTTTTTTAACTAATTAATTGTTTTTTTTTTTATTTTTTTGTAGTGTTACCAGACGAAAAGTATGACCGGACTTTTGGAATTAAGGTAAGGGAGGGTTGGAGGAGGTGTTTCATTGTTTTTTTTTAATTAATTAAGTATTGATTTTTTTTTATTTTTTGTAGTGTTGCCAGATGAAAAACACGACTGGACTTTTGGAATTAAGGTAAGGGAGAGTGGGGGAAGTGTTTTTCAGTATTTTTTTTAACAAATTAATTATTTTTTTTATTTTTTATAGTGTTGCCAGGTGAAAAACACGACCAGACTTTTGGAATTAGGGTATTAAAACCCAAAAAAGAATAATAAAAATAAATAAATTTGGTATAAAATACCGAAAAAAAGTGAAAAAATAAATAAAATAAAATAAATTTTAGTAAATACCGAGTAATTTAATTTACTGAAATTAGTATTTTTTAAAAATAAATTCACGTATATCTATTATAAACTCTACACAAACATAATATCCCAAATTAACCGATCTACGCAAACTCAATTTGTAGGTTTAAAAAGTAATTTCATATAAACCCTACGCAAACTCGTATGTGAGTTATATTGGTATTATTCAGGATCCTGTAATTACCGTAAATATTATTGGTAGTTACTGCAACCACATGATGTCCAACCCTCCTTAAACACACTAAAGAAATACGTTTCACAACATTTTTTTATTAATAATGCGTTGCAAAATGCATTTTTTATTTAAATAATTAAAAAAAAACATTTCGCAATATTTTTTTTATTAGTATTGTGTTGTGAAATGCATTTTTTTATTAAATTAATTTAAAAAAAATGTTTCGCAACATTTTTATTAATATTGCGTTGCAAAATGCATTTTTTTATTTAAAATTCAACAAATCAAACCAAATCACAAATCCATTTGAATGAATTTGATTTGATTTGAATTTGAATTTGATTTGAATCGAATCAAATTTAAATCAAATCAAATCAAATTCGAATCAAATTTCAAATCAGATTTGAATAGTTTGATTCAAATTCGAATTCAAACTTTTCAGATTTGATTTGATCAAATCAAATTTCAAATCTAACCTGATTTGGTCTAATTTGATTTGTGTGGAACACTATAAACAAAACACTCCTTATTTTTTCTTCATAAATAACTTAGAATGTAACCAAAACTTTTTAACTAGCAATAAAAAGAAGATGATTATTCGTGTTCATCAACACTTTTTTGATAATTAACAGCGCCAGAAATAACATTATGACTTAAAACTATGCAAGGAGGTTGCTACAGTTCTTAGTATTAAGGAGGCAACAGTTGCATGTGTAGTTGCTGAATATAACAAAAATGAAACTTTATCACAGAAAAATTACGCTGACCAAAAAAAGGCTTAATTGCAACATTGTTAGATTTATACATAGTTTTGTTATTTCTGCAAATATTTCAGGTGCCCACTTTCAACACAGATATTACAACAAAAATTTGAAGAAAATGACCATATATTTTCAAAATGGCAGTTACTTTGTATACTTCATAAATTGGGATATTACTACGGTCATGGTGAACATCAAAATATATTGCATGAATCATCACAAAATATTGCCTTTCGTAATTGTTACTTACGATGTCAGTTTGAAAATTTACAGGGTGAAAATAAAATTCCAACTAGGCTAGAGGTATTTTTAGACAAGTCTTACCGCCATTTACACCATACTACAAGTCGTACTTAGGTTCCAAATCATGGAGTTGTATATTTGTTTGGACGCAATCCTTAGTCATTATTTTTGAAACAATATTTGTAATGCGTAATTGCAATTCTAATAAACTTTTTGGTGAAATTGTCCCTAATTCTCTTTTATTATGGGATCCATCAATTAAACCATCTTCATCAAGGGGAAGAAAACAAGCAAATACTGATACTTAAGATAATGTATCTGATGTTATTCGAAATTCTAATACTGTAGCAAACTAAGTTGATTATCATGGCAATTTTACAGCCGAAATATTTAAAGATCTTTTTGATAAACTCTGTACTAATATCAAAGAACAATTTGGGTCAGTTGATATTCATATGGATAGTGCTTAGTATTACAAATGTCAAACTGAATAAGTGCCTACATCAAACTTAAAAAAGGATGCGTTAATTGCATGGTTATTGTCTGTTAGTGTTAACATTCCAGAAAATTCTAGTAAAGCAGAACTATATGAGTTAGTAAAATCAAACAAAACTAAAGTAGGACCCCAAACAATATATATATAGGTCAAATGAAAATTTCAAAATTTACTATGATCAATAAGCAAATTATTTTAAATTCTACTAAGCAAACTCTTATTATAACCTTTGAATTTTTTATTCTGCTAAGCAATTTTTTTTCTGATATATATAACTTTATTTAAGTATAAAAAGATAATTTAATTATAATAAATATATATATAGTAATAGTAAATTAATTTTTTATATCATTGCGAAAAAAAATTGTGAAATTAATTCACTAAATATTAATAAATTAATAATATAAAATGATATACCAACTTCAGAATTTTTAATTTTAATTAATATTAATATAATATTAAATATTAATATACTATTGCTATTTTAAAAATAGTTTTAAAATTTGGAATTTTTTATAAATATTATTATATTTAGATTTATAAAAATTAAAATATAAATTATTGCCAACCCTTATGAACAACTTCTTAAAGTTAACAAGTTGATTTAAAATAAAAAAAAGAAAATTTCTATTTGTACACAGTGTGTCTGGACACTATATTACATGATTTTATAAAAAAAACTTTATCTGTCAAATTTTCAATTTTATTAATTTTATTTTAGATTTTATTGGCTAGTTTTATGATAAAAATAAGTTACATCACAAAAAATTGCATAATTTTAATTGTATTATTAATGTAATGCTGTAATATTAATGCAATATATAAGAAAATTATAGTAAGAAAAGACAGTGAAAAATTAAGGGTATGAGAAAAAGAAAAGATAAATAAAAAAGGATGAAGATAATTAAATAAGAAGTAAAAGAAAAAAAAAAAGTGAAGGATAGTGAAAAGAAACGAAAAAAATGAAGAAATAATGAGATGAATGAAAAAACAAAAGGAAAATGAAAAGGAATGAATGAAGGGAATAAAAAAGTGAAAGGAACAAAAAGAAATTAAAAGGAATGAAGAAACAAAAGGGTAATGAAAAGAAATAAAAGAAACGAATGATTAATAAGAAAGAACAAGACAAAATAAAAGAAAATGAAAGGAAGCAAAGAGGAATGAAAACTAACGAAAGAAATAAAAAAAGCAATGAAAGAACCTAAGGATTAATGAAATGAAACAATGAAAGATCACAGAAGAAATCACGAAAGAAACAAAAAAAGAAATAAAGGAAAAAAAGAAAAAGCAGAAAATAAAAGAAAAAAAATAAAAAAAACAAAGAAAAAAGTGAAAAAAATGAAAGAAACAATGAAATAGATAAAGGAAAGTAAGAGAAATAAAGGGGAAACAATATAAGAAAAACTGGAACACCCACCTATAGAAAAAAGGAAAAGAAAATCAGTTAATATCATTTTAAAGAAAATAAACAATGAGAAAGAGACGAAAAAAACTTACATGAATATTTACTGAGATAGTACATGTCTAAAGAAGAGACAAAAAGGTTAATAAAAACAAAGAAAAGAACAAAGAGAAAATAAAAAAAGTAAAACTCACCTTGAATTTCTGCCAAATGGAACTAAAAACAGCCACACCTAAAAAAAGAACGAACAAGTTAATAAAAGTCAAAAGAAAAGATAATAAAAGCAAAAAAACTATCTATTATCTTCTTGAAGTTAAAGAAGTAGCTAAAGGTCATGACTAAAGAATCTAAAAAAATATGAAAAAAAAGAAATAAATAAACCATTTAACACACCGTGTAAATTACATCATTAAATCACGTGTACCGTGTTCAAACACACCGTGTAAACTAAGAAATTTTCTAAAAAAAATTACACTTTAAAATTAAAATCACTTAAACAATAAATAATTGAAAGTATAAAAGTTGGTCGCATTCCACGAATATTAATCCAATCATTCTATGATTTTTACTGTAGGTAGATTCGATCTCGCTGAACAACTTTACTTAAGCAGAAAAAGGCAATTTCATTTGACCAAAGTAGTGAAATTACACTCTGAAGTTGCAAAATAAGTTTTCGCAAAAAAATTAATAATATAAAAATAGCCAATACTTCACAAATATTAGTCCAATCATTATAAAAATTTATACACAGGTAGATTCAACATTACTGAACAACTTTTTAAACATAAAAAAGTAATTTCATTTGACCAAAGTGATGTTATTACTCCTGAAGTTAAAAGAGAAAAAAAAATTTTTTGGAGTTAATACTGTTTAAAAAATATAATTATCTTCACAAATATTATACTTAGAATCATAAAAATTGAAATACAAATACTTTTTACAACTGCTGAACAATTTATTTAAACATAAAAAGGTAATTTCATTTGTCCAAAATTTATTTTATATATGAGTAAAATTAGTAAACAAAAAATAAGAATATGAGAATATTATTATAAAAACATGATTTTTTTTATAAATATTAAATATAATATTGTGTTTATAAAATTAAAATGTGTAAAATAATAGAAAAGAAGTATCAGTTTAAAAAAATTTTTTGTAAAAAAATTTTTTTGATATACGTGTAAAATTAAAATTTTCTCTCTATATAATGGGTCTTTGCAATAGAAAGGTACGAAACTCAAAAAAAAATAAAAATTTAATTAATATTAAATTTACACTTATTTTAATATAAAAAACATAATTAGCATATAAAATAAATTTAAAATTTTTTTTGAGTTTCGTACCTTTTTATTGCAAAGACCCCCATATATATATATGAAAATCTTTGTTATATGAATAAGGGGTTTTGTTATGCAAATATAATTACTGATCTGAAATAAAAATAAGTTCAACTACGCATTTAAATATCTAACCAACTAAAAATTTTATATTAAAATAAGCAATTAAAAGTCTTACATAGGGTTTTTTTTATATGATTATTAAGCAAACTCAAATCTAACATATTTATATATTGTTTGAGATCCTACTAAAGTGCCTTTCATGTGTGTTAAAATAGCTAAAAAGTATAGACACAATTTATTTTATACCCCACCTTATCATTATGAACTTCAACCAATTGAGAGAATTTGATTAACCATAAAAAGTGAAGTTGCTAGGACTAGAGGTATGCTCTGAAATCTGTTAATCTGGATATCTGGTCATCCATCCAAAAATTGACTGGATTCAGATTAACCAGATTGTGAAACAGGATTGACTGGATGGATCAACAAATATTCATTCATCTAATGAATTGTTTTGTGTCACCAGATTGATCAGATGGTTTAACAGATATCCGTTCGATCTGTTCAATTTTATGATATTTAATTCATCAAAAAAAAAATTTTTTTGATAAAAAAATATTTTTTTTTTGTTTCATTCCATAATAGCAAATTAGATTATCAGATAGTACAAGTCATCTGATAATCTCTTTTTTTTTTTATGAAATGCAACTAATTTGTTTTTTTTCATTTATGTAGAGTTGTCAGATAAAAAGCATGACTAGGCTTTTGGAATTAAAGTAAGGGAGGGCTGGAGAAGGGGAGCTCATTATTTTTTTAATAATTAATTCATTTTTTTTTGTTTATTATAGGTTGCCAGACAAAAAGTATGACCGGACTTTTGAAAATGAGGTAAGAAAGGGTAAGGAAGGAGGAGTTCGTTATTTTTTCTTAGTAAATTTATTTATTTTATTTTTTTTTTCTTTACTATAGGTTGTCAGACAAAAAGCACGACCGGGCTTTTGAAATTGAGGTAAGAGAGGTCAGAGAAGAAGAGTTCATTATTTTTTTAATAATGAGTTTGTTTTTTTTGTTTATTATAGGTTGCCAGACGAAAAGCACGATCAGAGTTTTGAAAATGAGGTAAAGGAGGGTAGGGAGGGGAGGAGTTCATTATTTATTCTTATTAAATTTATTTATTTTATTTTTTTTCTTTACTATAGGTTACCAGACAAAAAGCATGACCGGGCTTTTGGAATTGAGGTAAGGGAGTGTTAGAGAAGAGGAGTTTATTATTTTTTAATAATTAATTTGTTTTTTTTTGTTTATTATAGGTTGCTAGACAAAAAGCATGACCAGACTTTTAAAAATAAGATAGGGAAGGGTCGATAAAAAATTGTTATTTTTTTTTTAATAAATTTAATTGTTTGTTTTTTTTCTCTTCTGTAGGGTTACCGGACAAAAAACATGACTGGATTTTTGAAGTTAAGGTAAAGGAGGATTGGAAGAAGGTTTTTCATATGTTTTTTAATAAATTTAATTTATTTTTTTCTTTTTTGTAAGGCTTCTGGATGAAAAATATGACCAGACTTTTGAAAATAAAGTAAGGGAGAAGTGGAAAAGGTTTCTGTTATTTTTCTCTAATTTTAATTAATTATTGAGGTAAAGGAGAACCAAGAGAAATTTAGTTATTTTATTTAAGGAATGTTATTCAATTTTTTTTTACAATTTGAAAAGATTTTTCTATTTTAATAATAATAAAATATTTTATTAATTTATTGATGACTTAAATAAAAAATTTATCTAATGAAAAAATCAATAAAAAGACTGGATTATTTGATCAATCTGATCAATCTGGTCAATCTGGTCATCTGTATATTTTTTTATAAAAAAATCAATAAAAAAGACCAGATTATTTGATCAATCTGATCAATCTGATCATTTATGTAATATTTAATCAATCTGATGTTATCCAACAGATCCATCTGGATTATTTGCAATCTGTTCATTCTTAATTCAGATGATCCATTTTTTGATCAGATCAGATCACAGATTGAACAGATTTCACAGGAACGCACCTCTAGCTAGGACTGGTCCTTATTCTAATCTTTTTGCTATTAAAGATAAATTATTGTATACTTTCAAGGAAAAGGTTAGCTCTAAAGTTATAGTTAGATTTTGGAAAAGATGCCTTAATAAAGCAAAAGAATATAGAGATTTATGCGATGATGTATTATTAGCCAAAAGTGATTACGAAGATTCTGAAATTGAAGAAATTAATGATTAATAAAAATTTTTATATAAATTTAAAACTTAATAAAATTTACATTTAAATATATTTTAAAACATAAGTTATAAAATAAAATAATTTAAATATTTGCTTTAATTTTAAAAAAAATTTTTTACTATTAGTATATTATTGGTATATTAACTTTTTTGCACTGGACCATACTATTATATTATATGGTATTAGAAGTTTATACTCAATAATCATGTGATTTTGTTTTAAAATTTCTGGAACTAGACCCTTAAATACGTAACATTAAATTAACCAATAAAAACTTGAGAATTTTGTATCATATATATTTTTCACATGTTTGACGTAATAAGAGTTATAGAAAATAATAGATTTTGCCATTTTAACAGTATAAAAGTAGTTAATACTGTTATAAAAATCATATATAAAAGCAGCTAATTATATATTTATTATATTTATTATTATTTATTTATTATTCTTTACAGAAACTTAAAAATTCTAATTGATATAGTAATGATATTAAATATACATCGTAATGATATCAATTTGCAAATGATATCATTATGATATCGCAATGATATCGGTACATTATTTATTCGATATATCAAAATGATATAGTAAAGATATTTATTTAAAGAAATATCGAATCAATATCATACTAATATTGTTATAACAACGATGATTTTTTTAAAAAAATGTGAACAAATACGTTGTCGATATGATATCGTATCAACATGTATTCAGTATCAATACGACATCGTAAAAACATCATCTTATAAATGTCAAATCGACATTAATTCAATATTGAATATTTAATGAATCGACATCATTTTGATATAGTTAAACAACAATAAAAATGTGAAACAAATACGATATAGATATGATATCGTATCGACATGTATTCAGTATCAATATGACATCGTAAAAACATCATCTTATAAATATCAAATCAACATCATTTCAATATAGGCAATATAACGAATTGACATCATTTTGATATAGTTAAACAATAACGAAAAATGTGAAACAAATACGATATCGATATAATATCATTTTATAAATATCGAATCAATATTAATTTGATATCGTTAATATAACGAATCTATATCATTTTATCGTTAAAAGCAATAATTAATTTTTAAAAAAATGTGAAATAAATAAAATATCAAATCAATATCATATTAATTAATATTGATAAATTCAATATTGAATTTTAAATGTTTTTATATATATTTTATTAATTTGTAATTTAATTAAAATTTAATTTAAAATTTAATTTCAACTGAGATGATATAAAGTATTAAGAAAACCCGTTAAAATAAAAAACCTGTTAAATTTTTACATGAGACTATATACTTGTGTGCCACTTCTTTTTTTCTAACATGCGATGATCATAACACCACCAATAGCAAATAAAAAAACTGAATTCTTCTTGACAAAATTTCCTAATCGGCTCAGACACTTACTTCACTAGGTATGACAATCTTGACAATCTTTTACTCATTATTTAAAATATATATGATATTAGAACTAGATTTTTATTGGATAAAATTAATTAATTATTTGTAATTATTGTAAAATATAACAATCTTTCAGTAATTTTAATTAATCATATAGCTGTAAAATAAAAACTATTTTTTATCCAAATTCTGTTCGTGGTATCATGATCAGATCCTTGACATCCTCCTGAATTACAATTATGAATAAAATGTACTTTTTGCACATTATCTATTACAGTAATTGGAAAAATGCGCCTCCATTTATTCCCTGTTGCTTGAAGGTGATAAAGTGGACATTTCAACAGTGAATGTTCAATCCCAGTATCTTCAAACCAATCCACAACAATAAAGGCATAATATTTGTCATTATTACCCTTATGGCGAAAAATCCCTTTGATGATTGCATAAGATTCTTCATGATCTTCTTCATAAATTGTGACAAAATCACCAAGATGTAAGTGGATTTTTGAAAAGACACTATTTTTTTCTTCAATGGTATATGATGCTAATTTGTACCAGCTAGTTGAAGAATTTATAAGAGCCGTCTCGAACTTCATATTTATATAAGATAAAAACAGTTCAGTTTTAAAACCATGCTGCAGAGTAAACAGAAGGTTATTCCGATCCTCCTTTGGCATTTTTTTTTTTAAGGAAATGTTCGAGATAAAATTTACTGGGGATGTAACTAAATTAAAATTAGTAAATATTATGTATGCATATATGATATAATATATAATATACAATTTAATTTTACCTTCTGCATCATCATTCTGAGCTTGTTCTTTAATTGAATATTTATCTTCTGTAACGTACCAGTTCAAAAATAATTAACCAAGATTTGTGAACCCAGTACAAGGCCTATTAAATCTTGGATCAATACCACCATCTACTAAATATCGAATTGCAAATATAGTATTATAACGCTTTAATAAATCCAAGTCTATGTTTTTGCAATTCATCTTCGGTACCATTCCCTTAAAAATACGATGTACCATCTCTTTTATACCAACCTGGGTATTAGTGAGTGTTCCAAAGGTTTTAGCATGCATCAGAAGATGCATATTAACATGTATATTTGGTAAATTAACAAAATTTGCAAAAACCTAACATATAAAAAGAATATTATTGTTAGAATCATATTTAAATTATTCCACACTTTTTGAATTTCAATTCCATAACTATACCTTTGGAAGGATTGAAAACTCTTCTTCAAGATATTGTTGTAATTCCTTATAGCTATCTGACGTAAATTCTTTATTAAAAACTATCTTCATAGTTTTCGCAACATATATCCAACAAGATATAATGCTTTTTGGCACTAAATTAATTTGAAGTGCATCAATCCTTTGTTGAATAGCAACTGCTTCATTATGCTTAAGACTTGATTCCTTTAGAAACTGATTTAGCAAGAATGGCATAATCATAGCTAGTCTGAGAAGATCAGACATCATAAAACTATTATGATGAGAGATCAGATTTGGTAAATTACCCCACTTTTTTGGAATTTCAAAATTTTTCCAAATTTTAATGAAATCATCTTCTCCTTCTCGTGAAAATAATTCACAGGTTAACTTTAGCAATCGCCCAATCTTTCCTGCGGTGGCGTGATAAATGTCCTGCGGCGCTTGTAGATGCCTTTCCCTTTTTAATTTATCTAAAATACTAGGCAATTGTCTTAAATCATACTTTGTACAAAGTTGGTCTCTTCTTGATGTTACCGGTTCCTGAGAAATTTCTAAAATTTCTTCATTTGTAATATGATGGTAACGTAATATTGTCACAGTATCCTGATTATAAGAATTCCATAATTCCTTTTTAATTGTACAGGTACGACAACCTTTATTTGCATTATGCCTAAATTATTTTTAAAAAATTTCAATAGTTGTTATAAATTATATCATTAAATTGTTTCAAGTTATATTATTAAATTATTAATTAAGTCGAAATATCTTAGTACTCCTGCCAAGTCATTACCTTGAGGTAAATCTGCCATAATAACGCCCAAACCAGCAATTACCCATGTATTTTGTCCTTGAACAGTCATTATCTTACCTTTTTCAAGTTCTTTCATTTCTGAAATAAATGGTAGCATAAATTCGTCAAAATTGCCACCAAATGGAATAAACTTAAGAACAAAATGGTTTTTGATAAGTTTTCTTTGATGTGTTAGCATGTTGCCAAACTGTACATAGACACCACCTAAAGAATGATACACATTTCTAAACGTACTAAAATTATCATAATAAAGATCTAAAAATAGCTTATAAACTGGCATAGATGATGGTGGATCTCTGATAGAAATGTAATCAGAAGGATGTTGGTATGAAAGTTTCACATCACGAATGTGCCAACGGTCATTACATTTATAAATTACTTCGGTAATATGCAATGAATCTTCGGGAATGTTTTGGTGTTGAAATGTTATTAATATAGTTGCTTTTTCTAGAATTTGAGAAGTCATGATAATTGGAAATGGTTCGTCTACCAACCAAACTTCCCCAACAAGAGAACGACGTTGTCTTGATAATCCTTTTAAATTTCCAGGTAAGTCATCATAATTCAGAATTTTTTGAATTCGTAACTGATAATCTTCATTATCATTTTTCAAAATTGCTCTTATTAATCTTCCAAGTCTTTAACGACCATTATTATCGTTATAGTAGACAAAATCACCAGATCGGTATATTACTATTTTATCAAAAATAAATCAATCAATTTTGCTAACACAGACCATAATTATATTAAACTATATTGTTTATTACCTTCTGATATTATTATTTCATTTTGTCCAAAAAGTGGAGATTCTCCCCATAGAGTTCCATGCCAAAATTCTGATTTTGTTTCAGAATCAATGCCCAGTCCAAAATACATATGTCTCATCAGCATCAGATTGTTGAGAACACGCCATATAATTTCGCTAATTGAGAGTTGGTACGAAAGTTTTGAACCTCGTGAAGTTGACGGAGTTTTTTTGATGAAATTTTAATAGGCTTTGTTATTATTGGTAGTAAAGAAAGATATTTTCTCCAAGATTGGAATCTTCTGATATTTTTTACTATATGAGTGGGCTCAAATTGAGGATTGTGAATGATGTTAGCAAGATCTTCATATGCTTTTGTAGAAATATTGTGTTTCTGGAGCCAACAGAATAGAGCAGTAGTTGTATAATCATTGAAGTAAAGTGAAAATTCACCATCACAGGATGGTATCTCGTCTTTATCTAAAGCTTCAATAATTTGATGTATGTCGTTGTTCTCGTTGTTGTTACCTTCCTCTTCTTCTTCGTCGTTGTGGTCGTTGTGACTTTCCTCTTCCTCATCGTCATTGTGACCTTCCTCTTCTTCACCTTCCTCATTGAAATAATCTTCCTCTTCATTATAATCTTCCTCTTCATCATCATCATCACCATCTTCATCTGATGATTCGTCAATTACATTATCCCTCAAATCTATATCATTATCATAATGCTGAAAATATATTGATTCATTGTCATTTCTATTAATGTCCTCCATATCGATGTCTTCAGATAACATTTCATTGTTATCTTCAGTTGAATTTGCTGTTGTCTCATTATGACTAGTATGAGAAAACTGATTGCAAATTTGAAATGGTTTTACAGAACTGCCGGTGGAATGAATATATCTCTTTCTCATAACTAAATAAGACGTAAATAGTTTTGTAGAATTGTTGATTTTTAACAAAATTTATGGTACTTTGATATAATTATAGTAATCTAATCTGATTAGAGAAAAAAAAGATAATCTAATCTAGGCTGTAATTTCACTAAACATACAAAAAAAAAAAATAAATTACCAAAGTTTTACTAATATATAGAAGAATTCTTTCACGAAATCGGTATGAGAGGTCAATGTTCGATACGGTACACTGTTGAACTATCCGAATATAGATTAATTGTTGATTAGATGATCAATAAACATGTGCCAGAAAATGGAATTTTAGATTCAATCACACTCTTGTATCACTTAGAGCCACAAATATTACGTTCTTGACCTGTGCGATGTTACTGTCAAGACATTGACATGAGGATTGCCTTAGAGCCATATTTACATAAGCTAGAGACGTTTAACACATATTATGTAAAAAGTTTTTTTCTTATATTCACGCTTTACGTTATTATTTTATCATCAATATAAAAATGTCAAGATTTACAATATAATAATAATAAACTAAACAATACAATATAATCATTTAATTACATACTTCGCATTATTATTTGAAACATGGCTCTCATTTATATTCAAAGTGCATTTATTCATTATTTGTTATTATCAATCGATCGAGATTCAAGCATTATCTCTGAACCTAACTAAAACAAGGTCTGTTAATTAAATAATCTCACTAACATTTATTTGTAATTTGTACAATAGTATGTATTATATCAGCAATTATGGCTGTAAAAGGTTATGTTTACTGCGCTTAATCAAAAAAGGAAGTGCAAATTTATCTTAGATAAACATCTGCAGATTCTTATTGAATGATGTAACAATAGTCCTATTTGTTCATAAACAAATACTTTAGTAACTTACAAATAAAAATTTCCTTTCGTTAAATAAGTAAATCTAAATTTTCCTTTCGCTAAATCTAAATTTTCCTTTCGTTAAATAAAAATTTCCTTTCGTTATGTAAATATGTCAATATGTTAAATAATTAAAATTTAAATTTTTGTATAATTCAAATCGATTCTATTTTCAATTCTAAACAAATCGTCTCCCCTTGTAAGATTGTCACGAAATAAACATCTCAATATGGTATAATCTCAACATATACCGTATAAATTTGGAAATGCAAGGTCAGCTCGGAGGTTTGGGAATTGGGATGAGGTCTCTTATTTATATTTTACTTTGTTCGAATTTTTGTATTTCAGAATTTTTGTATCTTGTATCTATTCTTTGCTATGTCCAAACATAAGGCAAATCAAAAGACAGCAGGTATGTAACTTTATAAAATATAATTATAATAAATTTTACTTTGAGAATAAAATGATACTGAAAATATGTATAATAGTACCGATTTTGAAAAATCAAAGTCTAAGTCAAAAAGCGAAGAAAAAGAGGGAGACCAATATTAACGATGTTGATCAATTCATTTTAGGTAAATATTATATACATATCATATATGTGTGTGGCCTTAATATTTAATAATATATTTAATCTTTAATTAAATGATATACTACTAAATAATAGGTTTAGCTTCTAACCAAAGAAATAATGATGAAAGAGAAGATGATGATGGAAGAGAAAAAGATGATGGAAGGGAAGATGAAAAAGAAAGAGAAGATCGCGAAGAAGAGAAAAGTGGTAGTTCAGATAACGATAGTGATGATCATGATAGAGATAAAATGAATATGACAGATGATAAACTCGTAAATTTGGATGAACCCATTCCTGTTGGGTTTAAAAGTAATTTAGAAATATGCAATTTTCTCGTCGCCCATCCATATATTCTTCATCTAGCAAATAAAATGTTAGAAATGGATTCCGGTTCTGGCTCGACGTCTTCAACGTCTAGTGCTGATGTTAGTGCTAAATATCTTTATTTTGTACCCAATTCTTTAAAGTAAATAACATATCTTTTAATATTTTAGGATAATGCTCGTCTTTGGGACGAGTCCATTAAATGTCTCTTTTTTCGTACCCGCAACCCGCGTGGGGAGACATTTGATGAATTAATTAAAAAAATTTTCAAGGTTCAAATTTACAGTACAGAAGGAAAAAATTTCTTAGAGAAAACTCGTCAAGCCTTTGCTGACTACCGTAATAAACTTAATCAAAATATTGAACATGAGATAAATGAATATAAAAATATTAGAAAAAATAGGTATATTTTATTTTATTGTTTGATAATATATCTTATATCTAATGAGTTTATTGTTATGTTAATAAAAAATAATTAACTGTAGAGCGATCACTGGTAGCCTGTCAAATAAAGAAGTAAAAGACTATGTTGATGAACATTTTGTTCAAAAACTCTTGAATCGACAGTTCGCTGCTGTAAATCTCTCTGAAATGAAAAAGATTGGTAGCTTCGATACGTTAATAGATTTTATAAGAGAAACCTTCAAGGTTTCTTGGAATGGCAAAGATCTATCTAGGACCCAGAAATATACATATAGGGGTAGGGTCTATCAATGCGTCGTCATCATAGTGGAGTTGGACGGGGTAAGGTTTTGATTTGCGTATAATTTAGGAGTTTTTTGTCCATAGTTAGGTCATTAGATTGCGTATTTTTATCAAAAATTTTTATATGTAAAAGATTTAATTTGCGTATTTTGACCTATATTTTATTTGGCCGATCATATATACTGTTGTAGAAAATTATTCGATATGCTAAAATACGATTTATCAATCATAAAATTTACAATTTTATAGTTTTAAATTTTTTTTTTAAAAAAAAAGATTTTTTTATCGGTTTTTATAACCGAAATTTTTTTTTTAATATTTAATATTTTTTATCGGTTTTATAAACTGAATTTTTTTTTAATATTTATATTATTAGTAACCGAATTTTTTTTAAAAAAAGATTTTTGTTAAACCGAAACTTTTTCTTTTCCACTGATTTAAAAAAATAAAAAAAAAAACTATTTATAAAAAAAAGTACTAGGTACTACTGGAGTATAAATTGGAACTAACGGACTCTTACAAATATGGTGAGTTAAGTGTAAGAAGCAGAATTCAATGTTAATAAAATTTTACTAACATTCCTTTTAGTTTTTTAGGTACAAACATAATCAAGATTATTCTATTTTTTATAGCTTATTACATTGGTAAGTTTCAAATTTTTAGGAATTTTATCAAAAAATACTTACTAATGTTTTATAATTTCTTTTTTATAGATTTCAGAATTCGATCAGAACTTGGAATTCGAGACGGGTAAGTATTTCTAAAAAGAGATAAGCGGGTTTGATTTTTTATGTATTAAAGAGTATTTACTAACATTCTTTAACTTCTCTTTTGTAGTTTTTGGAGTAAAATTTGGAATTCGAGACGGTTAATTATTTCTAAAAGCGGAGGGTGCGAGTTTGAATAAAGCGTTTGCTAACTTCTCTTTTTTGCGGAATTTAGACTAGAACTTGGAATAATTCAAGATAGGTGAGTATTTCTAAAGGGAGAAGGAGTGGTTTTATATAAGAACACTCACTAATATTCTTTAACATCTCTTTTTGTAGATTTTGAACTGGAACTTCAAATCGGAATTTAAACATATTGTAGGAATGAACTTTCAAATATAAATATCAAAAAAAAAAAAATAATAAATTTTTTTCTAATTATAAAGCTATATAAATTCGTATACAAATATTGTTAAAATATAATACATTTCATTATATTTCGTTAACATAACATAAAGAGAAACAAATATAATTTTTTTTTTTTTTTTTAAAAAAAAAAAGACCGATATCAAACTGCAGATTATAGAAACTATATCATATGATATACTGCACTTTGCTGAATTAATTAATAATTGAAAATTTTAAGGTCTGAAATTTTATTTGCGTATTTTTGCGGTATTTTCAATATCAGGTGTCAAGTTTGCGTACCGTTCATATAAAAAACCCTTGCGTACAGCTCATAGTAAAATTTTCTTTCATCACCTGACCCCTATATATATATTTCTGGGTCCTATCTATCTGCCGTTAAGAACTTGGATAGTATTACGAAGGATATAATTGTTCCCTCTCGAAGTGGCAACAGGATAGTAAATTCTTTGGAACATGTAAGTCATTTTTATTTAACACATTACGTCTTTATTCATAAATATTAATAAAATTAAATTATAGATTTAGTAGTGCTCTTTAATTAATCATCAATAAATGATTTTTGCGCTATAAAATTTAAAAATATTTTAATATTCACTAATTTTTTCAATTAAATCAATAAATATGGTCATATAAATAAAATACACATGTTAATAGTCATACATTGTAAGTTTTTTGCTGGACTTGTAATTTCGGTATTACGAATTGTAGTATGTCCCATATTTGATTTCCATTTTCAAACTAAGTGATAATCATGTATTTCATTTTAATAAGTATAATTCTAGAAGGTTTAAGTTTAGAATGTCTCACGTATTACATAAGCATAATCCTCATTCAATGCGCTCAATATTTATTAATTCCTTTTAAACATTCGAAAATTAACACATTAAATCAATTACGAAAAGTAAAATAAATCAAATTTTTTTTTTGCATTAGAAAATATCATAAAAGATGTGGTAAAATATTATGAGTAAATAAAGTTAATTTTTTACGTAAAATTTTTAATCACTTTTAATGGCTAATTTTTTTTTTGTACAATGGGAAACAATGGAAAATTGACATTTTAATCACTTTTAATGGACAAGAGACGGAATTAATTTTCAAAATTCTATGAATTTATGATGTAATATCATGAATTAATGAAATCATTTTAATTTAAAAAGGAAAAAATAATTGAAATGGCGTAATCAGAATTGTTAGAAAAAATAATTGAATGGCGTAATTAATTATTAGAAAAAAATAATTGAAATGGCGTAATTAGAATTATTAGAAAAAATGATTGAAATGGTATAATTAGAATTATTAGAAAAAATAATTAAAAAATGGATTTTTCTCACATTTTTTAATTTTTTAATTATATATTTCTTGTCTTATATTCACTCATATATAACAAATTTTTGTCAAATATAACATCGCAAAATTTCAAAAATTCTAATAATGTCTTCAAATAACACAAATACAACATCATCAACCTCTCGCGATCCTTCAACCTCATCTCAACATCGTACTGATAACGCCAAATCTTTATCTAATTCTACTTCTCCTCGCAGCACCTCCACCAACCGGGTAGAATGGACAGATGAACAAACTGCTGCGCTCATTGAGCAGCGGAGGTCACAAAATTACGAATATTATTACCAAATTCCAGGGCGCAGCAGAAAAAAATTCTGGAGATCAGTAGCAGAAAATGTTAATAATACTTGTGAATGTAACTATACAGGACAATAATGCCAGACGAAGTTCAATGGGCTCGTTACTAATTATCATGTAAGTTAAATATTAATAAATAAAAATTTGTGTAATATTAATGATTTTAAAATATTTTAGGATCAATTATTGGTCATTGCCAATGACCCTAGAGACGTGAGGAGTCGCTCAGGAGCGGTGTTCTTCGACATAATGAACACCCACTTCTGGGAAAGATCAGGTAATAATTCTAATTGCTTTATATTTATTTAGAATTATGTATTCCAATATTATTTAATATGTTTCTAGATGATCAATTTGTACAAGCTTCAATCGGAGTTAGCCAGACTCGAAATTAAAGAAATCGAAGGAATAGAAAATGTATGTAAATCATAAAAAAAATTTAATCAAGTTATAGATTTTTTTATTGATTTTCTTAATCAATTTATAGCCTGAAGCAACAACAATAATCAGAATACCGTGGATAATAATGATACTATCGATAATGGTAAGTACAAAATTTTTTTCCTTTTTTTACCTATGAAATTTTTCTAAAAATTTTTTCTTTTATTTGATGCTAAACCTTAACTGTTAATAGTTTGATACGATAATCAAATAATGCTAAACTTAATAATTTGACAAAAATAATGCAAAACCTTAATAATTGATACAATAAAGCCAACATTTAACAAATAAAGTTTTCTTTGTTAATTCATTATTAATAAAATTTTAAAGTGATGAGAATTTAATTGTACTTGTGTGACCAACTCAGTGAACTTGCCCCTTAAACATTATTGAATTCTACACATTAAATTACGTCATTTTCTATCATCGATTTCTCTAGCACATTTAAAATTTCCAATTTAGTATGTTTTCCATTCTTATGATGAAAGAAAAAGCTTTTCCTGGTATAATCCTTTAGTCAAATATATTTTATATCTTTGTGAAATGAATTCATAAAAGGTTTCTTTTTTCATGTTGATGTATCAGGCCTGTTTCATATAAATATTCCTTCTTTTCTTAAAACTGTTTCCACTTTTCCTCTCCTCTCTTATAGGTTTGCATTTCTCTGCATGCAGAGATTATGAGTCATGATTTATTTTCTGAAGTATCGACTACAATTATTTATCTTCTTTATTATATCTTATACAAAAATATGAACCGTCGCAAGCCTCACAAATTACAGGCCGCAAAGGCAAAATCGGTACATCGTTTCAGAACAAAAATATTGAAGAAGAAGCGAAAGGGAATTTATAAAATAGGTGGGTGAATACCACAGCTTTCCGTACATAGTCTGGCCTGGGTTTAAGCTTCTAAAATGACTACTGTGAACTCGCCTCTCAGGTTGATGTTCTTAATGGTCCTGTGAAGTACCTGAATTGTTGGACTGTCAGGTGTCTAGCCTTTGCTTTAACGTGGCTCTCCTGCTGGGTGAGTTGATCATAACTGACCCCACCTTCTGCTATTCCTCTTTAATCCTTTCCCTCTGCAGGTTATGTTGAGGCTCTTGAGAAAAGAATCAATCAACTAGAAAAGAAGGTAAAAGCCTTGGAAGAGGAAAAAGTTTGGTTTTTTTTTGAAAGGAACAAAGCAATATTAAATATAAATCAAAAGGATGCCAGAATCAGGGCTTTGGAAATGGATCAAGAGCTAACAAGACGTATTGTATTGAGAAAGAAAAGAAATTAGGTTTGTTATTAAAGTCTATTATCAAATTATATATAATTCTTTATTAAAGTACCTGACAAATCCTAACCAATTAATTAATTATCAAATAACAATCTATCTATGAAAAAATCAAAATTATAAATAAACTTATAATAAATTTCTTATCTTCAAATATAAGTTGATACTTTTAATTGATAATATAAATGCTAATAAGTGCGAAAAGTGTTTCAATATAATCAACCGATCCCACAAATAAAGGAAATCATGTATCACATCCTAAATAAGTTTGTATTACCTAATCATTTGATAACTCGCACGTGAAAACCCAATCAGACTTTTTGAACACTTAATAGGTCTCGCTAAAGGAAATGACAAGGTTGATTTATATATATTCATTTTTGCTCTTGGATTAAAAAATTTTAATAAATAACTAATAATCAAGTTTATTACTAAGATAGCATAGTAATTTAATTATTATTAGAGAAATTGTTGATTTTATAATTTCTTATTTTAGCGTTAACGTAAATAATCTTTAAATCATTAAAATAACAACTGAAATTTCATTCTTTTTTAAAAATTCATAAATGTCTTCTGCGGTCTCGTTTTCACCAGTGGACATAGCAAATATTTTGTGTAATGAAGAAATGACCAATAAAATTACATTGATCCTCATGCATGATGTAATAAAAATCTCTTGATTACATGCATGTGATATCTAAAAATAGCTAAAATTCGGTTTATTAATGCGCGATTTTTTTTTGTTTATTTTTCAAAAATACACGTCTCTCTTCTTAAAAATATTATATTTGTCTTATATTTTAACACTTTATGGTATTTTCTTCTTCTCTCTTTTATCCAAGTATACTTTACTTATCTTTTACAATATTAACAATACTTTGGCATATTAGTTTATATATTTGATATAGCCACCAACACAAAGATCGTTCACCAAAAAACGTATAAGACAAAAAAATAAATAGTGAAGCCAAATATTACTATTTTAACACTTTACGGTATTTTCTTCTTCTCGCTTTTATCCAAGTATACTTTACTTATCTTTTACAATATTAACAGTACTTTGGCATTTTAGTTTATATATTCGATATAGTCACCAACACGAAGACCGTTTACCGAAAAACGTATAAGACAAAAAAACTACTTTTAAATAAATAGTGAAGCCATTAAGCAGGTATGAAAATGGGATATACGCATATTTTTCATATTTTTTTTGGACTCTACCATATTCGTAAAGTCTACTAGTTCTGTAGGAGGGATTGGTTATGTACTTTCTTTACAATAGGGTGTAGTTTGAGTCTTTCTTTGTTAGACTGTGGTATTACTTAAGGGAGTTAGAATGTATTCTCAAATGCTATGTTCAAATTGCTGAATATATTTGAAGCTTTCTTTTGTAATATTTGCTTAGCCCAGAGGAAAATGTTGTAAAATAGGGCTGGATATTTTATGACATTTTCTGCCGCCAATTACTTTGTCCGGGGTGGCGTCAGTCGTAGCAGCCAGCATTTTTTTTTTATAATATTATGTTTTAAGAATTAACACTTTCAAAATTTAAAGAGCTAACGTTAAAAATATTATCATTTTTATTTTTTCTCAAAATCCCAGAGATTACCTGCTCTAACCATTATCCCAAGGTTATGTATTAAATTTAAAATTTAAATATATTTTATAAAGAGTATATTATATTAATCATAATTGTTTTTTTTATATTTTTTATTTTTTTAAATTTACCCTTAGCGATTGGATCCTACTTATGTATAGAATAAAAGGAATAAGATGTATTCATTCATCACATGAAAAGAAAAAAAAGAAAAAGGAAAATGTGACCCCCCTTTCGTTCTCCCTTCGGTTTTTGTTTCTTTTTCCTTTTATTTCTTTTTCTTCGTCTCCATTTCTTTTTGTTTCATCTTTTTCCATCAATATTCTTTATCATTTCTTTTTGATCTTGTCTTCTTTTTTCTTTTCGCCTTTGTTTCATTTCCATTTTGTTTTCATTATTTATCATATCTGACCCATCCATTCTATCTACATTGAATATTACTTCACTTCTCAGGTATTGTTATTCTGTTAGGTGTGCGCCTTAGTAGACGTTAGTAAACCTGTATGGTGAAAGCGTGATCAGAAACTCTAGGGAGAAAACTAAAACTAAAACCAAAACTAAACCAAAACTAAAACCAAAACCAAAACCAAAGCTACTAAAACTAAAACCCTAGAGTACTGCATAAGGATCTGCTAGGAATCAGTACCTAATGTTGAACGGACACCTTTATTTTCTTCTTTATTTTCTTATTATTATTATTGATTAAATTATTATTATTAATGTAAATTATTATTATAATGTAATAAATATAAAATCATTTTTTATGATGTAATTTATGAAATTACTATGATGTAGTTATGATATCAAATAAATGTTATAATACTTTAGCGATGTTAATTCAATATTAATATGATATTTCTATGATATAGTTATGATGTCGAGTAAATATAAAAACATTTTTGTAATATTAATTTGATGTTAATATGATATCGCTACAATATAGTTACGATATCGAATAAATGTTATAATACTTTGCAATGTTAATTCGATGCTAATATGTTATCTTTACGATATAGTTATGATATCAAATAAATGTTATAATACTTTGGCAATGTTAATTCGATGTTAATATGTTATCTTTACGATATAGTTACGATATCAAATAAATGTTATAATACTTTTGCAATGCTAATTCGATGTTAATACGTTATTGCTACGATATAGTTACGATATCGAATAAATGTTATAATACTTTGGCAATGTTAATTCGATGTTAATACGTTATTACTACGATATAGTTATGATATCAAATAAATGTCGTATAGTGATCGCAGAGATATCGAACTAATCAATATCAAATAAACATAGTTAAGACTAACTTAATGACGTGGATTCGATTTTTTGTTAAAATATCATAATGATATCGTAATGACATCGTTATGATATTTATTCAATATCGATTGTAAACTTCAAGTTTCAGCAAAGCATATAAATATGGTCCATAATAAAGCTCTGATATAATATTACTGCCAGTTGTAACAAGTTTTCCTAGAGTAATATAAAATTTTGACATTTATTTATTATAGAGAAAAAGAGATTTCTGAACAAGTTTTTTTTATTATTAAATATAATGCCAAAATTTACTATATTTGTTCTATCGATCACATGCAGATTGGCAATTAATATCTGAGTTTATTATAAAATTTTTTATATATATAAAATTTTTTTACAAAAATATATAATAAATAATATATATATATAAAAACTTTTACAATTAACTCTCTTTATAGTTACACATTTAGGACAATCTATATTTGGTGACTATAATGAGTTGTGTCTATAAGCAATAAAATCTTATAATTAAATCAGTAATTTTGGCTAGAATTATAAATTGTAATAATTTTAGTTAAATATTTATATTACAATAATTTTATCAATATTATTCCAATTATTACAGATTTATAATCATTAGATTCCTTTTAATAAGACGATTCTAATGAGTTTAAGATCACTAAAATCTGGTCACTAAAACCCATAATAATTAAAATACAGTCAAAATATTTAATATTACGTAAATTTTACATATAAAAATGTTAATCTGATCTTTAAAATTGAATTGCTTAGTCAATACTAATTCAATCACTATAAAATTACTACCATCTGATTCCTTTCAATGAGATAAACATAATGAGATAAAGATTATTAAAATCTGATTATTAGATTATGAAACAATTATATTTTAATAAATATCTTTTTATAATCACATATATATAAAATTTTTAAAAAAAGATGTGATAATGACTATAGGTAGTTTGTGACTATAAACAATAGTTTTTATATATAAAAATTTAGGACACTCAACCAAGGTGACTATATAGGATAATGTGACTATAATAGAGGTAACTATAAAAAGAGTTGACTGTATTATAAAAAAAAAATTTTAAAAATAAATTAAGTAAAAAATAAATAACATTTTCATAATTTATTAAACATCCAGTAATCAGATTTTGATATAATTTATACCATTAGATTTGTCTTATTAAGACAGTTCTAATAATTGTAAAATCATTTTTCTAGAATTAATATTAACTGAAATAAGGTTTACTAATAAATTTTATTAATTAATTAAAAAATTATTAAAAAATTTCCTATACTAAAATGATGTAAAATTAGCTATTGGATATAAAAATAATATCAGAAAATTACAAATTTTTTAAAATTTTGTGAATTTATAATTTTTTTTTTCCTTACCCCTTCACTACCCTTTTGATCTTATATTCTTTATATAATTTTTTTCTTTTAAGTTTATTATACTATTACGTCTAAAATTATTATGATGTTACATTTAATTTTATTTATTTTTTACATATAAACTTGTTACACTATCATGTCTAAAATTTTTTATAAATCTGTTATACTATCACATTTAAATTTATTTAATTTGTTATGCTGTTATATTTAAATTGTTATAAAAGTCCATGTTTTTCTTTTTTTAAATTAAAAGATCAATTTTACAAATTTATTATAAATTATCATGTATTTTATTAACCTTGTTTTGTTCTGTTCTTTTCTGATTTTACCATATTTTTCAGCCAACCAAATTCATTCAAAAATCAGAACAACCGGAACAATGGATCAAAAAAATTGATTATCTGAATGTTCTGAAATTTTAAAATGCAATACATGCTTAGTTTTTAATTAACATGATTGGTTAGAATTAAACAGAATAGATCAAACCCAATTTTTCTACTCAATTCATGTCATTTTTTAATTGGCTAAAATTAATTACACTAAAATCAGAACAGAACAGAACAGAAATGAACAGGACTATTATTTATAAATTAAGTGGTTAATTTAAAAATTTTTTTACTAATTTATTATTAAATTATATTTTATTTTTGTTTATAAAGTTTTATATGTTTTATGTTTTATGTTTTATTGACAAAATGAATTCGAATACATGAAACAAATCCAAATACCAGAAGGTAAGTCTGTAGTAAAAGTACATGTAACATGAATCAAAGCTAAGTTAGAAACAATTATACTATACTATGATACTAACACCCGATTAAAACTGAGAGACCCTGCTAGTCTAAAGACCCAGAGTTCTAGTAGGGAGAACTCTGAAACAAACCATCCCCCACTGACACCAACACAAAAAAGAAACTAAGTAAAACACTAAATACGACTAAAATTTAGATATTAGAGTTAGCAACAGTTTGACAATATCCATCTTATCGTCAGTCTTCTTGTTCGAGGACTTCTTCTTCTTCTTGTCTTTTGACTTTTTCGAAGTCTTCGTCTTGTCCTTATTAGGTTTAGAATTAGCCGAGTGAGTTTTTGAGGAACGAGAATTCTTGGACTTCTTAGAGGAGTCATTTTTTTTGGACACCATAGAGGAACCAGAGGAATTCTTGAACTTTGTGGTTTGTGAGGCGGTAAGAGGAGCTGAACACCAAGGGAGAGAGTAGTCAACATCGTTGTGATTGAAATTAAATCTGGTTTTCCTACAGATTTCTACATTATCATATTTTTCGAAGAAGATTACAATCGAAGCCTTTTCACCTATTTCAAATTATTTAATAGCTTTGATTGGTAAGTTACCAAACATTTCTTGAGAAGGAGTAGTGCGTTCCCATGTTGACCAAAAACGAGATTCTTGAGGTAAATCATTAAGGTATAAGCGAAACTGTTCTCTTTTTTTCCTTTAATGTAGCGACCAGTTTTCAGGAAACTAACGTACAGATATATCACCAAGGGAGTATTGCCATATCCCCTGTTCAAAGGAAGTGAGTGCAAAAGTTGAGAGACATATTTTGATTCGAAGCGTTTGGTATTTCCTTTGCTTCTTCACAGTCATCGAGATAGGATCTCCCCACGCTTTAAGTTCAGCAAGTATTTTTTTATGAGACCAACTTGAGGGTACGTCATAAACGAAGATATCCCTAATGTTATTAACTTTTTCATCAGGAATGTTAGTATCTACGAATATTTTTTCTACTGATTTATCTGTAACCTTCTTTTTCTTCTTATCTTTTGGCATAGTATCACTACTACCAGAAGGTTGCAGAGGTATAGTTGTATCATCATTGGCGTTCTTCATGATTACATCGATCAATTCCTCATCAGCTGTAGGCAGTCGCTGCTCAGACATAATTGGCGATTTTGAGGAGGTACCAGGCTGAGATATTCCTAATTCAGGTATTATTGGCGGTGTGACTAGGTGTGAGTCACCAGAATTAACCAGATTCTGCATACCACATGACTTTTCCTTTACGACTGTATCGTCCACTTTTTTCTCAAGGTTGGACGAAACTTTTTTAAAAAATTCAGGCTGGTGGAGATAACACTCAAAAACCCTTAGGCCTGAATGTACCACCAAAGAAATCAGTGTATTAGGAATGTTTGTTCGTTGTGATATAGCTTTGTATCTTACAGGTTCAGCAGTAGCGCCAAAGATCTTTATTAACCTTTTGCCTTGTTCCTGGGTGGTGCCACTTGTAATCTGTTGAAAATTTTCTTCTAACAATTATAGAACATGTTGTTCAAATTGTATACACCACGATGCTATTCGGGCATCTGTTGTTTCTATCGCAGAGGTAGTATGTTGTGGTGAAGATACTGGTTGCTTGTTTTTGTTTTTCTTCTGTTTCTTTTTCCCTTTTTTCTTGGATTGAACTTTGGTCCAAGTGCGCTGGGGAGGAGGGAGCTCATTACCCTCTCTATAAACTGAATAAGAAATAACAGAGGACGACTTTTCAGCTTCAGAAGAAGAGTCAGTATCAGTAGGAAGAAGTTGTTCCTCCATAAAATATTTGTTTTGGCTCAACTCCATAACGTCGTTATTAAATAAAAAATAAAAAAATTTTTGTTTTAAATTTTATTATGGTTGTGAACGGAATGGGAAAGAGTTTTTATTTTATAAAGTTTTATATGTAATATATATATCATATATATACTGAATTTTTTAACTTATTAACTTTATACATAATATAATTATAACATATATTAAAATTTGCTTTTATTATACAAATATATATTTAACTTATCTTTATTTTTAAATTTATTATACATATGACATATTGGATATTTATATAGTATCTTTATACAAATCTGGATCCTTGTATTATATATATTCTTTGGGATTTTATTAAAGTTCTTATATATTCTGATAACTATTGTAATAATATTATTGATTATTTAATTAAATCTATACATTCTCTTTCAAATTCCAATTTTTTAAATTTTAAATATGTTGCTTCTTCTCATTTATTTTTTTTTTCTTACAAATACTATTAATTTTAAAATTTTTTATAACTTTAATATTTCTTTAAATACCATCTAATTAATGTTTCTATTAATTAAAATAAGTATTTTCATTAATTAATTATAATCTTTTATCTTTATCTTCTATTTCATCATTCAAAGTTTTTTACTTTAAAATTTTTAAAGTTTAACTTTTATTTGACAAATTACCCATTTTCAAATATATAAAAACTTATTTTTTTCATTTATATAATGATATTAACTGTATTTTATATGATAACTATACATGAAACTGAAATTAATTAATTTTGACCCCCAAAATGGTCAAAATGATCAAAATGATTTCGACCTAGGCCTCTCCAAAAGTCAAAATGACCAAAATTACATCATAGTTATGTGATTTTTATAGTAAACAATAATATTAAAATTCAAAGTTAATGATCTCTGCATCTAGTAATCTGATTTTTATGATTTTTACACGGTTGGATTCAGCTCATTGAGAGGATTTCAATGATATGTATTGCATATTTATAGCATCAATATTAACAGAGTTATTTACGTTTAAAATTTGGTATTAAATAGTTTTATTACTCATATAATAAATAATAATATTAAAATTCAAAGTTAACAATCTCCATATTCAGTAATCTGAATTTTATGATCTTGATACAGTTGGATTCAGCTCATCGAGAGAATTCCAATGATATATGTTGCATATTTGTAGCATATTAATTGACAGAGTTATTTACGTTTAAAATTTGGTATTAAATTATAATTATAAAAATCACATGACTATGATGTAATTTTGACTATTTTGGAAATATTTTGACTTTTGGGTTTTAATTTTGACTTCATGTATAATGATAACTTTTGAAATTTTATCACATATTTGAACTTGTCTAAAAGTTATTTTATTTACATTTAATCATTTAAATTTTATTTTATTATATATTTGTTTTTTTTTGTTAATTTTAATTCAAATTCTATTATTTTTGAAATATAACTTTTAAACTTGAATACAGTATATAGGATATTCAATATTGTGAATAGCGCTTTTCATTTTACTTTTATTAACTTTTTGAGAAGTTTTATTTCTCAATTTTTTTCTTTTTATTTTTATATTTATCAAATTTGTCTATGTATAAATTATTAGACAAAATTAATTATAAGAATATTTGGGATTTTTGCAATAGAAAGGTACGAAACTCAAAAAAATTTTTAAATTTACTTTATATGCTAATTATGTTTTTTATACTAAAATAAGTGTAAATTTAATATTAATTCAATTTTTATTTTTTTTGAGTTTCGTACCTTTCTATTGCAAAGACCCATTTACTTTATTAAAATCAATATTTGACTTTCTTGTTATCAGGTTTTATTAATCTGAGAATCCAACATGAATATTATTTCTAGACTCAAGAAAAAATCTTACAGTATTGATCTATTAATTTTGATAATAGATCTTTTTTATATAAAGAGTTATGTTAATTTATTTATTATGCAATAGATATACTTTATTAACCATTTATCACTTAAAATTATTTTAAAAATTTTTTTTCTAAAAAATGGGTATAATAATTAACAGAAAGAATTAATAATAATAATATTATATAATTTCAAATTTTTATAAATTATAAATTAATATATTGAATATTTTTATTAGTTTGTTTTATAAAATTTATTAAAAATTTAATTCTTACTATTTTTAATTGTTGATTAATTTTGTAATAAATAAAAATTAATTTTAAGAAAATAAAAATAAATTACATTTATATTATAAATACTATAAATATCACTTAATCTATGTAATGTTAAATTACTATTGTATAATATTATTAATAATTTTTTTATTATTTATTTTTTAATTTTTATTATAATTTATAAACTGATTTCCCATTAATAAGAATTAATTTCTAAAAATTGATTTTTAAAATTAATTTTTAAAATCAATTACTAAAGATTTTTAAGATTCATATTAATTTTTATCAAGTAATAAATAATAATTTTTTATTTTATATTATTATATTTATTTTTAATTATTTTTTCATTCATTAACTAATTTTTTTTTAAAATCTTATTTTTAAATAAAGAATTTAAAAAAATTAGTGTTTCTTTAAATATATTAATATTTAAATACGATTTAAATAAAAATATTTTTAAAAAGTTTTAGAAACATTAAAAAAAAGTTAGAATTATAATAATTAATAAATAAAAAAATTTTTTATTTAATATATATTTAATAGTAATAATTTAAAAATAAATAAAAGGGAAGCAAATATTATTTTTTTTTTTAAAAAATAATTTTAAAAATAATTTTTATTATGTTTTTATAATGTAAATAAATAGTATTTATTATTTCCTATTATTTTCAGTTATTTTTATTATTTTAATATTTAATTTTAATTATTTGACCAGTATTAGGAATTCATAATTAAAAAAATTTGAATTTTATATAGAAATTTTATTTAAGAATATGTTAAAATTAGCTAATTTTCTTTAATTAATAACTCTTCCTCATCTGATTATTTTTAATTGGCTAAAAAAATATAATAATATATATAATTATATTTATATAATTAATTTATAATCTAGTAATCAAATTTTTATGAATTTTTTTATTTATAATTTTTATTGCTCTACTAAAAATATTAGCCATAATTTAAAAAAGTGTTGTAATACAAAATTTTTATATGTTATAATTAATTAAAGCTATAAAAATCTTATAATTATAATTCAAAATTTTTTAAAAAATAATTAAGGTTAATATCTTTAAACTCTACAAAACAAAAAAAAGTTTAATTAAATTAAACTGTTAAATAGTAAAATAATTGCAAAAAACTGGTTTAATATATAAATAATAATAATATAATATTATATATATTATATAATTTATGATTAATCATAAGAACCTTATTTTTAAGTTAAACTTTCATCTTCTTATCAAATTAGCTAATTTCTAACATATATCTTATTAATTCAGTGATGGAAAATTTCAGTTTTCAGTAAAAATTTCACTGGAACTGGAAACTGGAATATTGGAATACCATTGGAATAACCAATAGAATACCAGATCACTAGAATACCAGAATTTTAATAGAACATTGGAATTTTATTCTGAAATTGATTCCAGTATTCCAGTATAACAAACAGATCATAGATCAACTGAAAAAAATTTTTTTAACTTTCAAAATAATTAAATAAACAAAACTAGAATCTAAATATATTACAATATGTCAAGTTGTGATGGAAAACCTTTCTATTGTTTTAATGAATTTGTTTATGTAAAAAAAGATGTTAAGGTTAACCAAAGTACCGTATATCACAGGTCACAGTACTCCGGGTATCTTGCAAATTTTGGGAGTTTTGGCCTGTACCTGGGGGTACTATATACGGGTGGATACTATACATAGGGGGGGTATAGGATTTTTAAAATACCCAGGGTACATGCTATGTATAATACCCAGATTTAATTAGATTGGCGAAACGCAAAAAAAATGCCGAAACTGACTGTTCTGGCGTTTTTATATAAAAACGCAAAAAAAAATGCTGAAACTGACTGTTCCAGCGTCTTTTATATGTAAAATAAAAAAAAATGCCGAAACTGATTGTTCTGGCGTTTTTTATATGTAAAGTAAAAAAAAATGCCGAAACTGACTGTTCCGGCGTTTTTTATATGTAAAATAAAAAAAAAACGTTGAAACTGATTGTTCTGGCGTTTTTTATATGTAAAGTAAAAAAAATTGCCGAAACTGACTGTTCTGGCATTTTTTATATATAAAAACGCAAAAAAAATGCCAAAACTGACTGTTCTGGTATTTTTATATATATAAAAACGCAAAAAAAAATGCCAAAACTGACTGTTCCAGTATTTTTTATATGTAAAGTAAAAAAAAATGCTGAAACTAATTGTTCTGGCGTTTTTATATATCTGAAATATACATTATATATTGATCTAGTATTATATCCTGGGTATTTTACAAAATTTTAAGCTTTAAATTGGAATTCTCTATGTAAAGTACCCGGGTACTTTAAAATTCTCGCAAATTTCTTGAGGGGGTACTATACATGGGGGGTACTGTAGTCCGTGATATACGGTAATTATTTAGCAATATGTCAGGGTTGTATAATGGTAAAAGGCTGGATTTAAGTAGAAGTAGAAGCACGAAAAATAAATATGTCAAATATAGTTTCTAGTATCAGCAAACATTTATCTGTATGTGAAAATTTTAAAACAACATATTCAGATAAAATTGAATATGTAAAAGAGAATATAGAAGCAAGAAAACAAAGAACAGCTGAACTCTGATCAGCTAATAATTTGAAAAGATAATTAGATCGATCATATTAATATAATTTTTATTTTACATTTTATAATTTTCTTTTTTTATTTATTTTTTATATTATTAATTATTATATTTATTATTAAAGTGCTAGAACTAGAAGATGATAATATTTCACAAGCATCATTTTCTACACGATCATTTGCATCAACTTCTACAAGTAGTACATTAAAACAATTACGTAATAATTCTATCAAAGTACAATCAACTATAGATTAGTATGTTGGAAGGAAATTTTACCCAAATGAGATAAACACGTTTTACAAATTGTTATTACATATGGGTTCTTTGCTAGGAAAATGACCTTCTGAGAACTTTTTACTAAAAATTAAGATTTTTATAATTCTTTATTTTTCAAAGCTAATAGATTAAAATGAGTTTAACAATAAAATTTAATTAAAAAATTTCTCAGACGATCATTTTTCTAGCAAAAAACTCATATGACAATTTTCAATGGATGGGCATTTCAATGGGTGGAAAATTAGAAAACAATTGAATTTTTTAATTTTATTTCACCTTTATTACAATTACCAAATTGAAAAACTTTAGCTGATGAAATATTAAAGAATACTGCCAAAAATGTACAAAATAATATAGAAACTGCTGTTAAAGAAGACAAATATGGTGTTTCTATTTTGCTTGATGGATGGAAAAATATTATTAAACAAAACATTTTGAGCTTGGTAATTATAATATCAAACAGACAAGTATTAATATGGGGCAGCAAAAGATATTAGTGGAGATCGTGAAAATACTGATGCAGCAATTAAACATATTAGTGCATTTTTAAATGAGACTCAAGCAAAAAATATAAAAATAAATACTGTCATCACTGCTTCTACTTCTTTTTATAATGCAATTCAGTAAGAATCTTTTTTTTTGTATTTTTTTCTTTTTTTAAATTCTATATTATACTAATAAATAATAATTTTTGTTATTTAGAAAACAATTGAGACGTATACATGATGATATAATTTTTTTGCCTTGTTTTGCTTATCAAGCAAATCTTTGTGTAGCAGATGTCTTTAAATCATCATCAAAATTACTTGAAACTTCTAAAAATGCAACTGCAATCGTTAAATATTTTAATACATTATTAAAATTTACAAAAGATCTTTGTGATGAACCATATTTGCGGATTTATTTCATCATCCAAATATATTAAATTTTGTTATACAATGTATTATAAAAGTTAAAGATATGCAATATAATAATCCAAAAAAAGTGCGTACAATTTTAAAAAATGCAATTTAGGACGATTTTAATTTTGGCCAGAATTAACATAATTTTGGCTAGATTTAACATAATTTTGGCTAGATTTAATATACCGTAACTGGTAATATGATAGTAATGATATTTAGTCAAACAAAAAAGAAAAAAACTTTAACGTTACAATCTATAAAATCTATAATTACAAAGACAATTTCACATTTAATAATTTGTTGAATAATAATTAATATCACTATAAAAGAAAATTGTATGAAAGAAATTATATTTTAATCAAAAGAAAAAAAATTACACCACAATGTATATATGATTTTATAAAAAAATTGAACCACAATTGCACAATTTTAACTGTAATATTAATGCTATAGTTCTGTACTAATTGCAAATACACTGCAATATATAAGAATGAAAAATACAGTAAGAAAGGATGACAGAAGAATAAAGGAAAAAAGAAATAAATGAAAATGGATGAAGGGAAGCAAAGATAATCAAAGAGAAATGAAGAAGGAACAAAAAAGATAAAGGATAGTAAAAAGAAATGAATGAAACAAAAAAAGAATAAAAATGAATGAGAAAACAAAAGGGAAATGAAAAGGAATAAAGAGAATGAAAAAAAAATAAAAGAAACAAAGATGGAATTAAAAGGAATAAAAGAAACAAATAGCGAATGAAAAAAAAACAGGGGGAATAAAAGAGAATGAAAGGAAGCAAAGGAGAAATGAAAATCAATAAAGGGAATGAAAAAAAAGCAACAAAAGAAGCCAAAGAGTAATGAGAGAAATAAAAAAAGCAATGAAAGAAATCAAAGATTAATGAAAGAAATGGAAAAAGCAATGAAAGAAACCAAAGATAAATTAAAGAAATGAAAAAAAGCAACGAAAGAAACCATGAAAATAAGAGAAATAAAAAAATGAAAGAAAAGCCAGAACACCCACCCATAGAAAAAAGAAAAAGAAAACGGTTAATATCATCTTAAAAGAAAAATAAAATAACAAGAGAAAGAGACGTAAAAGACTTACTTGAATTTTCACTCAAATGATACACATCTAAAAAAGACAGAAAGTTTAGTAAAAGAACAAGGGAAAGAATGAAAAGAAAACAAAAAAAAGAATTAAAACTCACCTTGAATTTCCACTGAAATGGAATTAAAAACAGCCGCACCTAAAAAAAAAGAACAAGTTAATAAGAGAAAAAGAAAAAAGAATAAAAGCAAAAAAAAAAACTTACCTGTTACAGCACTTAATCCCAAAGCTAAAGGTGACGCCGTTAACTAAAGAATTAAAAAAAATGATTTTTTTATTTTAAAAAAAAATGATAAAAAAAAAGATGATTATTTTATTTTAAAAAAAAAAAAAAAAAAAAAATGATTATTTATTTTAAAAAAAAAATGTTAAAAAAAATTTCCTTCCGCTACAGTAGCTTAAGTCTGAACAAAACTACTAGCGTTAATTATCTATAACATAAAAGGTAATATCGCTTACCATTTACGATAAGCTTATCTCATGAGTTGATATAAAAAAGGGATATATGCAGTTTTTGAACCGGTATAACCGGTATTATGATCCGATTATTTAGGTAAACAAGTGGTAAACGCGTAAAAAAAAAAAAAAAATATAGAGCCTCTGGGCTCTGGCAGTTTTTTCATCAGCGATAATGTTTATTTGTTTATTAGGTAATCTATTTTATTTGTTTCTTTTCATTCACTTTTTAAAACTTTAATTTTAATTCTTTTATTTCAATTTTAATTGATCAAATAAAATTAAATAAAAAAAAAATTCAACATTATAACGAATTATTCGGTATAAAGGCCCCACATGTGACTTGCTGATCTAATCAGATAATCCGAATATCCGATCTTGAAAAAAAAATTTTTTTTTTTTGTGATGTTGCCGGACGAAAAGCACGACCGGACTATTGGAATTAAGGTAAGGGAGGGTTGGAGTGGTGTTTTTCGGTTTTTTTTTTATTTAATTAATTATTCTTCTTTTCTTTTTTCTTTTTTCTTTTTTGTAGTGTTGCCGGACGAAAAGCACGACCGGACTATTGGAATTAAGGTAAGAGAGGGTTAGGGTGGTGTTTTTTGGGTTTTTTTTTTATTTAATTAATTATTCTTTTTTTCTTTTTTCTTTTTTCTTTTTTGTAGTGTTGCCAGACGAAAAGCACGACCGGACTATTGGAATTAAGGTAAGGGAGGGTTAGGGTGGTGTTTTTCAGTTTTTTTTTTATTTAATTAATTAATTATTTTTTTTTTTTCTTTTTTTGTAGTGTTGCCGGACAAAAAGTACGACCGGACTATTGGAATTAAGGTAAGGGAGGATTGGGGTGGTGTTTTTCGGTTTTTTTTTATTTAATTAATTATTTTTTTTTTTCTTTTTTGTAGTGTTGCCAGACGAAAAGCACGACCGGACTATTGGAATTAAGGTAAGGGAGGGTTGGGGTGGTGTTTTTCGGGTTTTTTTTTTATTTAATTAATTATTTTTTTTTTCTTTTTTCTTTTTTGTAGTGTTGCCAGACGAAAAGTACGACCGGACTATTGGAATTAAGGTAAGGGAGGGTTGGGGTGGTGTTTTTCGGGTTTTTTTTATTTAATTAACTATTTTTTTTTCTTTTTTCTTTTTTGTAGTGTTGCCAGACGAAAGACTTTTGGAATTAAGGACAATTAAGGTAAGGAAGTGTTGGGGAGATGCTTTTCGTTGTTTTTTTTTTATTTAATTAATTAATTATTATTATTATTTTTTTTTCTTTTTTGTAGTGTTGCCAGACGAAAAGCAGGACCGGACTTTTGGAATTAAGGTAAGGGAGGGTTGGGGTGATGTTTTTCGTTGTTTTTTTTTATTTAATTAATTAATTATTTTTTTTTTTTTCTTTTCGTAGTTTCGACGGACGAAAAGCACGACCGGACTATTGGAATTAAGGTAAGGGAGGGTTGGGGTGGTGTATTTCGGGGGTTTTTTTTTATTTAATTAACTATTTTTTTTTTCTTTTTTCTTTTTTGTAGTGTTGCCGGACGAAAAGACTTTTGGAATTAAGGACAATTAACGTAAGGAAGTGTTGGAGAGATGCTTTTCGTTGTTGTTTTTTTATTTAATTAATTAATTATTATTATTATTTTTTCTTTTTTGTAGTGTTGCCGGACGAAAAGCATGACCGGACTATTGGAATTAAGTAAGGTAAGGGAGGGTTGGGGTGGTGTTTTTCGTTGGTTTTTTTATTTAATTAATTAATTAGTAATTTTTTTTTTCTTTTTTGTAGTGTTGCCAGACGAAAAGCACGACCGGACTATTGGAATTAAGGTAAGGGAGGGTTGGGGTGAATTTTTTCGTTGTTTTTTTTTAATTAATTAATTAATTATTTATTTTTTTTTTTTTTCTTTTTTGTAGTGTTGCCGGACGAAAAGCACGACCGGACTATTGGAATTAAGGTAAGGGAGGGTTGGGGTGGTGTTTTTCGGGTTTTTTTTTATTTAATTAACTATTTTTTTTTTCTTTTTTCTTTTTTGTAGTGTTGCCGGACGAAAGACTTTTGGAATTAAGGACAATTAAGGTAAGGAAGTGTTGGGGAGATGCTTTTCGTTGTTTTTTTTTTATTTAATTAATTAATTATTATTATTATTTTTTTTTCTTTTTTGTAGTGTTGCCGGACGAAAAGCACGACCGGACTATTGGAATTAAGTAAGGTAAGGGAGGGTTAGGGTGGTGTTTTTCGGTTTTTTTTTATTTAATTAATTAATTATTATTATTTTTTCTTTTTTGTAGTGTTGCCGGACAAAAAGCACGACCGGACTATTGGAATTAAGTAAGGTAAGGGAGGGTTGGGATGGTGTTTTTCGTTGGTTTTTTTATTTAATTAATTAATTAGTAATTTTTTTTTTTCTTTTTTGTAGTGTTGCCGGACGAAAAGCACGACCGGACTATTGGAATTAAGGTAAGGGAGGGTTGGGGTGAATTTTTTCGTTGTTTTTTTTTAATTAATTAATTAATTATTTATTTATTTTTTTTTTTTCTTTTTTGTAGTGTTGCCGGACGAAAAGCACGACCGGACTTTTGGAATTAAGGACAATTGAGGTCAAGAGTATATGGTCAAGGAGATTACGGCATTCGCAAGGCTCTGTGACAACGATCATCTATCTAAAAGTCAAAGTTTTCGTACTGGTGGATTTAAATATCACGAGATTTCAATGTCGGTTAAGTGATTTCCCTAAGAGGAGCCTGCATGAGTTTTAAAATCATTGTTAGTTTTAAAATCATCGTCGGTAAATGATACAAAGAAAGATTCTTTGTCTCCATATTTTAAAAACAAAATTTTTAAAATTAAAAATTAATAAAAGATAATGAAAATTTTGGTTATTTCTTTATTTTCAAAATTCTTTAAATATTATAGCAAATTCATATGAAACCTGGTTATTTTTACTGCCTTATTTAATTATTTTACATCATGAAAAAGCTTTTGGAGAATAAATAATACCATTAACAACTGCAAATAACTACTATTGTATTCACAAAACTTTTATTTGCAACTGGTGTAAAAAGTGATGGGTTCTTAAAATAGTTGATGGGTTATAAAAAGTCGTTATTACTTTAATTTTTAAGTACGAGTTGTAAAAAATTTTTTTATTTTCTGATTATTCTACATAAGATTGATAAGATGAATGTGTAACACAATCGTATTTTGCACTGTTTACTAATTTTTTATTAAAAATTCTTAATTTAAGCTAATTCCAAGGATCGGCGCATATGCAAAAAAGAATATATAATAAATATATTATGCTAATAAAACCTGGTGAAACATGTTGGAATTCTTATTATTTTTGTTACCAATCAGTTTTCAAAAATAAACGTGCACTAAAGGTTAGTTTTTAATTTTTAAAATTAATATTTTATTAAAAATTATTAATTTAACAATTATTTTAAAAGATGAAGAAGGAAATAATAGTAGCAAACTAATGGCTAGTAAAATTATCTCAATTATTGATAATCCAGATTTTTGGTTAAATCTTAAAGAATTAGAAAAGATTCTTTATCCATATTGTGCTGCATTGAATTTATTACAAAAAGATAAGGCTTGATTATATGATGTATTACACTTTTTTGGATATTTCATGCAATGTACATTAGAATGTAATGATGAAAATTATAAGAAAATGATGACAAGTAGATTAAAAAGACAATAGAAAACTTGGAAGCAACCTTTGTTTATTTTATTCTTTTTTTTATACCCATCCTATAAATTACAATTTTTTGCATCAGATTCTAAACTTTCATACATTAATCTTAATAAGTGGGTTTAATATTACTATATTAAATGGTTTGGTAAAAATCTAACCACTATGGTACAAAAATTATTAGCGTATAAAGAAAAATATTTTCTATTTAATAAACCTTCTTTATTAGAATTAGAGCAAACTTCTTTAGATTATTGGTCATTTTTGAGCGACTCAGTTCCAGAATTATTACAAGTAGTAAAAAAATTGTTTAGCATATATGTTAACTTTGCCTCATGTGAATGTCTATTTTCTTTTATGGACTTTTTACATACTAAAAGACGGAATAAATTAAAAGTTAAATATTTTAAATACAGTATATTATTTATCAATGATCATAGGGAATTTAATTATATTGATTATGATTGATTATTGATCAATTAATCAATTAATCGATCACAAAATTTAGAATTTGATTAATTATGATTGATCAAATATATAATCAATCAATACAATCAATCAATAACCATATGATAACTTCTATTTAATTGATTAAAAAATTCTAATTTTAGTATACAGGCAGATTTTTATAATATTATTAATATTAAAAACTTTTTGCCGGAGAATTACTTTTTTTCCATTTGAATAAACTAAGAATAATTTAGCTTGAAAATACATAATAAAATAACAAATGGTAAACTTTCATAATAAATTTTTTCATAATATAAATATCGATTATCAAACTTAATTTACTTAATTTAAAATTTAATTTGGCGATTACTATTTGATCGATTAAATTGATCAATCAAACATGATTGATCAAGTTTGATCGATCATACTCTCTATAAAATAATCAATTAATCAATCAAAGGTTTTGAAAACAATTAAATTTCCTAAATGATCATAATTTATTAATTTTATTTTAATTTAGTATTCCAAAGTTTTATGGATGGCACAAATTCGTGGTGAATTCCAAAGAGAAAAGTTTGTAAAAAGCATTACATTTGATAATCAACAGGTTAACAATAATAGAGTGGTATTGCCTATTAGGAATGAAGAAATTGATGATGCTATATTAGAACCACCAGAATTGAATGTAGATGATATTGACATAGATGATAATAGTAATAATGAAAATGACGAAGAAATAGATGAATTTATTAAACTATAGTTTGAGGGATTAAATGAAAAGATATAAGTAACAGCGAAGATAATATTTCAGATAATTAAATAGATGAAAATTTAAATAAATTACTTAGCACGCAAATTCATTCTGCAGATAATAATGATGCAAAATAGGATTTAACAACTTTATTTAAATCTCAATTAGTAGCATCTAGTTTTTTTTTCTAGTATGTCATTATAATTGAATGTATTATGGTTACTAAATAAAGAATTTTTGTGTAAAATCATGAATTTGTATTGATAAAATATATGTATTCCAGTATTTTGAACTAAATTCCAGTATTTCAAATTAAATTCCAATATTCCAGTGTTCCAATTGTATTCCAGTAAACAATCCATTGGAATACTGGAAACTGGAAACTGGAATACATGTTTCCAGATTCTGGATTCCAGAATTTGCCAACACTGCTTATTATGTATAACATTATATAAAATTATAAAAAAATATACTTTTTAATATGCAGAAGTTTAAAATAAATATGCATATATACATTTTAAATTTCTAATACTATGATTAATAAATCATTTGATCATAGTAATTTGAAAATAATAATAATATTATAAGTTAATTTTAATAAGTAGCAGTAATAAAAATACAAAATTTTGGATTAGTTTTTATAGAATTTTTATGGATTTTATAAAAATTTTATGGAAATTTATAAAATTTTATATAATATAATAAAAAAAATTTTACAGTTTATGAGTAATTATTATATTTTAATAAAATACTTTAAAAATAAGTTATATAATATAAATAAATAAGATTTTAAATTTCAGATTATGTTATTTATAAATAATAGTCATCATATATTTATTTTTAAATAGAAATTTATTTTAATTATAAAATATTTATTATTTTCAATTTATTTATTTCTAATCATTGAAGCTATAAAGAAAAATTAAAATTTTACAATACAATTGTATAAATAAAATAAAAAAAGGAATTTTTTTTAATGAATTTAAATTATATTTAAAAATTTATTTGAATTTATATAATTTTATTATATAATGATATATTTTAATTTAAAGTTTTATATTATTATTCACTATCTTTGATAAAATTTCAAGTCTGTGAACCAATTTTTTCACAGAAGAAAAATTTTATTTTTATCATGAAGAAAGGATTTTTGCTAACCAAACCAGCTTCAAAAATAGCATCAACATCTTTTACGACTCAAGTTACCTCTACTTCTGTTTTGAAGAGTATTCCTTCTGACTATTTTCACGATGTTATAGTAGATTTTCTCTCAGGACTCATCAAGAGAAACTTTTTGACTATTTTTAGTTCAATAATAACTACAGACCCTTCAGCTATAGATGAGTTTCTCAATACTTACAAGGACCAAGTTGTTCCTATGAAAAAGCTGTCACTAAGCCTTCTTCAAGACAGCTGTTTTCTTATTATAGCTCAATTTTTAGCTACTTTACTTAATCTCTTTCTCTTGGATGACAAAAACCAGGAAATTTTTTTCATGGATTCCAAAATTTGCCAAGCATTAGAATACGTAAGCAAATAATCTCCTGATATGGAAAATCTAGGGGATCCTATACACCAATCAAACACGTCAATGAATTTTGATGTATTTGATACACATTCAATAGGATTATTAGACGATAGTCCAGGTGCCACATCCTTATGTAATGTCACACCTTTACTTATCACGCCCTTGACCAAATCTCAGAAAAGGAGTGCTAAAAAGAAGGTCCGTAAGGAAAAACAAAAGTTGCAATTACAAATTCCTTTTGGACTGGATGAACAGATAATGTCTATTTTTAGCACAGAATCTTCTGAGTATACACCCTCTAAACCTTCTGGTTCAAGGACGGTTACTTTTAATCAAAGTTTACTTTCTCCTCCTTCTACATCCTACTATAAGCAGCAGTTGAAGCAAAATTCTAAATCAAAATTAACATCTATAAACAATGGAAAGAAGTTAAAACAGAAAGTGACAGACAACAGCTTAAAGAATGGAAATGTTATTATCACCGGATATTATCTGCAAGGAAAAAAACAAGCACAACTACTCGACCTTGTAGTGTATGATATTCTGGCCAAATAGAATAATTATACTCTGTTGGCCAATTTAGGACGATGGGATAAGGTTATAAGGATGCACAAGAAGTATTTATCTGCGAGGGTTAGACTAATCTCTGACTACGAGTGCTTAAAATGTCATAATAGAGAGGACTGAACTGTCAATTTGGAAGGAATCCCTGTTCGATGATTTTCTGCTTCCTGGAACCTCTCTGAAAGGAAATAACAGGAGAAGTTCCAAGCTGTCATATACAATATTCTGGAAGATATAATAGACGCTTCCTTATTCCCAAATAAACACCCACACCAATTTTTGTTGGATAGTGGGATCAAATCTTTTAAATTAGTTAAAGAAGTTGACAGTTCTAGAAAGCTGATAGATTATTTTGACACTTGGAATCATGTTTCCACCTGCATTAATAATCCTCAGCATTGGAATAACATTAGAATCTCTTGGTACTGTTATTCCACACCCAACTTCAAGAATTTACATAAATCTACTCGAATTGGTAATGCAGACAAATCCTCAAGAACATCTCATGGGTCTAATTTTTTTATTTCAGGTTCTAATACTAACAACCGCAAGAATGATCATAATAGAACTCCTAAATCTGGACATTCTACCAAGAAGATTGATTAATCAAGAAACGACCAATCTAAGAAGCTGGATGTAAAATATTTAATCACTGGGCTAAAGGCATTATTAGAACATTATGTTTAGTTTAGTTGAGAGGGATAGATAGAAATTCTCACACTAACTTCTTGTCATGCTTAACATTCACTTTACGTGATGTTATTTTGTTTTATTAGATCGTAGAATTTTTCTTTTTGTTTTTTTTTCGTTTCTCTTTATACTTTAAACAATTCTATAACTAGACTTCCTATTACCTTAAAGAGAATAGGCTAGAGATATAGTAGTCATGAGATAGTTTGTGACCCTAGTGGAGGAACAGGCTGGCTTTATATTCCTGAATTTTTGTACACTTTTTTATCTTTTTTCAGCAAATAAAGCATTTCTTTTGACTAAAAAAAAAAAAAAAAAAAAAAAAAAAAGAATAATTAAAATTTAATTTAAAAAATAAAAAGCATTTGAAAATATTTTAATAAATACTTGAAATTTTCAACTTGATCAGAATTAAGAAAATTTTAGCCAGAATTATAAATTCAAAAATCATTAATTTAGCTAATTAAACATTTATTAGAAAAGGATGCTATACCAAAAATTCTTATATTAACCATAATAAAGTAAAAGCAAAAACTGATATAGTAATTTTAATGAATAACTTTTTTTTAATTTAAATCTTATATATTATTTACATAAAATTAGATTGTAAAAAAAAAAAAAAATTAAAAGAAAATAGAGATTTATTTTAGAAAAAAAGAGGAAAGATATTACCATATATAGAAGGTACTATAATTTGTAATATATGGTAACTAAAACTAATAATGATTTTAATATATAGTATTTTCTTTTTTTTAAAAAAAGAATATGAAAATTAGACTAAAAAAGTCTCTTTCTATTTTTAAATATATTTTTACTTAATTTTAATCTAACTTTAATTAATGCTGCTTATTTTCCTCCTTGTTACTTTTTTTAGATTAATACAAATATTAAACAGAGAAACTTTTTCCCTTTGGCTAAATTTTATTTAACCAAAATTTTCTAGCGTCAAGTACAGAAAATTCTTCCTTCAACAATTCAGCAATTTCCAATCATCATTTCTAATTGTTGAACGGCTAATTTGTTTGAGCGGCTTATGCTTTTTAAATAAATATCAAATGTCATAATGCATTTGCATGTTGATTGGTTTATTTTAAACTCGGCATTAAATTCCGATATCCGAAGGCCGATACCCGATTTCGAGAAACATCTTTTATTATGAAATTCTATCTTTTCTTTAATATGAACGACTTAATCTACATTTGGTATAATGTGAAAAGTAATTGAAAAAGTTGCATTTTGACAAGGACATTTAATATTCTATTCTTGTTAATGATTTCCTTTTATTATTCTAAAATATCATTGATCAACCGCACGCGCCCGTTTATATTCGCTAATAAAATTCCATGTCATAATATGTACTACAAAAGGAACAGCTGACAGGTCATCAATAACATTTATTTTATTTTTATAATTATTTTGGGCAAACAAATTGTGTAATGATAAACCGCAGTTATTTCGGTAATACCAATTTAAAATAATTGACAATTATTTATATTAAAATGACGGATTCAATTTTATTAGTATAATCCACTAGAATAATCGTATTGTTTTAGTAATAAATATATTTTTAATAATTATGACAATCGTAATAATGATTAATGATGAGATAACAAAAGCCCGCGGTTTTTTTATGTAATATTGTAATATCGTTAAAATGAAATACACATGGCATAAAAAAATAGTATATATACAGTATAAATTGTATTATCAAAAAAAAAAAAAAAAAATTTTTTTTTTTTAAAAAAAACCAAGAGAAAACTTTTTTTATTCAACTTATTAGTACTGCGCATATCTTACCAATAAAAAAATGGCTTCACAAGAAAATGTTGCAAATTTTCCTCCATTACAAAAAGCGATAAAACTTTCTACAAATTTAGTTTGTGATCGTTCAGCAAGTGAAATACGAAATTGTTTAAATGAATTAATAAATTCAATAAATAAACAACTTTCAGTTATATCTTCATTACCGAAGAGAAGAGCATCATTTTCTGCAAAAACAACAACAAAAAATATTGTCCCGATAAATACTCAAAATTTAACTACCAATATACCAAGTCGTACAGCTAGCCGTACACCAAGTCGTACTCCAACAACTCCAAAATATCCCATGTATCCTTTAACACCGACCACACCGACTACACCTCGAAGTATAACGTATAATAAATCTCCAAATAATAATAATTCTAATGTATCATCAAATCAAGTTTCCAGGACTTATTATTGGCCAACACTTTACATACATATAAAGATGTGTTTAATGGATTTAGAATATTGGGAAAAAGGTGAAGGACATCCTGTAGATAGAACTTCAGAATCATTTTATTTACAACCTAGAATATTATGGCATTATAAAGAAGTTAAATCTATGGATCAAAGAAAATTAATAGAAATCATCTTGACCGATTTAGGTAAAATACAAGAAGCTGTTTTAAAAAGAATTAAAAGAGAGAATAAATAAATTCAAATCAATCAAAAACATGTATAGCATCATTATTAGATTAAGGCATTTTTTCATTTAATATTTATAATCACACACTCATATACTCAATATCGCATATTAAGATTCATATTGATTTTATTATTTACTACTAAAAAATTATAAACATTTTAAACATTTAAACATTTAAACATTTTAAACATTTTCATATAAAATATTTTTCTTATGCGTAGTTAAATTCTTGTTAAGATTTTTAGTAAAAAAAAAAAATTAATAAAAAAAAAAATTTTTAACATAAATTCATCTTAAAATTTTTAATTAATGATATATTCATTTCATGTAAATATGCATATTCAATTCGTATTTGCCAGGATTAATGGGTGATATATTCCTAAAAAAAAATACAAACCGGGAAATATTCATCTGAAGAAGAATAATACGAGGTAATAGTAAAATGTCAAATTTGTTTGCAGAATCTTGAACGAATTATTGAATTATTGACAATGATGGCTATTGGTCCAATTGGACTTGAAAAAAAAAAAAAGACTCAATATTATCAAATAAATCAGACTTATATGCATGACCGACATTAAATTATGACTAGTCTTTAATATTGAAAGAGCAACTTGGTAACAACTTCAAATAATTTTGTGAATAAATTGAGAATAAATAACGATTTGATTAACTTAATTTATTTTCTTTTCTTTTTTTTTCTCGATATAAATAAATAAATAATTATTTGTCATAATTTCATAAATTATTAAAAATTCCTTAAAAAAAAAAAATTAAAAAAATAAAACATAAATCCATATTCTAAAGGTTGTGTATGTTACAATTAATGATGTACTGTACAATAATTAATTAAATACATATGAAGTCGAGTTTCTAATAATCGTATTAAATAAATAATTTAAAATTTTTTTTTTTTTAAAAAAAAAAAAAAAAAAAAAAAATTTAATTCGAATTTTTCCACCATGGCATTCTATGAGATTCCAGAATCTGCATGATCTCGTCTGGTAATTTATAAGGATAATTACCGGTTTTGAACCAATTACTTGAATAGTCTTTAAAATAATTGCACATTATTTTATAGTCTAATTCAATATTGTCTTCTATAGTAATTGGAGAATGTTTTTGTAAATGTTTTTTAACTCCACGATAAGAATATAATAAATAATTTGAAGTATTTTCTATACATATTTTACAACGGAATACTTCTAAACCACTATTATTACTATTATTATTATTATTATTATTATTACAATTAACGTATTTAATATTTTCTTTCTCGTCATCATTTCCTCCTAACCCAAATGCAATCGCAGATTTTAAATTAGTCACTTTTTGAAAAATTATATTTTCAACTGATCGTAATGCAACTGTTGCATCATTAGCTTTTCTCTCGCATTCAATTGCTTCTTTAAATATTTTTTGTATAATATATTCATCCAAGAATTTCTCTGTCCATGCAATTCTTGGATCATTATCAATATAAGGTGGTGATATATACGTCTTACAATGAACTATCCAATTTTGTAAAGGACTAAAAAACCATTGAGTCCGTAATAATTTTTGATAAATTTGATTATATCTTATAGGAATTGAATATTTCATCTCGATTTGTTTGTAATCTTGTATCATTTTTTCTCTCCAAGATTTATATGTAACTCTCGCAAATAAATGATTAGGAAGGGTAATCGTTTCATTAAATGTAGGACATAAACTAAGTATGTAAGGACTATAAATAGATTTACGAGAATTTAATTCTGACGAAGAAGATGATGATTCATGTTGTGAAGTTTCAAGCATCATTAAATGACAAAAAGATTTCATTTGATTTAATTTTGCTTGATTATGAATCTCTTTTGAATCTTGATCAATTTTTCCACGTTTTAAAGCATCCTCCATAAGTGATTTACACTTTAAAGTTTTCTCTTCAATCCATTTTTTATGTTCGGATTCTTTCACTTTAGAAAATTCGATTTCTGATAATTTATAATCCGATTTCCAAAAAACTTTATATTCTGGTCCAAACATACCATGCATTCGAAAAGTTTCAAATGGTAAACCTGCAGTAAAATCGGGAATCGATTGACCTCTACAAATATAATTTTATCATCAGTTACACATAAAGTTACGTAATTGTATATGATATGATGATGCACGTAGATTAATTTTTTACTTACTGTGGTATATATTCTACTCTTTCCATTAAACATTCCCAACAAGATCTAACACGAAAGATCCAATATATTCTAACATTATTACTTTTTTCCGCACAAAATTGACAACCTTTTTCTAACATAACAATTTTACAATAATCCCTCTCATTTAAACCTTCAGGAGGGGGTAATTGAGGAAAAAATATTGTATTTGTTCTAGAAATACGCCAAACATCCATGGTAGTAGAAGAAGTCGGGCATGTTAAATAATCCCGAAATTTACGACAAACGAGTGAAATTGAAACCAAATCCCATGGAGTTAGGAATTGACAAATATTAATAAATAATTCTGTAGGTATAATAATGAAAAGGCAACGCGAATTATATGGATCATTTTGTAGGTTTAACCGTGAATTATGAAATGAAAAAGTTGGAATTGAGTTAAAGGTTAACTTTTGGAAAGAAAGATTCGGTAAGGATGAAGATGAAAAAGATGATGATGATGAGGAGGAGGAGGAGGAGGAAGAAGAATAGGATGGTAAGGAAAATGAGAAGTGGGAAGTTGTTATTATGAAATTGGATTCTGAGTTCGTGGGCTCATTCATGTTTATAATTCTGGAAAGAAGATAAAAATAAAAAATTTTTAATCTTCTTAAATAAATTAAGCTATGGAAATGAAAAAAAAAGAAAAAAAAAATGAATGCGAATATAAAAATTTTACCTACAAATTATCAACGACGTTTATATACAATTGTATAAACCGCAGTAAGTAATTTGTTTTTTTTTTTTTAGACACAGTTTATTTTTTTTCGGAATTATACATGACAGCTGACAGAATGTTTATAACTAGATAAGATTATCTTATTGTTTTGAAGCAGAAGGATAATGTAGAATAATGAAGTTTGACAAACAATCGATGGACTAATGGAGATCGAACTTATAATCCAATAAATTTTTTTTTGGTTTCAATTTCGAAACAAAACAAACGAGCAAAACAATTAATGTAATGCTCAAATTGTTGAATCTCAATGAGTCGATTTATATTTATATTTATGTTACTTTCAAATCTTATTTTCTTAATAGTAGTAACGCTTCAATATGACGCTATTTATATATAAAAGAAAAGATTCTATGAACTTAAAGCACTTAAGAGGAAAATGGGAAATATTTTTTTTCCTTAAGAACTTGTTTTTAAAGTTTTGTGAGAATTGGCGTTTTTTAATATTTTAGCATATATAGTATTTATTTATTGTACAACATATGTAAGTACAAGTAATGTGATCCTCAACAAAAATATGTTCTTATGAAACAAAGGGATTAGATAAACAAAAAAAAAAAAAAAAAAAAGTTCTAAAAAAAAAAAATTTTTTTTTTTGTTATAACAAAAAAGAATTTCTCTGATAAAATCGTGATTTATAAGATTTATTAAGGGTAAACAATTTTATTTATAGGTATCAACCCCGCATATATATTATTATCACAGAATCCAAAATTCGAAGTGATCATTAATCCATTAAATACTCCAATTGATAAATTTGTAAAAGATTATCAAGTTTCCATTATTTTTTCCTTGGTGTTTAATAAGAATGTAATACAGGTGTAACGTGAATACCATCCGTATATAAACAAGTTTGTTATTTGTGTTCATTACCAATTATTAAACATTCTATATTTTATTTGTCAATTATTATTATTAAATTACAAAATGAAATAATAATAAAAAAAATCATTTATTTTCATATTAACGATTAATTATTGTACTAAAAATTTTTATCTTTTAAATTTTTTTTTCATTTTTTTCATTTTTTTTTTTTTTTTTTTTTTCCATTTTCATATAATAAATAGGAATTTTTATCGAAAAAAAAAACCCAACTTTTCGGAAAAACTTGATAAATATTTATATTATTACGTATTACAAATCTATCACTTGTTAGTATTAGTTAAATTAAAAATTTGCAATTAAACTCTATTTTTGTGTCACTAAATATATGCGCTAAAATACGAAATATTTGGCTGATATAAAGATAATTCTATTTCACGTGATAATCCATCTTTCTAAATTTGATTGAGAACGGGTCATTCTTGATACCCCAAAGTTACATCAATCAAAGAAGAATGTAAGAATGATTTGGAAATGTTAATAAGAAGACAATCTTCTTCCACCAATTGTAACAATTCACGATGTGCACCATTGATATGGCTGAACCTGAACAACTTCAAAGATGTTTCTTCCACAACATTGTTTGTACAAATAATGTATTAAAAACCTTTTGTGCATTTAAATAAAAAAATAGAAAATAATAGAAATTTCTTTCTTGTTAACCATTATAATAAGTTTCACAACCTTCTTTGTTGCTTCTATTACTTACTAACACAGCATAAAATATTCCCCATTGAGCATGGCCCCCATGTCATAAGATCCGGTACCGTTAAATAGAAAATTAGTGCCTGACTCTGGTCAAACTTACATAACCCCACATACCATAAAAAGACTCGAGTACTTTATGCAACCTCTAAAAGGTGATACATATTACAAACCTTATATTTTTACATAATATTGTTGGTTCGGAGGAAATAAAATTAAAAATTAAGTAAAAAAGGTAAAAATGATGAATAATTGAGATTTGAGATTATATAAAACGGTTGGTAAAATCGAAACATATAATAAAATTATTAATTAAATTAATTTATGATTATTCTATTACTGTATTTACAAACAATATAAAAAAAAAATACATAAAATTTTTTATTTGTTTGTTTATAAATAAACCTATTTTTTAGGAATTTAAACAATGCATTCTCTCTTTTTTTTTATTTGGCATTATTATTTAAAATAATTGCTGTCCATTGTTCGCTAATCAAAAAAATTTGGTGTTTCAAATTTCTCGTTTGATTTACAATGCGAATGCGATCATTGCGTCGTAAGTTACACTAAACTTAAATTTTGAAGTAAATGGTTAGAAGCACACGTATTTACTAACTAGATCGTATAATTCTAACTTTATAACTCCTGTTTCAATAAAAATGACAATTTTCACATTTTTCTTTTTTTTTAATGTGCTGATTAGTAACAGTAATAGAAATTAATATACCAAAAGCACTAACGATAATACGCCTGCCTAGTTGGATGTTAATCATGTTAGGTCGTCGTTCGGTTTAATTACCGGATTTATCTTATTTAAAAGAGAAATTCATTTATTGATTATCTATTTAATTATTGTATTTATTTTATTTATTGTCTTGTTACTAACCAATTTCAAAACCTATTCTTTTATAAAAGATTTACGGGTTTCAAGTCAATCCTTTAGTAAGCGGAATTGTCAATCATCTCAAGTTTGCGCTTCAAGAGATGAAGAATGACTTATTTTGCTAACCGCTTTTTTTTGAAAGATGGTTGATTATCATTACAAAAAAGATTTTCACATGAAAATTTCTCCCTCTCCTCGGGGCAAACATCAAAAAAATTGGCGTAATTTAATCAATCATACAATCATATGACCAGCCTTAACCATAAACTTTAATGTTTTTTTTTTAATCCTGAATTTTCTTCTTTTGTGTATATTTATATCTTTGACACATGATATTGTTTGCAAAATGATCTTTTACAGCTTGATTTACTGTATATACGCTCTGTAAATTTCTAAAGCTAATATTTATTTATTTATGATATAAAGTTTAAAGATGATTCTCATAATCTTTGCTAAAGCCTGGCTGTTTTTTTTATAATTGCTTTTCAAATTATCTAATTACAAATTAGTAAATATACAGTAATATAACAATTTTAATTGCATAAAACTATTAAAATAAATGTTTCTTTAATGATAATATTAATACTATATTAATAGACAAATAATAAAGATCATTAGAATTGAGATTTTTAGAATATATCAAGATTATAAATATATTGAGTATAATTTATAAATACATATTAATTGACCAAAAAAAAAAAATAAATAAATAAATAAATACATATTAATTATATTTTTTTATAATTTTAAATTTTCATTCTTAATATAAATTGGTTTAATTTTTATTTGTTTATATTATGATAACTTATTCCAGTAAACTATATTATTAGATCTTTTAATAAATCAAGGTCATTTATAATATTTAATAATATTGTTATATATAAGAAATTAGCTTAATTTTAATTATTAATCAATAAAAAATATTATAACTATTTACTTATTTATTAAATTAAATAAATTATTATTTTTTAAACATAAAATTATTAATTTAATTTATAAAAAATATGTTAGTAAAATAATTAATTAATAGTAAATTATCAAGTTTTAATATCAATTAAATTTATATGTTAGAAATTAATTTAGTAATAATTTTTTTTTTTAAAAATATATAATCTATATATATATATAATATAAAATTTTTTTTATATTAATAACATATTTAAAAAAATACTTTATTTTAAGAATTTTATAATATTTTTCTTTTCTTTTTTTTTTTTATTATTTAATTATTATTACTTTTAGTTGTAAATTTTTTTTTTATTTTTTAAGAAACAATCATAGAGAAAACTCTATTACAAAAAGCAATACAGATTCTAAAATGATACATCAAAGATGTGAGTCATTAAATAATGGTCAAATCATCAACGACTACATAAAGGTAGGGATTTTGAATAGGTTATCATGTTACCCTCAGATGAAAACTAAAAAGTAAGCATCTCGACTCTGCGAAAACTACGAACTTAATCAAGTAGAATCACCTTCCACCAAGAAGGCCTCAACTCCTTAATACATCTACCACTCTTCTAACAGACGAACAAAGTAAGTTGCATAGATCCTTAAGGTCTTTGAAAAGTCAACTCACTGAGTATCAAAAAAAAAAGTCTGAAAAAGAAAAATAAATGCTAACTATTAAATGTTATTGTAACAATTGTAACAAGAGCTTGAAGATATCCATTTTATCTTGAGGCTTCTTGTCAGAGGCTTTTAGTTGTAAATTGATTTATTTATAAATATTTTATATTTACAAATATATTATTCAAATTTTTTTATAAATTTTTAATAAATTATAGTGTTAACTTTATTATTTCTTGATTTTACTATAAAACTTTTAAACTTTTAGTTCTTAAATATATAAAAAAAAAAATAAAATTTTATTTGAAATCTATAAAAGTATTTTTTTTTAAACCAGAATTTCATTTTACATAAAAAAAAAATTATACAATTTGTATTTACTATTATTAAGTCAACTATTTAAAATAATTTTTAAAACTAAAAATTTTTTACAACCTTACTATATAATGAATCAGATGCTTAAGGTTTTTTTTTTATAATCTGTAATAGTATTTTCTTTTTTGCAAGTTATCTAAGCCACAAAAGGTTGATGTTGCATTAACTTCCATAAGGGGGAGGGAGGTATATCGAATCATTTATTAACTGATTGTTTTGTTCGTTTATACGTTTTTATTTCTAATTTTGCCAACCGACTTCTACATATATATTAGTTAATGTAGTTCCTATAGGTTAATAAGTAAAAGATCTATTTTTATTTCAATTGTCCTTTCTAGAAAATTAAGGGAGATATAACTTCAAATACACGATATACCGATATTCGATGTTACCGATATATATTAAAACTCGATATAACGATAAAATTTGGCTTTCCCACACGAGAGAATATATAAATATAGGTATAATTTTGGAATAATGATATTTTCATATAGATCTCGACATATCGTTATATCGGAATTTGACTGTACCAATCTTTTGATCGTACGTTTGTTTATACACATACTGACATAATTCTCATTTTACTAGATTGACTTATTATCAAATCATTCCGTAAAACGAACGAGTGATCGTATCTCTTTACTCGTTATAAGTCTACATTAGTATTGTACCATCTAATGATTAATCATTAGCAAAAATTAAAGATTCAGTACAATTTACGGAATTACAGTCAATTGGAAGGTATAATCCACTATATTATGGTATTGAAGATTATGGTTGATTAAAACTATTTTTTCATTTTTTTCGGTACGCTCTCTTAATCATCAACCTAATCGAATGCCAGTAGGCGGAGATTGCTTTGTTACACATAATAATCATGATCTCTATTAGGCGACAAAGTTGTTTTATATCTTTGTTTTCTTGTTTTCATGGTTTGATTTGAGATTACGTAAATAACCTCTTTATGGTAAGTCACAAAATTTTTGGTAAAAAAAATCATTGATTTATTTGATATAAGATCACTAACCCAAATTTTATTTATTTAATTCAAACGCCACGAATATAATTAAACAGAGAACAAACCATAGAGGAATCCAAGTTGATCAACAAGCAATTCAAACCAAATTCTTTTGAAATTAATGGAGCACCAGCTCTTTCCCGATTCAACAAAGTGGCAAACTTACGTCTGTGCCATTGGCAACTGTTATAATAGATGTCATTGTTGGTGAGATCGTTGCAACAACTTTCCAGATAGAACTATTCAAGTTCATTAGCCTAACAAGATGTATTTATTATAATAGAACATGGTATTACAGACTCTCAGACTTCTCCTTATTTGATATGGAATTATATGTTCTACTATAATTATAGACAAATGTGCATTGTCATTATATTCCATTTTCTCAAAACAGTAACGCCAATCTTAACTTTGTCCTCTAATCCATTCATTAATAAAGTTTCACATCCCGTAAAATATTACTTTCAGAGGACAACGATACCATTTCTTATTTTCACCTATCATATCATAGAGTTGCACAGAGTTAGCAATAAATAAATCATGTTCTTTATTATTCATAATGTTTAGTATATGCTACAAAGTCACCTCTTATTTTTAGCAGAAAACGCGTACTTTGTCAAAAAACATGAGTTAACGGTAGAGGAAAAACAAAAAAAAAAAACCAATAATAGTAACTGTGGTATATGAAATGCTCAAAATGCAAAAGAGGGAGGAGGAAAAAAAAAAAAAAAAGATATTCATTAGGTCGACGTAATCAATGAATGTACAATGTAATACAAAATTCAAATGACGTACATGTAAAATGTGGTATTATTAAAAAAGGGAATCAGTAAATAATAATCTTATAATATTATCTTTTCAAAATATTACAACTTCTTTCTTACTAGATAACAATAAATAGATAAAAATACTAATTACTAAAAATACATATATATAAAAAATACATATATATATAAAAATAACTTTGATATAAAAACTAAAATTTATTTCACTCTTTTTAATTCACATTTCACTAAATAATATTAGGAGTGAAAGTTGGTAAAAGTGGTATATTTTCGAATCCAACATCAGAGAAGACTGGTCTATTTAATTTTAAAAAAATATGAGTTTCATCATGTAATTTACTTATATTTACTTCACATTTACTGCAGACATCAAAATCTCGACAATTTCCACACTATCAAAAAAAAAAAGGGAAATTAATATAAGTGAAATCTAAGAATAAAAGTAGACTTTATATTATTTACCTTATATCTAATTCCATAAATTGGATTTTTTCCACAAATGTCACAATAAATCCTATTATGAACCAAACCTATAAAAAATTTACATATTGTAACATTAAAACCTGAGAAAATATAAATAATTTTTCTTTCAATAAAAATATTTACCTGTAGGATGATAGTTAAAAGGGGATAATAAAATAATTCTTGAATCAATATGTACAGGATATCGAATTTTTAAAAATACATGATTATGATCATGATGCGACCCTATACAAAGACTACAAAGATCGAAATCTGCGCAATGTCCACACTAAGATAATAGAATATTATTTTTTTTTATTGGTAAAAAAAAAAAAAATGGAAAGGTTACTTTACAGTTCACTTACTTTATAACGAATTCCAGTTATAGGAACATTACATGAATCACAATTGCATGGATGCCTGACTATAAATGAAATTACATTAAAAAGAAAAAAATTCATCCAAGTCCTAAGAAAAAGTGTTAATCTACCTTCAAAATCTATATTTCTTCTCATTTTTAAAGCATTAACTTCTTCTTGTAATTCCTTTATTTGCTCGCTTAAAGTATAATTCAAACTCATACAATCTTCTTTATCTTGATAACTTTTTACGCATTCATTCTTTAACCTATTATTTTCCATTCTTAAGTGAGTTAATTCTATTTCATTATTAGTCATGAGTGTGACTTTTTTTGTCAGCAATTCATTCAAGGCTTTAATTCCTTCCAATTCAAGTTCACGATTATACAATTCGGACTTTAAGTCTCGAATGATTTCTTCCTATAACAAAATATTCAAAAAATGAAAAAAGGAAATGTTAGTAATATTAATCATAGTTCTAGCTTTATTCATTTTTTACATACGTCTCTTCTCAAATGGTCCATTTTTTTGAATAAAAGAAATAAAAATTCAATTACAAAAAGGAAGTTTGAGAGTTTTTCCGTAAACATATACAAATATATCTCTTAATTGTTTACATTATAAGTCAGGTTTAGACTATTAAGGTAATTCACATGATTATCAATCAATTTTGTCAATAAAAAGGCTAATTGCTCAAGAGTCACAAATAAAATGATTAATAAAAAAAAAAAAATTTTCGTTGCGCAGTTAACGCGTCTTCTAATTCCATGAATCGTATAGATAAAATTTGAATGAGAGTAGAATGTCAGTGAATGAGAACTCACATTACCGTTCACAATAATACCCATGACTTATGATGAATTCTGATGTACAGTTGAACATGATTCTTTGAGTTTTGAATCAATTTCTCAATCGAGCTAAATTAAGTACTGATATGGATAATTATTACAAATATCGAAAGTACATCGTGACCATTTTTTAGACAAAAATATCAATAGTACGCAAAATTCAAGCTGCTTTATCACAAGTCACAACGCCTATCTATCTGCGCTTTTTAAGGAAAGATGCGAACGTTGATAAGGATCAACGTGTCACAAGCGTAAAGATAAGTATCTGATGGAATCTTATAATGAGAATCTGATCAAGTAAATATTGACAGAATAATATTTTTTCCTTGTAATTTAAGTTATTAATAATTTAATAAAATAAAATATGTATTATATTTATTAAATGCGCATTTATTCATTCTTGTAAAAGTATTTTGGGTTATATTCAAGTTTCTTAAATGGATAACGAATACGAAAAACACCACATTTCTGGCGTTTCATATATTGCAGATTGTTTAACGCCTGCACTACTTCAGGAATTAAACCATAATAGTAGTTAGTTTTAATCAGTATACGAACGTAAATAGTTTATAGTGTTTTAACGATTTATAGCGAATTTAAAGACATACTAAAGAATATCACGTTTCGAATTTATATTAAAAGGATTAAAATTTAAAAGGGATCATAAAACACAGATTACTTAATTTGTACGCTTTCACTTTTTTCCGAGCGGATTAGCGAAGAAAAAGGATAGAATAACTTTATATGTATCAAAGATTAAATAGCTTCGAATAAACACTAAATATATAACACTTCTCATTTTGGCAAGTATATTGACCATCCAGAGACCAAGGAAGGTAACTAACCGACCCAAACAAAAAGTAGGGAAACAATTTAGCACTTTTATTATCATAATGTGACCTTAACAGTAGGTTATAAAATTCGTTTATATAGTCAAATATCCCAAGCCTTCTTTGCCTTTTGTGGGGTGTATCAACTTCGGATTTGTATACATTCTCATTTATAGTGAGCTTGTTCCCAGACTTGACCGTCTTTAAAACGTCTTTCTGTAAAAGTAAACCAAGCATCATCAATATCCTACAAGGGCTCCATGAATTTGCTATCTGAAAATTCATGAGAAATTTTATGTTCAAAGCGAATTGTTCCATATCGTTAAACGTATTGGGAAGCTTTAAGTTCACTAACTCATCGTCAAGCAGTTTGTACCTTTGGAATCGGGGCCTTTTACCTTTGAGAATTCGACAATTCCTATTGTCTGATGGTCCTTTTTCTTGTCTTGAGCTACCAAAGTATAGATATAACTCAAACTTATTAGAAATTCGAAATTGATAATAACCAATTCCGGTCCAACACATCTTGATGCATCCTGAAGAGCCTATTCACAATGTATATCTATTGCGAATGTTCTTTCGAGATCTGGTAGTTTTGATTCAGGATTAGTTGGGGCTTCCAGACATACAGAACCGTTCACCATTAATGTTGTAACACTTTGAGACAGATTTACAACAAGAAAATATATAACTACATATAAATGCGTCATTAACTCTCGTGCCCTTCGTGAAGGAAAGGATCAAAGCGTCCTGCAACAAAAGACTTTCGTACGAAGGTGAATGTGTGGACACAGTCGCACATATCCTCCATAAATTGACTGCAGTAATCCTTAAACTCGAGTGTTGTGTCCCAAATTTGTTTTCTTAGTACCTGGTTAAACCATGTTTGCTGTCCTTCATTCAACTTTGATCGTAAGATTTCCTTCACTCTAGGTGCATCATTCACGTCCAAATTCTTCAGATCGGACAGCAATTAGAGTATATTTTTTATGCACAGAACGAAGCAAATTATGGGATTCTTCGCCATATAATTCACCATCATTACAATGTTGCGATTCGTCTTTAGTTGAATTCTCATTATTCACAGATGGAGAGATAGATTGTGATTTAGACTGGAAGATCGGATAGCAATTAGAATATATTTTTTATGCACAGAACGAAGCAAAATATATAACACCTCAAGTAATTCGTAATTTGAAGTAGAATAGATATCTTTATTATTCAAATTTTGGGATTCTAAAAACGAATTGTTGTCAGCATCCGCGATTGGTTCGCTTAAGCCAAATGAATGACGTGTTTATAACAGATAGTAACAACTAATGAAAAACGCAATGAAACTTACGTGTATTGCCTCTTCTGTGATGAGTTTTGCTGATATTTCCCTCCTAATCATCAGAATCAGATTCGTGTCCTTTATTATTTATTGTGAACGCAGGAATAAATATAACTAAACACTCACGAATTTCGCTTTGGTGACTCTAATTGCTGACTAGAATATAATTCTTTTCCTCTCACACTAATTGTACTATATGGATCAGGTCATATAATTAATAGAAGAGAAGGATCAGAAAGTTAATGTCATTATATTGAACTCACCTTTTCAACTTCTTCGTTTTGTGCAAATGTATTAAGTCCAGTCAATCGCTCTTTTTTCATCTTTTATCAATCTCAAAGAAGTGATAATAATAATCTAAAATAAAATAAGTTAATAAGAATCAAGAAAAATATTATATTATAACAGCCGAGAATGTGAATAGAGTATTGATACTTCATCTGATAGAGCATAACAGATGACAACACACCAAAGAAACCTAGAGTAGCATGCAGAATACTCCGTCTAGTATTGACTTGATTCGAAAGCCCAAGTTAATGCGCAAAATATACTAACCTTAAATGATTTCTTTAGTGATGCTGCCATTTCGTTAAAGGATCGTATTTATATCCAATCTCGGTTAAACACTTCTTGTATTGAAATAAAGACTCTTAAAGATTTAGTTAAATCGTTTTTAAACAAAACTTGGGTATCGTCGAAATAATCCAAATGAGATTTAACTCGGATCAGTCTGGAGACAATTTTTATATATTCGCGTCACGCCGATCACTTTTGCTACCCCGAAATTGAGTGATTTCGAACCCCATATTGACACATCCAATCTAATTTCATTGGCTGATAGAGAAAAATTGATTTAAGATAAACAGATAGACAAAAACTTACACTCGACTATTTAGCATTTAAAAATTAATGTTTTTAAGAATTACCCAACTAAAAGAAGAACAACAAATTAATTTCAGTATATTGCTATATTAAAGAGCTACTGCGTTCAAACAGTCACAACTAACGAAGTTGGGAAGTTCCGAGAACATCGTGAATTTTGTTTTCTGTACAGTGGATATTGGTAGTGTTTATTATGAAATGGACATTATAGACTTTATAAATTAGGGAGGTACTAACCCTAACAGGTAAGCAGATTAATCAAATTTCTAAAATTGAAGAGAATATATATATTCTATTGTTCTTTTCAAAAGTTCACAAGATCATTTGATGATATAGATTACGAGGAAAGGGAATATTAAGCGATTGAAGAAAGAATTAAGATTAAAAAATTTTTTTTGAAAAAAATGATTAGTAAAATTGGGTGATTGAAATAAGCGAGCGGTAATCAACTTATTGAACTCTTTCTCCAAATCCTCTTAAATCCACCAATGTTGAAGAGAGGAAATATGAAGGACAATTATGATTCACTGGAGCCTTAAAAATGGGGGAAATTCGAAAAAAATCATATAAAATTCAAGCACTTTAGTATTGCAGAATATCTCGTGCGAGATATCTCGTTGTAATAGAATAAGGGTTTTGTGCAAAGAGGAACTTCTTTAAGTAATTTTGTTCTCTAATCAATCTTCTCGTATTACTTCGTTACTCCATCAATGTTTATAATGAGTAATTTTTGAAGAGGAGAGCTGAACTGTGAACAATCAACAATGCGAACATAATATTTGTGGCAGGAAAATTGCCCACGAATAAGCTACAGTGTGTGATAAATAAATATTATTTTATTTCTATCGTGACTAATTTAAGGTCTGTAAGGTTGTTCCGTGTACGCGAACGATAGTGATTATATAAATCTGGGTAAAATAATTTCGACCTTGGAAATGATCTTGTGAAAATATTAGAAACTTGCTTATAACTTTTTCTTGGAGAAAATTAAACTTCACCGATACTTTCACATCATCATTTTTATCTAATAAAGAATTATGTAATAAATAGGTTAAATTTCAAACTTTTATCTTAATTACCATCGATTAGGTATAATTTTAATTATAACTTCAAAGAATTAGTGGATGATCGAAATTTACTTTTTGATTAGAGGAGTTGAAACCATTTTTTTTTTTATTATAATATATAAAACCAAAAAAAAAAAAAAAAAGATAATTAGTAACCAATGTATATAAATAAGTTATATGTACATTTGGAAAACCAAACATCAATAAATTTTTTTTTTTCCTTTCTTTTTTATCACCAATTCATTCACTTATTCAACGTCCAATACTTCCAATTTGAACCATCCAAATATAATCAAAATAATAATGATAAGCCTATAAATAAATTAAAACACTAAAAACTTTTTTAAGTAACCTTTTTATTTTTAGGAAAAACCCAACGAAAACCTAGACTAATACAAAATCAAGATCAGGTGGGCTATTTTCTATTGAATTTATACTAATATTAGAATTAATTTCATTGGAATTATGATTAGGATCCGCAAAATTGTTTGTACAAATAATTGAGCTTCTACAAGATCTTGAAGGTGAAGTGGATGAAGTTCTTGTAATTCTCTGTGTTGTATTAGTTGATATGTTTGTTTGTCGCGTTCTTGACGTCGTTAGCATAGAATTGTCGAATTGAGCTTCTTTTAATAAATCAACTATAACTTTCGAATCCTGGCATTTACTTTGACACAAATAATGATCTTCTGATTGAGCTTCTTTGAGTAATTCCGCCAACGTTTGTGATAAATCTTTTGAATCATCATCATTTTTTTGATGATGTCTAGATAAATAAACCCATTGTTGTTGTTGTTGTGAAAATGATGGACCTTCTTCCTCCTCGTCATTTACGGGATAAACAGGTTTTAATCGTTCTTCTGAAAAATAATCTTCCTTTGCTGGTAATAATTCACTTGATGAAAGATATATTGAAGAGGAAGAAGAAGATGGAGAAAGTGTATTAAAATGATTTTTATTCAAGATTGGTCTTTCTGGGGGCATGACTAAAAGAAATTTTGATTCCGAGTTATTTTTAATAATCTTATTCCTATCATTAGATAAACGCGATTTATTTGAATTTTTTGGTAGTAGATTACTATCATCTCGTAAAACTGAAGATCCGATTAATTCAATATCTATTTCATCATTTTCTCCATTAGCATCTTTCTTATTGATCGTTGATTTGCTTTTCTTTTCCAATACAAAAGATCTCCAAACTTTCCAAACCTTTTCGGCGATTCTCCTTTCTTTTCTTCTCATTAACAATCTCATTAAATCAATATCAGAAAGGTGATCAGATCCTGATCCAGCCAAAAAAGGTCTTTCGCACCCTGGAGGTGTAGATAGTAACGCTATAGAAAAATTATCTTTTGGAAAGTAATATTCCGTCCATAACGTAATCAATCTTGCTTCTGTATCCGGTTTCAATACATCTTTCTTCCACTTATTATCGATCCAAATATTAATAGGTTCATAAGTTCTAATCTTTGGTTCATATCCTGCATTTCTGAACCATGGTTTATGTTCTCTAACCCATGTCCAAATACTTTTTGTTCTTTCTCTTAATTGTACATACTCTCTCTCGCATTCTGAATTACAAAGAAAATCTCCATATGGTGAATTTCCCGCCGCAGCTCTTGCTAAACATAAAAGAAAGAAATCATTGTATTCAAATGCGCGTGGATGCTGTTGTAGTAAATGATGTACGCATGTCAAGAATAAAAGAAAGACCGGTGCGGGTGCTGATGGTACAATAATAGGTTCTTGACGATTAGGTTTAAAACATGAATATTCTTCTTCTGTGGATGAAATTATGGAATTATTGTTTTTAAGATTTTTAGGGAGTTCACCCCGTGCTCTAAATGGATGTCCAAACGCTATCCATTCTTTCTCTATTAATACCTGAAATCCTTTAATTGTACGATAAAATGGATCCAGCATTATTTGTGCCAAAGACACTAATTGAGTTGTTCTGTCCCATCCATCCGTACAATGCTATAAAAAAAGACGTATCTTTATTAAAATTAACCTAAAATTGTTTTAGCATTGAAAATTAATTTTTTTTTTTTACGTACCACTAAAACACTTGCATCTTCTTCAACAATTCTTCCGATAACACCATGTTTTCCTCCGGCAGCTTTTAATAAATCAGCAACGTGACCTAACCAACCAGTAGATTCCAATACAGAAAACCATTTAGGAGATGAGCTATAAGTTGCAATAGCATTTAACAAAGAAGCATGTGAAGAAGAGATTGCGTGAATGTTCGACAATCCCAGAAAATGTAAAGAAGTATTTGGAGGATAATTTTCACATTTTTCATAACCACCATTTACAAAGCCGTTACCCAATGCAGCAGAATAACTTCTTGCATCTAAAATACAAATTTTTGTATTTGTACATTTTTCTTGTAAACCTACTTTTTTTTTACTATTAACGTAAAGACTTTTATTGATATTAATTAATTGTTGTTGTTGTTCTTCATTAATGGCTTTAAGAACATCCTTTATTAATAATTCGTCTTCTACACCTCTCCAACCTAATATTGATACCATTGGTTGACCGCTTCTCATTAATACATGACGACCTTTTTTCCAGCAAATTAACGGAAATCGACCATTTTTTCTAAAATTTACAAGTTTTCTAAAGAATTCCGAACTCGATTGAAATACAGTTGAAACTTCATATGAGTGATCATCACTTGTATCAAATGATTCACAAGCAAATGTCGCATCTTTTTTAAGAATTCGGGAAGGTAAAATAAAATCTTTTGGGTAAGTTGGAGATAACGTAAAATCATCATTATAAGATACAATATTCCTAACATATTTTTAGAGATATAAATATTATTATTATTTAAAATGTTGAAAACATAATTCCTTATAATATTTACTCACCAAGAATCTTTGCTCATTTGTAACCTTTCAAATTCTTTTTGAATATTGTAACCTTTAGACCAACCTAACTTTTGAATTCGTTTATACTTGTTCTCATCTAAACCCCTACTCATAGCATAATCATCATCTTCTTCTTCACTAGTATTTGCATCAAAAAGTTCTTCACAATATTTTTCTACCTTAGTTAATTCTCTTTTCTTTCCACCATTTTCGTCCTTTTCTTTTTTATTATTGATTTCACTTTCGCCCATACGAAAGGCAAAAACATTCTCAATGCTATTTGGATTAATGAATTTTTTTAAAGAAAAAGAAAAATCATGACATAATGAATTTGTTGATCTATTATTATTTGAAGTATAATTATGTTTTTGTTTAGAAAATTTAAATAAATATTTTAATGGGGAAAATTTTAGCGTTATTATGATTTGATTTTGTGATTCATCAATTTGTGAAATTGATAAATGCGGTATTTGTATTGCACGGGGATGGATTGTATCTGGTAATGATGATAATGAAGATGATGATAATGATTTTGAAATATTTTTTGATGGTTGATAATAAATTCGATAATTGGTGATTAATACTGTAGACTATTTATATTTTATTAATTGTGATGAATTTCATCGGTAATAGGATAAGAAAGAATGAGAAAAGAATTTGAAAGATTAGAAAAAATTTTTATGCTAAAAAAAAAAAAATCTTTTTTTTTTTAATAATGAGTACCTCATTATTGACATCCAAATTATAATTCTCTCCACCCATGTTTCCATAACATTCGATAAATCCGCCGTCAACTGTAGCTTCATATAATGTTATCGAACTAGATTTTTCAAATATTTTTTCTATTGTTTCACCAGGTAAAAGGTCTAGACCCGGAGGGAGATTTCGTTTTATGCTTCCCATATTTTGTTTGGTTTTTTTTTATAAAAAAATATTTTATATTATTATTATTATTATTGATAATATACTTTTTTTTCGAAAATACTTTTAAAAAAATTTTTTTTTTTGGGTGGGTATTTTTCTAGAGAAAATTTTTTTTGAAAGATGATTTTTTTTTTTTTGGTAAGTTGATCATCAAAATAATCAAAATAAAAATGTTGCAATAGTTGATATTCAAAGTCTGATGTCTTACTTTATATAGGATCTAATCAATAATCGGGTGTCAAACTGAAAATGAAAAAAATATTCAGTAATCATTTTTTTAAAAAGAGTTTTCATTCAAAATTACCTGAATGATAAGTCTACAAAGTGCCGTGAGAGACACTCGCTAATTTTTTTTTAAAATTTTTTTTAATATTCGTTTTTTTTTTATTTTAATTTTATTTTATTTTATTTTTATTTTATTTTATTTTGTTTTATTTTTTTTTTTTTTTTTTTTTTTTTTTTTTCTAAAAAAAAAATTAAAAAAAAAAAGAGCAAAAGAAGCCCCCAAAATAAAATAAAAAAATTTATTGTAAAAAAAAAGAAGAAAAAAATTCTTCTATAATTAAACAAAAATTATAATAAGACTAAAAAAATACATCGATAAAAAAAACGGGATTAAAAAATTTTTTTTTTTTAAAAAAAAGCATATTCATTTATAATTTTATTAACTGGCGCAGAATATAGTTAAATTATTGGTTCGTTTATTACACAAACTTCGTTAATATGAAGTAAAAATGGAACACATAATAATTTCTTTTTTTTTTTTGTGCAATTTACAAGAATTACAATTATTATAATTAGCGAATAATTTTAAAGTGAATTCCGTTAAATTCCGTAGAAATTTTAGCGTTGAAAAAAAAAAAAAAAATCAAGATTACACTGAAAAATTTTTTTTTACAATATAATTTTTAACAATACAAGATGGAAAGTTGGCTTAGAATGATTTTCTAATTTATTTAGAAAATCCCGTTAAAATAAATATAAAAAAAAATGTAATATAAAAAACATTAACAAAAGAAAAAAAAACTAGACCATTTTTTGCTAAAATATCAATGTTTTTAAACTTAATTATTTTTTTTATCTCTTTGATCTTTCGAAATCTCTTTGATTCTCGATTTGTAAATTTTGTTTTTGATTATACATTTTACCATTTCTTTTATTAGAAATAATTTCCGTTAGTTATTCTGATCTACCGATATAATTTATACTTTTTAAATCTGGCAATGAATGAAATTTTATTTCGTCTAGAAAATAGAAAAAACAATGGTACGGAAAAGAAGTCGATTACATCATTTTATCGGGTCCCGTGTTCTTTTCGATATCATTTATTGATTTTGGAATTTTTAATTTTAGTTATAATCGACGTTAAGGAGAAAATTTAAATGTATTTATAAAGGAATGCAAATGCATTTCAAAAAACAAAATAACTTATTTTTGGATATATATTATTATAATAATGGTAAACTTGAATGAAATGATTTTTGATTATTAATATTTTTTTTTTGTTCTTCCGGATATATCTACCCGATAAAATAATAAGGTATGTACGTGCGGGCGCAGCAGTTTGGAGATGTTGATCATACTTATTCAAATTTATCATCAAACTTATTCTCTTGAGAAGCATTATCAATTTCATTTTTTGCGAGTTCTCTTTGTTCTTTTCCTTCATCTTTTGTTTTTTTCTTTCCCGTAACTTTACCAATAGCTTCCTAATTTTTTTTTTCGCATAAATTTTTGTTGTTAACTCATTCTTGAATTTTAAAAATTACTTTTTTTAATTTGCAATACGCGTAAAAATAAATGTTATTTTACGCGTCTAAAATTTACCTTTAAAGATCCGGAAATAGTATTTTCAGTACCATGAAGAAAAGATGGTTTTTCATATTCTCTTGTTTTACCCTGACCACCGGGTATCTCTTTTTCAGTCTCGATACATGTACCAGTTTCACTTTGATTACTTTTATTGGGATCCTTTTCTTTAACGCGTTCTAATTTTGATGCCTCATTATCCATAGACATTATGGGTCCTAATTATAATATTATGATTATTAAAGTATGCTGCGGTGATTTTCTAATCTTATACCGCAGGAAATCGGAAACTCACCAGGCATAATAGATGCTCCAACGTAACCAACTGGTAATTCATTTTCAAATTTTGGTGGTGGATTGATATCACTTCTGAATTCCGCCATAATTTAATAAAAAAAAAATTGGATCAAAAAAATAAAAAAAAATTCCCTTGAGATCAAGTTTTTATAAATTTTGTCATGATCGTGACTTTATATTAAAACATTTACATGAGGATGACGTTTTATTATCATGACGTAATTAGATGTCATTATCCGTAGTTTAATTGTTCAGCCTTTCAAAAAATCGAATTACAACATTACACGTAATATAAAATTATTTTCACAATTTTCACGTGTAAATACATTCAATGATCACATGCTTAAATTTTTACGAAACAAAAAATTATATACCCGTACTATCAATATATGTTTAAAATTATCAATTTCGACTGAGTAAAAAAAGTTCAGTATTAAATGATAATCGATTATCTTACATTGGTGTAACTCTCAAATACCCACTTATTTTTGATTGTATAAATAGGAAATGCTTTTGTTTCAAAAAAGGGGGATTTTCTGTACACATTTTTTTTTTTTCCATCCCATTTTTTCTAAATCGAAAAAATGATGGAACAAACATCATCCAGCAATAGTAAAAAAGATAAAAACAAACCTATTGATTATAATGATTTAAAACAGTTAAAATCTAAATATTATGAATCAGAATTGGAAAAGGAAGGATTAAATTCTTTAGCGGAATCATTAAAAACGAAAATTCGTACATTACAACAACAAATCTTTTCTCAAGAAAGTTCTATCCAATTAGTTCGAGAATTAGAATCACAAAAAGTGACTTTATTGGAACAAGCGGAAAATTATAAAAAAAGGGTTAATGATTCTGATTTACAGTTAAGTATTATTAAAAAAGAATTAACTTCATTAAGGGAAGAAAATAATGATTTTACAAGAAAGTATAATGAATTACAACAACAAAATGTTCAAATACGACAATTAAATAATTTATTAGAATTAGATAAGCAACATTTAAATAAAAAATTAAGGGAGAGTGAGGATGAAAAAATTGTATTACAAAAAGAATTGGGACAATGTAATGAACAATCAAATTTAATCGAGGATAACATACATGAAATAAAAAGTTCTTTTGAAAAATTAGATGCGGATTATCGTGTATTACAATGTAAAAATTCTGAATTGGAATTAGAAATTGAAAATTTACAATGTGAAGTTAAGAGACTTCGTGAAAAATGTGTTCTGCAATATCATGAAATTGATGAATCGAATAAATTAAATGGTAAATTAAAAGGTGATATCGAAGACTTACAACGCCTTTTTATTGAACAAGATCGTGTCTTACGGGAGAAAAATCAGCAAGGTAAAGTTTGATTTTTTACCCTGTCAAAGAAAGAAGGAATGATAAGCTGATGATTTCTTTGCACTTCAGAGAACGGAATACATCCGGCATATTGTAATGTGTGCAACAAATATATAGTAGGAGTTCGATATAAGGTAAAAATAAACAATCTTTTTAATCGCTCTAATCGATCATTAATTGATTTAATTATTTATTTATATATAAGTGCGGTCATTGTGATGATTATGATATATGTTCGAATTGTGAAACATCAAATCACGATCGTAATCACGTACTTATTAAAATTAAACGCCCAATCAATAATGATAGATTTGTAAAAACTGCTTTATTGCCCGAATTTCAATTAATTGAACAGAATGAACAAGGTAATTCAATGTTTATTTTAAATTTATTAAATTTTTTCTTTTTATATTAAAAAATTATTTCTTTCTTTCTTAAAGATATCGATCATAGGACTAATTGTAGTGTCTGTCACAAAAAGATTCGAGGTGTTAGATATAAGGTAAAATTAAAAGATTTCTTTAATGTTTTATTTAATATTTTATCTTTATTAATTTTTAATTAACAAAATTCTATTTAACTCGTTTTATAGTGTGGACACTGTGCAAAATTTGAATTGTGTGTGAATTGTGAGGCATATCCATTTAATTTACATGATCCAACTCATGTATTTATAAAAATTAGAAGACCTGTACAAATTGATTCTAATGAAATCTTATTACCTTCAGAATTTCGATCCATCGTTAATAGATCCTCTAATATATAGAGCAAGTTTTATTCATAGATAACTTAAGAAGGGTTACTATTAAAGTTGTTGAACAAAATATTCATAGAAATTTAATTAATGAAGATAATTTTTAATGGGAATTCTATATTTTTTATTCGCTTATATAATCTCTTTTAATAAATTTATTTTCAACTTTTCAATATTAATAACTTAAAAACCACTTTATATTAAAAAATATATATAATTTTATTGAAAATTTTTTAAAATAATGATGAATTAAAAAATGTAATTATAAAACTCGGAACAAGAATAAAGATCACTAATGTTTTTTGAAAACTAAATACGAGAGTAAAACTCAAAAAAAAAAAAAGATCTATACTAGTAGTAGACTGAGAATTAATTTGAATTAAATTAAAATTAGAAATTACCAATTTCCTTCACTAAATGTTATGGTGGATATTTACGCCAGTCACGTGGAACACGTTTCATACCTGAAATGGTGTTACCACGCAAAGCCTTTACGGGTTTCGACCGTCTTTCTTTTAAGAGACGATCAAGTTCCAAGATGACAATATCATCAACAAATACCATTTGTTTGCCCAATAGTTGAAAGTTCTTTTTCTGACCAGTCATAGTCCAAAAAACTATCCAAAAGATCAAGAACAGTTGCTTCATTATTTGTTGCGGTTGTTGAAGCATCCAAGTCGGTATAGAATGGGTTTGTGATAATATCCCGTAAAGGTTCCTCATCTTGACGTGCCGCTGCTGGGACTTCTCGGATAAATTGAACTCTTTTGCATCATCATTATCGGGTAAGTAATACCTATAGGAAGAACCCAGTAAAGTCTCATTCTGACTGCCGTTCATTTTTGTGCTGCTCGTTTGTTCTTTCTTACCATTATTATTCTTCGATGCGATAGAGTCATAATCCAAGGTCGCGGATACTGCAGATCCGCGAACACCGTCAAGGAGGACTTTGGTCATCTCGGAAACAGCTAGGTGCGATTGAATTTCATTTAATTGTGCTGAAATAACATCAAGCTTGGCAGATAGATTTATGTTTTCTTCTTCAACTACTTTTAATCTTTTCGATAAATGCTCATTTTCTTCTTTAAGTAAAAGATTTTGAGATTCGAGATCAGCCATTTGTCTTCTTTTTTTGTCTCGTGACATTTGAGCAGCGTGCCGATTTCGCAATATTCTTTTGTTTTAAAAAAAAGGTGTTATAATCAACATCATTATATAAAAAAAAAAGTGTAATTTTCAATAAAGAATAAACGAAACACTACCTCTCACGCTGTCTTTGTTCTTTTTCTTCTAAACTTTCAGCCTTTCTCTTACGACCTCCTGCTGCTTTTTTTTTAGGGTTAGATTCGTCATTAATAGAAGGATCTGAATTATCATTTTCAGAATTTGGCGTGGAAACCGTAGATTTAAGAGGTAATGCAGGTTTAATTGGTTTAACGGGAGTTACTGAAGGAGCAGAAGGTGTAGTAGAAGATGTAGTTGAAGGTGTAGTTGGTGTAGTTGAAAGTGAACATAAAATCTTGTCGTTTGCGTATTTTTGCAACTCTTCTACATTAATGTATTCTTGTAAAAATAAATCATTATTTTGAGCTATTGCTATAATGCTTTCATCTGTCGATAAACCATTTTCTAAATCTTGTGATGAGGACGATAGGGTTGGAGAATAAATTAATGAGCCGAGTTGTGATAGATCTGTATATTCAGTATTGCTTGATGTATTATTATTATTATTTTGGGTTGAGGCCACCATATCCTCTTTACTCCATATATTGTTTATGTCTGATGTTATAACTAGATTTTCTTGCTCATTATCGGAGCTTTTATATTCTGTGGAGTTTTTTATTAAGGACATGGTGACCTACCCGGGTATATAAATATTCTCTTGTTAATACAATTTGGTCCAGTTTATTAGAAAATAAAATGAAAATACGTGTAAGTTAATAATTTGGCAGTTGATAGAAGAAATTATTGAATGAGAAACGAACAACGTTTAATTCTTGAGTAAAACTCTATTTATAAGAGACATTACATGTTGTTCATTTACTATTGGTAATCATATCTCAGAATTTTAATTAAAATGTGTTTGAATTTAATTGGTTAAAATTTAAAAAAATGATGGAAATGTGGCTTCGTCGGAAATTATAATTTATAGCAAGATATGCTTATACATATATATTCAAAGACCTGGAACTCTGGGTAACATTTCGATCCTTAAATTCTCTAGTTCCCTCAGAATTAATTAAATTCTTCTTATTTATTTCTATTATATGCAACCCCTTCTAAATTAAGGCATATCCGAACAAAGGTAAGTATTATTTGATCAATCTTAAAGCCATCTGTAATACCATTTAATAACATTCCTTTTATGATTTTTGAGAATTATTCTAACTTAATTAAAATCATTTACGTTTTTGCTTAAAATAAATACACTATTTCTCGTTAAATAAAACTTGAAACGCGACATAAAAATCTGATTATTTGTAATTGTTACAGTTTCAGCTCTTATATTAATTAAATTATTTAATAGAATTCGAGGGATATGATATCTCGGGAATCAAGTTCCCGACTAATTTTAATAATGAATTATAAGTTTATTTATTCACGATTAAGGATGAATTTTATCCCTTGAAAGTTGAATCCTTGCATCGTAAAACTTTCTGAAGACAATGAATGATGAAGGGAACGGTGTCGCGATTTTTTTTCTACAAGGAATCGGGGAATTAGATCTTGCATTTTTAAGACATATTTTGATGAGCTTGGAACTTGCCCAAAATTATTGTATATTTATATAAAGTGGTTATTTTTTAAATCTGGAATTTTAAAAGAAAATGTCTGAGCATCAATTTATTGTATCGTTATTTGATAAAAAATTCATTCCTGAAGAAATTATTGAAGAATCAGATCATAACACGTCCCTATCAAATACAAAATCAAATTCATTATTTCCTTTACTACAAACTAATAATTCTATCAATAACAATTTTCTTTTCGTTGATAATAATAATTTACAACAACAGCAATCTGGACCGTTGTTGTCCGGTAAACAATACTGGCCAACATCAAGACCAATTAGAGACGATTGCATTATTATTTCTAATAATTCAAGATTCGATAGCACATTTACTTCAATCAGTCCTGTTAAAAAATTATTTTGTAAAATTTGGAGTAGAATGAATCCTAACGAAATTTTAAAAAGGAATTTTTCTTCTAATAATCCTACTTCGCCTTCTGCTTCTAAAGAAAGTTGCGAAAATTATTATTTTTTAAGTCATTTAAAACAATATGATAATTGTCACAATGAATATTTAAGTTTTCATGAAAAAACCTGCTGTTCTTCCAATACAACATCACTTACTAAAAAAAAAATTCATGGGAAACAAACTTCAAACTTATTGAAAAATCAAACTAAATTTTTAACTCCAAAATATTCTCCCATCAAGATTTCAAATTATTTTTGTTATGATGATACGTTTAATAAGCGTAATCCAATTTCGCCACCAATAAATCCTGTAGCAGTATCAAGAAATCAATCGATATCATATACATCGCGTCATAACTTAAATCCTTTATTAACACCAGACGAACGCACCTCGAAACCTTTAAGATCAGCTCATTTCAATGTTCATACTTATTGGCAAAACTGGTCTATTAGATACAAGATTGAATTACCTAGAAATATTTCATTTCATAGATTTAAACGCGTTATATCACAAATGTTACGATACGAAATCCCGAACGATTTGATCGTACTTTATCATACAAAACGATACACAGATGACGATGTTATGATTAGATTTGATAGTAAAAACAAAGAAATTAATCGGTTCTTATTAGATTATTTATGCAAAAGTGATAAAATACGCGTAGTTACTCATGATACTATTTGGTCTACTTATTTATTAATGTGGAATGATGGGAATGATGACGAAATTTCTATCACACTCTTTTCAAAATCTCTTATAGAATATAAAACTTAAATAACTCAAATATAAAAAATTTTCTTAATAAAATAGAGAAAATTGGAATAACTTTATAATCAAAATATATGGGAGATATATGAACATTATAACAAATGTTAATATGAAAATATAATTTTGTTAAACATATAAAAAGCAAGGATGTATTGTCTTTAATATGTTTTCTTTAAAAAGATGATCTGATTCAGTTGAGATATGGAAAAATATTAGGTAGTCTTTACCGAAATTTCGCAGTGCTGGTTTTCGCATGAAATTCAGTTAAACATTCGATATAAAAAGACACCGATAATGTATTTTAAAAAATTCTACATCTCAATTTGTTTCACACTATAAATTTATTATGTAATGTATGCAATTTTTGGTCAATGTTATTCTGGTGTTTTATATTTATGTATCAAACACTACGGGGTAAATCGTAATGCAGTAGTAGCTGATCACGTGCAGACAATTGCCGCGATATGATGACTAACGGGAAGATTAACATTATTCTGATTTGCGTGTAATTAGAATCACTTTTTTAATAAAAAACATCAGTATTCCTTCCCAATAGTAGTCTTCCAATACACAACTCATCCACGTTCACATATATGAGATTGTAAAAAGTAATTCATACGTGTCAATCAGCAAAAAAAAAAAAAAAAAAAAAAATATTGGTAAATTTTGCATTAATGATTTTTTTCTCACTGTAGCATCCTTTCATGAATTCTTCTAACTTTATAATACTTTTATTTATGGAGGTTGACTTTGGGTGAGATTTCTCCAAATAAAAATTCCTTGTTTGCGCCATCTATATTTAATTTACACGAAAGCCCGGCTTTCTTCCGTGATTGTTTCCATCTGATGTTAGTCTAGCTTTTGAGTTTTCGGACTCACTATTTGCCCTTTGTTCCGATAACAAAATATAAGCACAAGTTCATATACAGCATATTGTAAAATTTATACGGGTCTTACTAGATCAATGCAAAATCATCTTTATTAAATATTTCCTCAAGAATTTTATGACAATATCGGTGAACAAACGTATCTTCATCCGATTCTTTATTCATTGAAACTTGCATGAAATTGCAAGCATATATCAGCAGCTTATAAAGATGTTTTTGACAACTTAAAACTTACAGATTTTTCGTGACTTGTTGCGCACAATCGAAGACAGCTTTATCCTCATCTGTTGACAGTACACTCCACTTAGCCCAATTCTCATACCATTTGTTTCTAATAATTTGTTTGTCATTTAAAAGCTAATCATAGAATATAACAAATTAATGATTTTGCGACTATTTTTAGGCAACTGATGAGAAGCTTACCCTATGGTATTTAATTATTATTAGATCACAACAGATGGCAACATCTTTAGGGATAAGGGTCTTGGGCGAATTTTATTCCATATTTTTTTGGAACATGTTACAAATTCTGGCTTGATTTCATCACAATATATTACAAATGATAAACATCTGCAAATATATACAAAAATTAGAAATTGAAATTGATTTTATATATGCAACAAACACTTACAATATCTGATCAACATCTTTTGCATGTGAAAAATTTGTATTGGTTTCTATTGATCGATGTTATTGAAAATTACGGAAATCAAGAGAAATGTCGTGGTCATCTTCCACCACTTAAATAAGAGGATTGTAAGAAAAGATTATCATAATGTCTAGAGATATTATTAACATTAATATGATTTATTACATGCTTCCATGATAAAATTATCTTAAATTATAATTAAGAATCAAATTAATCAACAAAACAATATAATTATGAATAAAAATTCGCTGCTTAATATTAACCTAATTATTTCTTGAACTTCCTCCTCCAATGAAAGGATTTTCAGTGTCATCAAAAGAATTATTCCTACTATTATAATGTAGAGGGAGAGTATATTAGGTGGTAGTGTTATAATAGGAAAAGTATCCTCTGCCGTTCTTTTCCTTTGGGTGTCTGAATTTAATAGGGGATCATGTGCAATAATAGACAAGATTCTTTGTGAGCATTCAATATATTCTTCAGAAAAGATACTAGGGCCTTCGTGGTCACAAATTTATTAAATATGATGCTATAAGGTTATTTGATTAAATTCTGTAAAGCTATAAATAAAATTTCATTGTTTGTCGTGTAAACGTTACATTAAAACTTACCACGGTTCGATAAAGTCGTCGTCCTTCTTCAACTTCTTTGAGGTAGACACTAGACATTTCGTATTTATTTATTTATTTTGTCGACCAAGAATTTAATCAATACCGTAATATCTAGGGAATAGGTAAATATATGGGAGGGCCAACTCAAGGTTATACAAGCAATGGTCATAATACCAGAATTAAAGCCTATAGTAATTTTATAAGTAATTATATTAAAATTCAAAAATACCCCATGTTTAAAGTGAGAAATGGGCCGATAATCAATATGATCTATGAAAAAAAATTAACCCCTGAAAATGACAAAATCTGAAACTATACAAATATATAATTTTTGTCAAGGTTTCGCTTCTATATCTTTCAAAAAACTTGATCAGCTATTTGAAATACCTCAAAAATATATAAAAGTTTATTAAATACTTGAAAATAATGCACAACAAAAGAAGAAACACTATTTTTAATGTTTTAAGCAAAAAAAAAATTTTATTTTTTATTGAGATCTTAAAAAAAAAAAGTTTGTAATTTCTAACTTTCTATTATCATATAATAAAAACATATAAAAATAAGAAAGAAATTAATCAGTGGTCCAATTTGGATGAAAAAACTTCGCCTATATAGAGCTAACATAAACAAACTTAACTTCTGAGATCAGCTACTTTCTTATCTGTGCGTATCAAAAAAATAAAAAAAAAGCGAAATTTTAATATAAAATTTCGTTTGTATAACCAATTTATGAAGACTTCAGTTTAATCAGTAATTGATCAGCCTGTGTAATCTTAAGTTAGCTCTCCCGTATATTTACCTATCCCTAGGTAGCATAGCGAATATCTCTATTTTATCACAATTTTAATGATCATTTAACGATCATTTGTTGATCATTTATTTAATTTTATCACATCGTTATAATTAAATTAATTAGCTTTATTCTATCATAGTAATAGACATTCAAAATTCATAGATAACTTAATATTGGTTTGAATTTACTGTATATTAAATTTTATTAAAGCCACATCATTATCAGGCAACTTTTACTAATCGCAACTTTTAAAATTTTGATAAAATGTCATTAAAGAACTTCAATTGAAATTTTTACATAATAATATATATATTCAAATTATACAAAAATTAAGGTTTAGTTTAATTTCTATTTATTAAATTTTATTAGAATTATACTATTGTTATTGATTGATATCTATTAATTGTAACTTTTTAACAAAATTAAATTAATAAATTATATACTATTATAATCTAACTATTTTTAATACAAAATTTCAAATTGATTATCTATATTTTGTTCTAAATTTTCCATGATGTCTTGTATATTTTCATTATTATCATTTTTATTTGCATTATTATTCACATCTTTCTCAACTAAAGGTTTTTCATTATCTTTTAATAAAGCATTTAATCTTTCTGTTAAGCTAACAATATTTTTTTTAATTTCAGATGATATATAATCAAAACAATGGCTACAATTATCATTATATAAAATCAAACATTCTTTATGAAATCCATGGCCACAAATTAAAATAACTAAATTTGTATTATTAGATAGCAAACATGTTTCTGTATCACAAACTTTATCATTAGAAGGTTTGTTTTTTGTATTCCAAGCCAATGGAAGAGTCTTTATATCAACATTAATTTTAAAGGTTAGAAGCGCAAAACTTGGATATTTGTTATTATCAACTTGATTTGTATTTCCTAAATTATGAAATATTTATTCAAAAAGAGAAAATAAAAATAAGAAAACTTTTTTTTCTAAATAATTCAACCTAACTTAAGAAATAACTGGATTTCTAGAATTAACAAAAGCTTCTTTAAAAGAAATATTGCTATTTCTTTCAGTATCAATAATTTTAGCTTTTTGAATAATTTGCAATGCTGTATTTAATGCAGCAGTTTGACTTTTAATAGAACTATGAAAATTTTTCACAAAATAATCATTAAAAATTGGCAAATAATTTTTCAAAATATTAGCCATTGAATGATTATTTAATTTTCAATAAAACACATCACTTAAAAATATAAGTGGTGCTTTATTATAATTATGTCTCCTTAATCTTTGAAATAATACCCAGATTCTTATAACACCTTCTAAATATTCTTCAAAGTATCCACTTCTAAAAAGTATTGCATATATATCTAAAGTAAGTGGTATAGAGTTGTTTAATAAATTAATCATCATTCTATATTCTATATCTTTAGAATTTTCAAAATGATGCATAATAACATTTCTAATTTTTTTCCAACTATTAAATGTTAAATCTAAAATAAGATTAATTACAGTTTGTTTTGGTTTAGAAGATAATACTTTTTTTTCTCCAAATAAATCATGATATAATTTTTTAAAAAAAAAGTAATAGGTTTGAAATAAAGTTTTTCTACTATTTAATAATATATGAAGTGGGCCAATTATAGGAATTAAATTTAATATTTTTTTTAAAATACCAGATGCATCTCCTTCATTAATTCTTAAAGTTATAGCTCTTTTTATATTTATTTGCTCTGGCCAATCAGCAACTACTGAAATAACATAATTATCTAAATAATTATATTCATTTTCTAATCTTTCAAATACTTTGAATAAAATATCTAAACATTCTATATAATCTTTAGTATTATGTAATAGGTGTAAGATAAAATCTACCAATTTACTATTATTTAATGATCTTAATTCTCTATGATTTTGAATACGACCATCATAATCATGAATATTAAGATTTTCAACTCTATTTTCATAAGAATCTTCAATTAAAAATTGTTTCCACAATTCATTTTATTCATAATAATTTTTACTTATTTGCTTCATATAAAAATCTTCAAATTTTTTAATAATTAATTTAAAATCAACTCCTTTGGGATTATGTATTAAAATATTATTTAAGCAATATAGTATTATTGTAATATTAGAATTAGAATTTAACAAAATTATAACAAAATGAAATACATTATGTATTTCTGATAATGATGGTATATTATAACGGTGAATATTATAATAATCATCAATATTTAAAATAAACATTTTTTCTATATTTTGTAAGCAATAAATATTAATAGTTTGTTGATGTTCATTTGAAATAAGGTTTTTTTGACGATCTACTGTCTTTTTTGTTATTGAAAACCCTATATTTGCTAATGTATCAATAGAAGATGATGATGCACCTGAAGATTGTAAATATGAACCAATATCAGTTTTAATACTATTAATATATTTATTATTAATACTAGCCAAAAAATAACACAGAGAAACTAATTTTTTTTTGTTATTTTTATTTGTTTTATCAGATTTAATATGAGGATTAGTTCCAATATATAATTCATTAAAAAAGCCAATTAAATTTTCATCAGCTGCTTCAAGCATTGTTTTAAAATCTATTTAATTATAAATACTAGGCTTTTTGTTTAATCTATGCTGATTATTATAAAGAATATTAGACATTTTTATTATTTTATTACTTAAACTAACTTCATTTGGAATTGTTATATGTTCTAAAATTTCTTGAAAATCCAATTCAAGTTGCTTTAATTCTTTGCCACTATAAAAAATATCATTTCTTAATACATAAGAATAGTTACCAACTTGTAGTATATTATCATCAATTTGTTTCTTTTTTGGAATTGATGCTTTATATTCCTTAGCTTGCAAATATTCAGGATCTTTATTAGTTTTTTTTCTACACATACTACAAATTTTTGCAAATTCATTTAGTCTTAATACTTCAATTAATCGTTTTGGTACTTTTTCAAGATTAAGCTTTTTTGATTTATTATTTGTATTTTTTAATTGCATTTTGTATATATTATGTTTTGGATGAGAACAAAATTCATTATATTCAAGATTATGAATTTCATTAATAATAAATTTGTTATAATGAGTTTGGTATAGCTTCATACCAATTAAAATAATTTCTTTTTTTGTTACTGGAATATTTGTATTTCTAGTAATTGTTCTAACTATCCCCTTGCAATCAGTAGAATAAAAATTACAAACATTTAATGTGATTTCTGTTTTCATTTTTAATTGATATCTTGAATGTTTAATTTTTAAAAAAGAATTTCTTACAAGAAAATTTAATAAAAATTTAGTTATATAACTTATTTGCTATCAAAATTCATACAAATCCAAAAATTAATGTTTTCAAATCCAAAAATTAACTAAAACCTGAAAATGAGCTGAATTTTTATAATGATTAGAAAAATAAAAGTAATTTTAGATTATTATAAAAAAAATAGAAGCAAATAATAACAAATTTAGTTATATAATTTTATTTGTTATCAAATTCCAAAAATTAATGTTTTCAAATCCAAAAATAAAATAAAACCTGAAAATGGGTTGAATTTTAATAATAATTAAAAAATTAAAGTAATTTTAGATTATTATAAAAAAATTAGAAGCAAATAATAACAAATTTAGTTATATAATTTTATTTGTTATCAAATTCCAAAAATTAATGTTTTCAAATCCAAAAATAAAATAAAATCTGAAAATGGGTTGAATTTTAATAATAATTAAAAAATTAAAGTAATTTTAGATTATTATAAAAAAATTAGAAGCAAATAATAACAAATTTAGTTATATAATTTTATTTGTTATCAAATTCTGAAAATTAATGTTTTCAAATCCAAAAATAAAATAAAACCAGAAAATGAGCTGAATTTTAATAATAATTATAAAATTAAAGTAATTTTAGATTATTATAAAAAAAATTAGAAGCAAATAATAACAAATTTAGTAATATAATTTTATTTGTTATCAAAATTCATATAAAATCTGAAAATTAGTGTTTTCAAATCCAAAAATTAACTAAACCCTTGAAAATAGGCTAAATTTTAATAATAATTGGAAAATTAAAAGTATTTTGATAATATTGCGATAACCAGTAATCAGAATTTAATGTTTTATAGCTTATTGGATTCATTTTATCAAGACAAACATATTGATAGTAATTTCATAAATATATACACAAAATTAAGTGAGATATTATGTTTTGAAAATTGCTATTTATTAAATAGATTATAACAATATAATTGTAAAATTAATTTTAGCCATAATTCCTTGATTACCTAAAATTATGATTGATTACTTTGGCCATTAATTTTAAAACAGCTAAACTATAGCCCATAAAAGTTTCAAGTTTCGCCTGAACTTCTGTGACTTCACCCGAGGCTTTAAAGTCTAATATCACCTAATTATTATATGATTAACAAATGATCAGTAAGATGATATAAGGATGTCCGCTATGCTCCCCAGTATAGTGAACATGCTTATATCACTTTGCCGATCATTTACTGATCATATTATATGTGATATCACATTAATTTTAAGACTTTATTCCAGGCCATAAGTATTTTAAAAAATTATTTTAAATTGTTTTTTTTAATAGTATAATATATTAATAATTTAGTACAAAAATTTTGTGGCAAAATAAAATGTGGTGCTAAAGTTAGCTTTAGGCCGAAATTTTCTATAATTCATATATATGCCGATTATCTGCTAATTTGACTTTGAAGTTTCGAGCCAAGTCACAGAACTTTGGGCCAAACTTGAAACTTTCAAAATATACTATTTAGGTATTCAAGAATTAATGGTTAAAATAAATTTAAATAATTTTTGATAACTCGAAAGTTATCATCAAATAAAAACTTGCAATTATTATTTAATTTTAATAAAAATGCTTAAAATTTAAAGTTTCTACTAGTAAAAGTTATCCAATAGTAATGCGATCAAATAAAATTTTATATACAGTAATTTCAAACCAATATTAAACTGTCTGCAAAATTTGAGTATATATTATTATGTAGAATTTTTCAATCGAAGTTAATTAACTTAATTATTGCGAAGTAATAAAATTGAATAAATGATTGATAAATGATTTATGGATGATCAGAAAAATTGTGATAAAATTGGGATGTTTGCTATGCTATGCTTCCCAACATAGCGGACATTCTTATATCACCTTATTGATCATTGCCAATCATATAATAAATTAGATGATATCAGACTTTAAAGCTTCGGCCAAAGCCACAGAAATTTGGCTGAAGCTTGAAACTTTTATGGGCTATAGATTAATAGTTTTAAAATTAATGACTGAAGTAACACAGTAAAATTTTAGGTAATACAAAGTTATGGTTAAAATTGTACTTGCAATTATACTTCTATAATTTATATAATAATTAATAATTATTAAAATATCATATCTCAACCAATTTTGTGTAAATATTTATGAAATTACTATCAAAATGTTTGTCTTAATGAGACAAATTCAACAAGCTATAAAACATTAAATTTTGATCACTGGATGATGTGATATCATTAAATTACTTTTATTTTTTAATTAATATAAATTCAGCCCATTTTCGGCCAGGTTTTAGTTAATTTTTGGATTTGAAAATATTAATTTTCGGCCTTTTGTATGAATTTTAACAATAAATAAATTAAATAGTAATTAAATTTATTATTAATTATTTTCAGAATTTTTTTATAAATAGTTTAAGATTTGTAAGAAGACTTTATTTTTGAAAAATAATCCATTTAAAATTAAATTAAAAATGGAAACAGAAAACCCATTAAATTCCCGTAATTTTTATTCTACTGATTGCAAAGGAAGAATAAGAACAATTGCTAGAAACACAGATATTCCAGCAACAAAAAAAGAAATTATTTCAGTTAGCATGAAATTATGCCAAACTCATTATAACAAATTTATTATTAATGAAACTCATAATATTAAACATAATAAACCTTGCTCTCATCCAAAACATGATATATATACATCACAATCAAAAAATGCAAATAAAAAAATCAAAAAAGCTTAATCTTGTAAAAGTTCCCAAAAGATTAATTGAAGTATTAGGATTAGATGAATTTGCAGAAATTTGTAGTATATGTAAAAAAAAAACTGATAAAGATCCTGAATACTTACAAACTGAAGAATATAAAGCACCAATTCCAAAAAAAACCCAAATTAATAATAATATTTTGCAAGTTGGTAATTATTCCTATATATTAAGAAATGATGTTTTTTATAGTGGAGAAGAATTAAAGCAACTTGAATTGGATTTTCAAGAAATTTTAGAGCATATAACAATTCCAAATGAAGTTAGTTTAAGTGATAAAATAATAAAAATGTCCAATGTTCTTTATAATCATCAACATAAATTAAATCAAAAGCCTATTTATAATTCAACAACTTTTAAAACAATGTTAGAAGCAGCTGATGAAGATTTAATTGGATTTTTTGATGAATTATATATTGGAACTAATCCTCATATTAAATCTGATAAAACAAATAAAAATAACAGAAAAAAATTAGTTTTTTTATATTATTTTTTGGCCAGTATTAATAATAAATATATTAATGGTATTAAAGCTGATATTGGATCATATTTGCAAACTTCTGGTACATCACCATCATCTATTGATACATTAGCAAATATAGGATTTTCAATAACAAGAAAAACAGTAAATTGCCAAAAAAATCTTATTTCAAATGAACATCAGCAAACTGTTAATGAATATTGCTTGCAAAATATAGAAAAAATGTTTGTTTTAAATATTGATGATTATCATAATATTCACCGTCGTAATATGCCATCATTATTAGAAACACATAATATATTTCATTTTGTTATAATTTTATTAAATTCTAATTCTAATATTACAACAATACCATATTGTTCAAATAATATTTTAATACATAATCCTAAAGGAATTGATTCTAAATTGATTATAAAAAATTTTGAAAACTTTTTCATGAAGCAAATAGGTAAAAGTTATTATGAACAAAATGAATTATAAAAATAATTTTTAGTTGAAGATTCTTATGAAAATAGAGTTGAAAATCTTAATGTTCATGATTATGATGGCCGTATTCAAAATCATCAAGAATTAAGATCATTAAATAATAGCAAATTAGTAGATTTTATTTTACATCCATTACATAGCACTAAAGATTATATAGAATGTTTAAATATATTATTTAAAATATTTGAAAGATCAGAAAATAAACATAATTATTTAGATAATTATGTAATTCCAATAGTTGCTGATTGGCCAGAACAAATAAATATAAGAAGAGCTATAACATTAAGAATTAATAAAGAAGAAGCATCTGGTATTCCAAAACAAATATTAAGTTTAATTCCTATAATTGGTCCACTTCATATCTCTTTAAATAGCAGAGAAACATTATTTCAAACCTATTATTTTTTTTTTGAAAAATTATATCATAATTTATTTGAAGAAAAAAAAATATTATCTCAAAAACCAAAACAAACTGTAATTAATCTTATTTTAGATTTAACATTTAATGGTTGGAAAAAGATTAGAAATGTTATTATACATCATTTTGGAAATTCTAAAGATGCAAAATATAGAATGATGATTGATTTATTAGATAATTTTATACTACTTACTTTAGATATATATGCAACACTTTTTAGAAGTGGATATTTTAAAGGATATTTGGAAAGTGTTGTAAGAATTTGGGTATTATTTCAAAGATTAAGACGACATAATTATAATAAAGCATTACTTATGTTTTTAAGTGATGTGTTTTATTGGAAATTAAATAATCACCCAATAGCTAATACTTTAGAAAATTATTTACTAATTTTTAATGATTATTTTGTGAAAAATTTTCACAGTTCTATTAGAAGTCAAACTGCTGAATCAAATACAGCATTACAAATTATTCAAAAAAGCCAAAGTTATTGATATTGAAAGAAATAGCAATCTTTTTTTTAAAGAAACTTTTGTCAATTCAAGAAATCCAGTTATTTCTCAAGTTAAATTAAATTATTTAGAGAAAAAAGTTTCATTTTTATTATATAATTTAGGAAATACAAATCAAATTAATAATAACAAATATCCAAGTTTTGTACTTCCAACTTTTAAAATTAATGTTGATGTAAAAACACTTCCATTGGCTTGAAATACAAAAAGCAAACCTTCTGATGAAAAATTTTGTGATGCAGAAAATTGTTTACTGTCTGATAATGTAAATTTGTCTAATAATGTTATTTTAATTTGTGGACATGGGTTTCATAGAGAATGTTTAACTTCATATAATGGCAATTGTGTTCATTGTTTTAGTTATTTATCATTAGAAATTAAAAAAAATATTGATAGTTTAACAGAAAGATTAAACACACCGCTAAAAAATAATGAAAAACCTTTAGTTGAAGAAGATACAAATAATGATACAAATGATAATACTGATGAAAATATACAAGATATTATTGAAAATTTAAAACAAAATATTGATAATCAATTTGAAATTTTATATCAAAAATAGACAAATTATAATAGCTTATAATTTATTTTTATTAATTTAAAAATAAATTATTAAAAAATTACTACTAGTAAACATTATAATAAAATTTAACATATAGTAAATTAAATTAATACTAAATTATTTGTAATATTTAAATATATATTTATGTGTAAAATTTTTCAATTAATTATCAACTAATAGCATTAATTAAAATTTTAAAAGTTATTATTAGTATAAGTTATCTAATATTGATTCAATTCTAATAAAATTCAAATTACAGTAAACTCAAACTAATATTAAGTTGTTTGTAGTTTTTTTATACATTTTATTAAGGAAAATTTTTCAATTAAAGCTAGTTAATTGAATTTTAGCAATGTGATAAAATCAAATAAATGATCGGTAAGTGATCAGTAAATGATTGGCAAAATCATAATAAAATAGGGATGTCCGCTATGCTATGCTCTCCTAGGTAATAGGGTGGACATACCTTATATCACATATCGACCATTTGCCGATCATAATATATGTGATATCATGTTAAATTTGAAGCCTCATCCCAAACCACATATGTTTTAAAAATTATATTTAGTTGTTTTATTTAATAATTTGAGTTATAAATAATTAAATGTAAAAGTATTGTGGCAAAATAAGATGTGATTCCAAAGTTAGCTTTAGGCCGAAATTTTCAATATTTGATATATATGCTGATCATTACCTAATCAGACTTTGAAGCTTCGGGCCAAGCTACAGAACTTTGGGCCAAACTTGAAACTTTCAAAATATACTATTTAGGTATTCAAGAATTAATGGTTAAAATAAACCTGAATGATTTTTGATAACCCAAAAGTTATCATCAAATAAAAACTTGCAATTATTAATATAAATAACATTATTATTTAATTTAGTATAAAATTTAAAATGCAATAACTTTGCCAATATTGATTTGATCATAATGCATTTACAACCATTCGAATCCTCTTATTGAGACCAATCTAATGGTGTATAATTTATTAAAATCTGATTACTGTATCTCAAGATTATAAATTGTGAATTTTTGTATTATTCATTAATTATAAAAATTCACATGAATTAATGTAATTTCAGTTAATTTCGAATAATTTTACCTTCATAATAGTCAAATCAAAAATTATTTCAGTTTCTTATATTAACTAATTGGTATTTTTTTAATGTGGCAATATTGAATAAACGATTAATAAATGATCGGCAAATGATCGGCAATAATGTGACAATACGAGAATGTCCGCCCTGTTCAGTTATATGGAGTCACGTGGAACGAGATGGACGCGACATTTGACATTACGCGTGACGCCGTGACTACCCTATCCGGGACCCGTTTCGCACTCTAGTTAATTTTTTTTTGCGGTTTTTTCAGTTGATATAAGCTCTTACTTAGTTTAGGACAGACGCTGAATCAAAGTTCATGGGTGACGACTGGATGCCATTCATCTTAATAGAAGAGGTGTGTGGACGCTGCCCTGCTTGTAGGACAAGTACACACATAAACCCAGAAGATCTGGCAGTAGGGGAATTGAATGTAATCTCTTTTTTGTTATCCTAATAGGCTGAGCACGTAATCTTGTAACATACCATTTATCAGGTAAAAGATTATGCATTATTTTACTCAGCTTAGAAAATGCCTTCTACAAGACTCTAATGCAGGGTAAGTAGCATCGGATCAAAGTTAATTGGTTCATTCATTAAAGACGAACACCGAAGCAATGAAATTATATATATTTAATTAGATGTTCCATCCTCAAAAAACTTAAGGTTGAATAAGAGTATTAAAGCATTATCTGAACTGCTTCACCCTTCTTTAGCCCTTTAGTATCTAATACATTGATTTTCATTCCGAAGCTATCACAGCATCACCGGAGATTTTGAAACGGCACTATCCTATCACGAACCGAACAAATTGTTCAGAGTAAATTTATGACCGATTCTAACTAGAAACTAACGAGGTACAGCTATACCGAAGTTTCTCGTGTCTGATTCAGTCCTTGGCGGTGAGAACTTCACTTGTTACCAAGGAGACGTCATGGTTTTATGTCTGATCCAGTCCTTGGCAGTAAGTGATTCCTTCACTATAAATACCTTGGAGATGCCATAGTTTCTTGTCTGATCCGTTCCTTTGGCGTGACATATGGGCGGATTTGACTTGACCCAGTAACTCGGAGTATTAACTATGGCAACTTAAATACTAAAATTAGGAATGTTTTTTCCTTAAATGGTATTTCACTTGCTAAAGTTAATCGAACGATAATTGAGACGACGGCAAAATCAGCCCATATGAAGTTATGAGTCGGAGGGTCACCATCCATCAGCCTATTAAAACCAAATCTCGTGTCAAAAAAAAAAAACCACCACTGACCATACAGAAAGCGGAATATACGATGATGTTTTCAAGGGAGTACGCAGTTCCTAGGTCACATAAACGAGTTCCTGCTCCATATTATTTCTCTAAAAATAATCCACAACTGACCACGTGTATTTATAAACAACAAATTCATACATTCAGTATCTTCGTCTATCCACTCATATATGAACGTAAAGTATACTCTGTTGTCTCTGATTGAAGGATTTAATGTTTAATGTATTGTACTCTTACAATTAACTGAAGTTTAATTTATCACTTTGTGGGATTTTGTTATCAGTCGTTACATATAATATCGTTACAATCGTTACATATAATATCATTACATATAATATTTCAACATATAGATCTGGAAGGAATTGTAAAATGACAACTATCAAATTTTTAAACAATAAAATCAGGCTATCTCTAGCATAAATTTTTAGTCAACATGATTTACACACGTCCTATAACACATTCAAGTTATATTACATTATTAATTTTTTTAATTATTTGTAAAAAAAACCATGAACTATTTTATATTGACGTGTGAATATCGCTCACGTGGTTCTAATCAAACAAATTATTAATTTCTATAATTAGCCCGAAGTTAATTCCTTTCTTTTTTGGCATTTGAACAATCAAGTGTGGTAATACATTTCACAAAAAATTTATCCACAACGGGATTACTGCATAAAATAGTTTCCCAGCGAAATCGTAACACTTTCTCTTGAGTTTCTTTTCTTTCTTTTATATATTAATTAGTATTTGGAGTAAATTATTTATTTATTTATTTATTTATTTACATTTGCATCTTAATGTGAATAAGATGGATCCTACTAAAATTCTGAAAGATATTTCGGTTGATCTTAAATTTGTGATTCCGCCTAGTAACAAAAAGTGCATGTTAACAATTCATTTAAAAAAAGATAAATTATTATTGGACGTTGTTAGAGATTTTATGGATGATAATAAAATTCCTTGTTATTTAGAAAATTCATTACTTTCTGTTGTTGAACATCTCATACAAGAAAATTTACGCATAGACACTGAAAGGGATAATAAAAGTAAGATACTAAAACGGTTGATTAGACTCTTGTTTGAATTAAATTTGAAATATTTATTTTTACTAGTTAAAAGTGAATCAGAAGCAATCCATATTCGGAAAAACCTTGTATCAAAATATAAAAAACACACCGTTAGATACAATGATGCCCCTGCGGAGGTACCCATCAAATTAAAATAATTTGTTTAAATCAAAAACAAAGACAATTAATTATTTTATTTTAACTACCTTAGGATATTTTTCCAAAAGCATATCATACTCTAGTTCATTCCCCCATTCCTTCAATCTTTGATACCCTTTTACAACTAGAACAAGGATATAAACAAGCAATTAAGGATATTGTTTCAGCTAGCGAGAGCGAATTGGAATGTATTCGGGACAGGTAATTTATATTCTCGTTTAATAAATAGCATTTTATATTTATCTTTATTAAAAATTTATCTTTTTTTCTTAGACACCATAGAGAAATAGAAACACAATCCAGTTGTAGTAACGGTACAACTAGTTTGGCCGAGAGACTTCTTGAGGTAATTAATTACATTTGATCTTAAATATTTTTTTTTTTATTATTATTAATTATAGGCTTATTAGGATGTAGAATATCATCAAGCCGCTTTGGCAAGTGAACTTGAGGAAATTAAGCGAAAGCAAAAAAGTGAATATTGTGACCTTGTAGTTAAATTATATGAAGCACACCAACGATGGCTATCAGTACACCAATCAGCGCCGGATCTAAATTTGAGATTAGATGGCAAAGAGATAGTTTCTGAAGTAATTTCTTCTTTAAAAAAAAGTAAAAATGAATTATCTAGACAAGTGTTGAAATTTGATCAAGGATATGATGCACGAAGTCGTCATGGCAGCATTAGTTCATTATCAGAGATTATGTTATCTCCTGTAATGACTGCACCACCTTCTCCCATGTTTTCGCCCGTTTCATCGTCATTTAGCGGTAATGGAGATGATAACTACTTTAATGTGTGAAATTTCGGATTATAATTGTGGTATAGGGAAATTATCATTTTTTCGTTAAAGGAGCTTTTTCATGAGATTAACTTTTGTTTTTTGTTACATTTGTTTTATTTTATTTTGTTTATAACTTACACCTTTAGGATTTAAAGATGATCGATGACATTCAAGAAATGGGATTTAATCATGACCAAGCTAAAATTGCTTTAGAAATGACTAATGGGAATAAGGTAATATTTTCAGAAAAAAACAAATTAACCTATTCAATGACAATTATAAACGTATTTTGATTTTTTAATATTAGGAACAAGCTGTTAATTTGCTATGCGAGCAATTGGATAAGATTGATGCGCAAATAGCGAATAATAATTTAGCTCTGCCTCCAAGACGATCAACTATGCTATTTACTAGTTCTCCATCAAATGGCAAACAAAAATCAAAACCTCCACGTAGACCTAAATTAACAGTATTAACTAAATCAGAGAAGAAGAATTCTTGGTCTCCAATGTCATTTTTTAATCAGAAACAACAAATGGTACCTACGCCAAATACACCAGTTAAAAGATTTAGTTGGTTAAGTAGAAAAGTGATGGATGATGTGAATGGGTGAGTAACAACAAAAATTTAGAATATTATAATCCAGAAATTATTTTCTAATTTTCATTTATTCCAGGCATATACCCAACTTGAATCTAGCTGATAACCCACAAATGATGGAGACTTTTACGATTTCACTTGGGAATCAAGTGAAATCAACTCATAATCTTAAACTTTCATTGTCAGATACAGACGATTTACTTAAATCATCTGATGATGCTGCAAGAGACATGGCCTATAAAGCTCAAACCGCTGCAAATTTATATTCTCAAAAATTGACGGCTACCGTTTTATTGCTAACACCAAGAGATTGGCCTAAATATAAATTAGGCAAAAGTGCTAACAAAGGTATTAATTAATTAATTTATTTATTTATAAACTTTTATAATTTTATTAATGTTTATTTTATTATTATAATGATAGCATTTTTTGCAAGATGTAAAGAGTCAACCGAATTTCATTTTAAAGATGTTGAATCACAACTAGAAGCTGTTGAAAAAGATTTTGGTAAATCTGAAATACAGGAGGGTCAGTATGTTTAATCAGCTTTATTTAATAACATACAATTAATTAAAGTATTTTGATTTCTTTTGTAGGTGATTTTTTTATTACAAAGCACTCAAATTTGCCTCTAGTACATGTTGTATTTCATTTAGTAATTGAGTTTGAATGTAAGTAGTTCATAGGTTTTACAGTACAAAGGATCATAATTAAATTATTATCTAACTTAATCTTATTTATCTCTTTTAAGCCATTACAAGTTCAGAGCTTACACAAAGATCTCACGTAATAGATGGATTAAGAAATATATTAAGAACAATTGACAGATTTGATATCACTAGTATATCATTACCATTTTTATTGCTTCCATCCAATATTGATCCATTTACAGATGTTTTATTGGATGAGAATATTCTTTATAAAAGAGGCGAATTGGTACTGAAATGTATCAAAGGGTTTATGATGCAAAATTCAAAAAATGATGGCGAAAAGGAAGAAGCAGCTAAAACTGTTTCTCTTCTTTTAAGTAAAAATGCCGCTGAAAAACAATTTCATAATTTTAGAAATTTATTAACTAGAATTTTTAAAACCAGCTAAAAATGTATTACTATAATAGTTGTAGTTTTAGTTTTAATCTTTTTTTTTAGATCTTTATAATTTAATAAATTTATTGATTTAATTATTTTATAATTCCGGCCAGAATTAGAACCTTTTATTAAAAAAATCTCGTATTGATAATATCACATGTTCCTATGCATGTATATTATTTAAAGCGAAACTTATGCTAATATTAAGAGAACGAGAGTTTAAAATTGTAAATGATATATTTCAATTTGCTTGGTTAAATTATGTGGTGCAACATGGATGTTGGCGTTGTTTTTAAACAATTAAAACCAGAAATTTGCTAATATTCTTTTTTAAGTAAATTCGTGATTTTCATTTGATGCAATACGATCAATTAAATATTTTGTGTATAATTTTTATTTAATAGGAGATTAAAATGCGCGATGCACGCGTTTTCATTTCAATTCACAAATCAAGGTTAATTAAAAATTAAATAAAAATTGCCTTTAATTTGTTTGTCTTCTTTATCGAATAAATATTCTTCGTACAGAACTTTTTTCTCCAGATTTTTGTTATTTTAAGGGACTACGACGATGTTTCAATGAAATGTTATTTATGTTTCCTGTTTCATTCAAATATATACGCGCCTTTAGATATTCATGATATCATAATTCCTCCTAATTTTTATAAATTCAAAGAGAAACCTCCAAAAAAAAGTTCAGTAAGAAAAGTGGAATTGAATTTAAAAATTACCTTTCTTTTTATCTATAGCGAAGAACTGCAAGGAGAACTTTATTTTTAGGGGGTCTATTTATTCTTTAATAAATAAAAGACTTTTTAAACACAATTATTTTTACGACACATAATTTTAAGTTCATCCTCTTTGCATGACTTTTGCGTAAGTACACAATCATTTTCTAATTATTCGCTAAAATAGGTAATTCTCATGTATGCTTTTTAATGTAAACGATAAATAAAAATTTTCATTTAAATAGTATTTTTGAATTAGAGAGATAATCAGCATCGTTAATATTATAAAGATGTTCCCTAATGATGTTATTTTACTTAAGCCAATTCCAAAATTTGATATTCTATACGTCGAGAGCGGTCTCTTTGACGATTTTACCTTCGATAAATATCTAGGGAAATGTAAGAACTTACATACATGTATATGATAAATTATTATTTTTATAAATTATTAACATACTGTAAAATATCCATGTTTTATTAGATGTTGTTTTATTTTTTTACAATATAAATAATAATCCTGAAGTTTTCCCAAAGGAGGTGATTATTATTTTAAAGCAAATTCATTAGTTAGAATATGAACTTATCTAATTAGTCTTCATGATCAAATTAAGATTATTACGATATCTAAGAGTAGAAAAATATTCGAAGAATTAAACGTGGTACTGTTAGCAGTATCTAATGACAATGTTTTCACGTAAGATTCATTATTTTTCTTTAATTTTTTTTTTCTTTTTTGTTTTTAATAGGCTTTCAATACTGTATTAATTTAAATTAGCCTTACTTCTTTAATACTGCACAATCATTTAATCCATTATGAACAAAATCCCGTTAATAATGTTAATATCGATTTTCCATTATTGGCTGATAAAAATAATGAGATTGCAACATATTTTAACGTATGGAATTTTAAAAATCCACACCTTTATCAAAAAAAAGTAATAATTATAAATCCTCAAGGATTCGTAGAAAAAATTTTTGGTAAATTGAAAAAATGTCCATTTTTTTTTTTTTTTTTTCTGATTTAAGATTTATAAACGTACATGTTTATGTTTTAGATTCATCCATTAAGAAGAATATTGATAAAGTTATTAAATCAATTCGGGAATTTAAATTGGCTGATGAGAAAATATGAGACGAAACAGGATAGTCAAAATAGCGTAATTTACCACTTAATTTTCTTTTAATTTTTCAGCTTATTAGTTTTGCTCAGTTTTTTAATACTTTATGAAAGATAGCGGATCTATGACGTGTAAACTTGTTACATTGCATGAGATACATGACGCGTTATGTTTATTCAATATCAATATCTTATTCTATGTCTCATTGTTTGATAATAAAAATTTATAATGAAAATTGGTTAATGAATGACGTAATAATTTTGTATGAATCGCAAATCTTTTGATATTCGAAGAAATTCTAAAATTCTTTTTTTTTCATTTTGTTCTCATGATTTTGTTTCTTTTTTCCTAAAAAAACATCGTAAATAACGAAATATATCGAAAATAACTTATAATAATCACTTTGTTTTCGTTTTCTTTCGTAACGTTCAAATGTCTGTCACGTGATCAATTGTTTTTCTTCTATTGTCCCTAATGTATTAAAAGTTGCCTCACAACTAGAAAACTAGAAACCTTTTCCGATGTCGTACCGAACACGTGTTGTATCATAATTACGACATTAAATACATTACCAATCGAAGTCAAATTTGTATATATATGAACATTTCCGGAATTTTTCTCGTAATGAGATCGTATGATTATTTGTCAAGTTTTATAAACAAAATTTTTTGTTATTGATTCTCAAGCTTAATTGTTAAAAATGGTTTCGGTCACTCTCACCCACCATATACTCCGAGAAGTACTTTGCGCAGTACGTCAGTTGAAGCCGAAGAGGTGTTTGCGGAGTTTAGCAGTACTGTTATGGAAAATGATGTTATCAACGAAGCGAATGAAGAAGAAGAAAAATGGTGGACTGAATTAACTTACAAAAATATTGATGAAAACAGGTAGCATGTTGGTGGTGTTTTTTTTTTGAAAATAAAAATTATTGTAAACTTTCATTGGTGATATACAACGTCGGATTCTTAAAGTTTGGTTCATCTTATTCTTATCAGACTACCTTTACGTCTAACAAAAAATGCTAAGTTAGATGAGTATATTGAAAAATCTGAAATTGCAGACGCGGGCAAATTTTGGAATTTTGACTCTGGTAACGTAACAGTAATTGAGCTGCCAAATCCGGACCATGAGGTTGCGCACACACAGTTCACGAGACAATTTCTGTCTCCTTTCAGTAATTTAGCAATATTAGATGACGTTGACAATATTGCAGGAACAAGTACATACAGTTTTTTTTTGTTATATTATATAAATTATTTTTATTCAGTCAAATCTGATTTCGGTTAATTCTATTTAGCTTGCATCAGTGGTACATCCGCCAAGCAACCAGATGCTGCGTTTGTACCTATTAGATTACCGAAACCATCTCCCAATCCCTGTGATCGCAAGGTACATAATAAAATGCAGATCATAAAAATATTCGTAAATTATTTATAATATAGGGTAATCCTTGGCCCACAATTGTTTGCGAAGTCGCAAACACACAAAGCCTCACAAGTATATTCCAAAAAGTCAATGAGTTTTGGCTACAACAAAACCGTGCAGAAGACGTCATAGTACTTAAATTATGGCCTTGGGATGGCACAAGAAGTCCAAACGGTATTCCTTTACGCCGCTTAACTGTTAAGTACTGCTTTGTCTTATTTTTATTCCTGTTTATCTATCTAATAGTTTTTATATTTTCAATAGTGCTATGAATTTTGTCGTCGGTTAAGCCGTCACCTACGAAGTGGTTATCGACCTATCCAATGTGTAAGAATTGTATTTTACTTTTTACTTTAGAAGCTGGATTAAAATGTTATTAAATACTAACGTTTTGATATATTTATCACTTTATATCAGATCGAATTTGGAACCATAGATTCACGTCAAAGGTCAATTAATAATTGTTCAGCACAAGGAATGTGCACGTTAGAAATTTCACCAGCATGCATTTATGCAGGATGTCCCGGTACACCACCATATCCGTTAACAAATAATGTATCAATTGATTTATATAATATTCAACAAGCCATATTCAGAAAAATGTAACAATGTCGTAAAAAACATTTTAAATAAGTTACAATAATTATAAAAATAAAAAATACAAATATATTTTAAATATATTCTTATTATTAACATATAAACTGTTAATTCTAGTAATTTCTTTAAAAATGTTTGATATAAACTATAGTTTTTTAAACTATTTGGGCACCTAGAATGTAACGCTGGATAAAATCGGGCATAATACCTTTATCTCATCCTTGAGGTGATAATTTTGTGGAAGTATGATGTCTTTTTATTATAACTTGAAATTTAAAAGCAAGAGTTTAATATATGGTAAATTCTTTATTATATTAAACGTCCATGAAAATTTCGGACATACAGTAATACTATAACCAACATCATCAGCGCAGTGAAAAATTGCTCAAATTCTTTGATACTTGGCGCAATATCGTAAAGACAATTAAGCTTCAAATTTCCTAAAAACGAGGTGGACTGGAATGTTTGAAAATGGAACTAATAATATATGTGAATCGGTAACATTTCATTGCTTTTTTTTACCTCTCTGATATCCTGATTTATGTTGTAGATTCGAAATTATTTAACCTTTCTACATATTGTCGAAAATTCTGTAGATACAGTATATGTGGAAAATTTTATTTTGCGTAATTTATCTAAAATGTGAGAGAGCAAAGAAATAACTTGACGCTGGGACTGCATTAGCCCGCGTATCTTCCCTCTTTGACAACCAATGACAACCATAATCTTTTTTTATTTTATACACTTTTACACATTTTTAACTTGGGCACTTTTGTCTTCTATACTACTACTTCTCAATTCTGATATCTGCTACATTTTAAATTATATTTTAATTAACAAATTTCATTACCAGTAATTTTCACGGCGCATTATCCCCTTTATAGTTTGTCCCATGGAGACTAACGCCCCGTGATAGAAAGTTTAATATATATTATAAAGCTTATAAGAAAGCTTATTTTATTTATTATTTTATTATAAAATATGACCAGTTTAAACTTTTTATCTTTTCACTCTGATAAATTCATTCATTGTTTAAATGCCTCAAAATACAAAGAAAAAGCCACAAGAATTTCAAGCTTTTAAACCTATCTTTACTAGTGCAAAAAAATTAGAAATTATAGCTTTCATTTTACCAGTATTTTATCTTATTTTAGGATAAATCAGTTGATTCTATTTCTCAAAATATCTCAAACCCAATTTTATTTTCAATAAAAATTGATTTTTATCATCAGAAAGCTAAAATTCTAACTTTCAAATAAAGAGTTAAAATTAGATTACTTAATTTGAAGAATATTGCAAGAAATAAAATTATATTATACCACTTGAAGAGATATATATAACTTCCAAATTAATTAAACAGAAATTTTGTAAATATATTATACAAATGTTTAAAAAGAATAATTTTGGCAAATATAGGTTGTCAATATTATTAATTGCTATTTAATAAAATTGTAATATTAATTTATATGATAAATATTAACAGTTAATTCAATTATATTAAATAGAAAAATAAAATATATGCAAGAAAAATAATAAAAAAGATTAATAGTATTAATAATTAGCAAATTTAAAAAATTTTTACTAATAAATTTTTAATCCAAATATTTTTAAGTCATTTATATTATATTTTAAATAAAAAAATTATAAGTTTATATACTGTAATAAAAATGCTAGTTTTTTATTAAATATTATTAGAATAAATGTATTTGTAATAACCTGTTATAACTATTATTTGTAACAACCTTAAAAAAGAAAGTTTATAATATATAAACTTTTAAAAATATTATAATAAATGTATTTTTGCCTTCTTAGTAAGTTTATTTAGAATGATAAAATTGATTTTGAATATTATTTTTAACTTATTTAACAAAAACTTTTTTTTTACCAAGTGATTGGTAAAAAAAATTCCTTTTTTGAAAGTCTGTATAATCTTGTATAACAAAATTTTCCATTTCCTGAAAATAAAAATTTTCTTTTTTTGGATTTATATAATATCACATAATTTAAATTAATCAACACAGGTCAAACGATGTCAAATTAGGTATCAATCAGCTATCAATCAGTCATCAGGATTGATGAACAGTCAAACAAATTAATATTCAATCGGTAATAAATTGTACTATCTGATTGATGCCAGATGATGTCAAAAATCAGTACCAAATCAGGTTGCTGATTGAAAGATCAATGATCTTTGATTGATGGTCAATTAATGATCAATTGATGGTCAAATTATGGTCAATTTATGGTTAATTGATGGTTGAAAGACCAATTTTTGTAGAATCATATAACGAATAATAAAATTTATTATAGCACATAATATTTAGAATTACAAATAAAATACATAGTATCTTTATTTATATTAATAAGTATTTAAAATAAAAACATTCATTATAATAATATGTTAGTATATGACTGATAAAGTTAGTAATATTTAATAAATAAATGAGGTCTTTATAATAGAAAAGTATGAAACTCAAAAAAATTTTTAAATTTACTTTATATGCTAATTATATTTTTTATATTAAAATAAATGTAAATTTAATATTAATTAAATTTTTATTTTTTTTTGAGTTTCATACTTTTCTATTGTAAAGACCCCAAATAGTAAAGCGTAAATATAAAAAGTTAGTAATAATTATAATAAAATACACAAATACAAAAAGTTAGTATTATGAAGAGTTTGATAAAATTTATAAAAAAAAAAGAAAAAAATACGTGATGATGTTAGTAAAATATAAAAAAAAGAATAACATTAGTAATATTAAAAAAAAGTAAAGTTAATATTATAAAATAAAATATAGTTAGTAATCAGTACAATAAATTTAATGACAAAAATACAATAATTAATATACCTGTAAAATGTAATAAGAGTAAGAAGAAAATAAAAAAGAAAGAGTGTAAGAAGAAAACAGAAAAGAAAGAATGTATATTTTTTAAAAAATAAACAGAGTCACGTTTAGTTATTTATATGTATGTTAAGATCAGGTCACGTGATAAAGATCAGACAGAATTTTGATTGGTTAATAATAGATAAATTGAAAAACTATGTCGTAATTTTCATCTCATATAGTTATATATATAGTGATTTTTTAAATTTGTATTAAAATTTACTTTGGACTTTTGGATACCTAATTTTTTTAAAAGCTTCTATTTGTATATCACATGTGTCATGTAATATAATAGGACCCGAACAATATATATATAGGTCAGATGAAAATTTTAAAATTTACTATAATCAATAAGCTAAGCAAACTCTTATTATAACTTTTGAATTTTTTATTCTGCTAAGCAATTTTTTTTCTGACATATATAACTTTATTTAAGTATAAAAAGATAATTTAATTATAATAAACATATATATAGTAATAGTAAATTAATTTTTTATATCATTGTGAAAAAAAATTGTGAAATTTATTCATAAATTAATAATATAAAATGATATCAGTCAGTGGAAATGTCATTTCTCATGTTGATCATTAATTAAAATAATTTTGTATAATCATAATTGAATATTTCACCATGTAGCTAAAAAAAAAATTATTAATATGACACTTATACAAATTAAGTAAATTAATAGTTCGTCATGTGTATTATAAATTTTTATCATCATTTCCTCTTTTGTAATATTTTTTTTTTGCATATACAAGAAAGTTCATCTCAAAAATGAAGTTTTCTTAAAAATGCAACTTAAAGATAGGTGTGAAATATAATTTGGACAACAAAAATATATGTAATTTTATGAGAAAAAGAAGGTTTATTAAATTAAAAAAGGTGGTCATTTAGGAAGTTTTTGTGTAAACTGCAAAAAACCAATCTTTATAATAAAAAAATTTTTTTTTGATTTCAATAAAACTTTTGACAAAAACTTTTTTCAACCAGTAATTATTTCATTCTTAGGTATAACCTGGTGAAATGAATAACTTTTATTAAGCTTAGAATAGTGATTATTAAGCCAGATTTTTTGTTATTTATAAATTTTGCTAAAATTTTTTAATTAAAACGCTAATAAAAAATTTTTTTTATTAAAATAATACTATTAGGTCTATTTGGGCATTATAAATGATTTTTAATCGAAAAATTAATTAATATAATGTTTTTTTGTCTATTAATATTAGATCTTTAACATTTAAATTTTGGTATTATAATAATCATGTAAATTTTTATAACATTAAAAAAAAAAAACTTTAAAAATTTTAAATTTAGTTCATTTAACGTGAAAATAAAACAAAAATTATTTATTCATAGAAAATTTCTTATTAGCTATTAGGTCTACTTACTTTGTTAAGCCATAAATACAAATAGTAATAATGTGAATAAGTAAAATATTTTTTTTATATCTAAAGTAACGTTAAAATAAAAGATATTTATAAAATATTTAAAAAAAACAAGCAAAAGAAAAAGGTTAAAAAAGTTTTCTTAATACTTTATTAGTTTGTTATATTAAAATAACCATATAATTGACAACCTTCATTAGCAAAATGCAACTGAATAAAGTGAAATTTTTAATTTTTAAAGTTTATAAAAGTGTTCTTGGGAACTAGACGAATATGCGTCCTTATTTGTTAAAATGATGTTACATTGTAACAATTCAGTGTTACATAAGGACTGGGAAATCTTATAATAGAGGTTACCGTAGCACCCGGCACACTAGTAAAGTTGATTAAATTTTTGATATATTCAATTTTTAATGAAGCCAAAATGTGTGGACTAACAATATCTGCTTAAGGTTAGAGTTAAATTTGCCATTTATACACTCAATTTAAATTTTTATATATTCTGTGTAATACAAAAGGGTGGTTCATATAATTAATAAATTTTTTTAAAAGTGGTTCGCATTATTATAAAAATTTTTTCGGAAAATTTAATGATCTCAGTTAATATTAATTTTACAAGAATAATTTATGGTTCATTATATTCTTTAGACATTCCTGTGTAGGATTGTTAGATTTTTAAGTCAATTACTTATGCAAAATATTTTTAATTTGGGTAAACTTACCAATTTACTATTGTCCGGTGACCTCTATTATTAGTTTTCCCGGTCCTGTTACATATAACCTAAAAATTTCAATTTTAACATAATTTGGACCAGGATTATGAATTCGGCCAGAATTAAGAAAATTTTGGCCAAAATTAAGATTTGAAGATCGTCAATTTTAACCATTTATACCAACTTTCACCAACTTTAAGTTTACATATATACTATAGGCCATAAGGTCATACTATACCAATAATTTATATTGTGATATCATAGTACAAAAAATCTATCTTTAATTTTTGTGATATTTCCACTGACTGATATACCAACTTCAGAATTTTTTAATTTTAATTAATATTAATATAATATTAATATATTATTGCTATTTTAAAAATAATTTTAAAATTTGGAATTTTTTATAAATATTATTATATTTAGATTTATAAAAATTAAAATATAAATTATTGTCAACCCTTCTAACATAGGTTGAAATTAGTTAAATAGGGTATCAATAGAGTATCAATAGGTTATCAATCAGCTATCAATAAGCTACCCTATTGGTAGCCTATTGAACTTGCGCCATAATCCGTCACCAATCGGGCAGGCTGATTGATAGCTGATTGATAACTTATTGATAACCTATTAGTATCCTATTGGTATTTTATTAAATAGGGTATCAATAGGGTATCAATAGGTTATCAATAGGTTATCAATCAGCCTGCCTGATTGGTGACGGATTATGGCGCAAGTTCAATAGGCTACCAATAGGGTAGCCTATTGATAGCTGATTGATAACCTATTGATACCCTATTGATACCCTATTTAACTAATTTCGACCTGTGTGAACAACTTATTTAAGTTAACAAGTTGATTTAAAATAAAAAAAATTACACTTTAAAATTAAAATCATTTAAACTATAAATAATTAAAAGTACAAATGTTAGTCGCATTCTACAAATATTAATTTAATCATTCTATAAATTTTACTGTAAGTAGATTTGACCTCGCTGAACAACTTTACTTATGCGGAAAAAGATAATTTCATTTGACCAAAGTGATGTTATTATGTCCTGAAGTTAAAAGAGAAAAAAAATTTTTTTGGAGTTAGTACTGTTTAAAAAATATAATTATCTTCATAAATATTATACTTAGAATCATAAAAATTGAAATACAAATACTTTTTACACTGCTGAACAATTTACTTAAATATAAAAAGGTAATTTCATTTGTTTAAAATTCATTTTATATATGAGTAAAATTAGCAAACAAAAAATAAGAATATGAGAATATTATTATAAAAACATGGTTTTTTTATAAATATTAAATACAATATTGTGTTTATAAAATTAAAATGTAGAAAAGAAGTATCAGTTTAAAAAAATTTTTTGTAAAAAATTTTTTTTGATATATGTGTGAAATTAAAATTTTCTCTATATATGAAAATCTTTGTTATACGAATAAGAGATTCTGCTACGCAAATATAATTACTGAGCTGAAATAAAAATAAGTTTAGCTACGCATTTAAATATCTAACCAACTAAAAATTTTATATTAAAATAAGCAAATAAAAGTCTTACATAGGGTTTTTTTTTATATGATTATTAAGCAAACTCAAATCTAACATATTTATATATTGTTCGGGATCCTGATATAATATATTAATAAAATTTAGTATTATATGTATATTACTCAAATACATTGCGATTAATCATGATTAATGTTACATTTGTAATACAAGTTTAAGAAAAGTTTGTTCAAATTTTTCTTAATTGTGATCATGTTATACAATTGTAATACAAGTAATGTTCTGAACGGGTCAGGTTAATTCAGGTGATCTGTCAGGTTGACCTGAAATATTTGGGTCAGGTCATCAAAATTATGACCTGATCTCAGGTCAGTCATAGTTTGACTGACCTGATTGACCTGTTTAACCCAAAGTTAAAAAAATGTTTTTTGATATTTTTTTTAATTTAAATGCTTAAAGCTTAAAAGAAAGCATTTTTTTAATATAAACACTTAACGCTTAAAAGAAAGCATTTTTTTAAAAATTTAAACGCTTAACGCTTAAAAAAATGCTTAAATAAACACATTTTAACATTTTTTTTAAAAATTAAACTGCATTTTTTTAAAAAAAATTAAAGCTTTTAAAAAACACATTTTTTGGCATTTTTTTAGTCAAACACCTAAAAAAAAGCATTTTTTAGCATTTTTTTAAAAAAAAATTTTAACCATTTAAAAAAACTATTTAGCATTTTTTTTAAATTAATGCCTAAAAAAGCGCATTTTGGTATTTTTTTTAAAAAAAATTAAATGCTTAATTAAACGCTTAAAAAAAAGCATTTTTTTAAAATTTAACGATTGAAAAAAGAGCTTTTTTTTAATTTAAACGCTTGAGAAAAGAGCGTATTTTTTTAATTATAGACACTTTAAAAAAGTGTATTTTTTTAATAAAGCGATTGGAAAAAGCATTATTTCTGTTTCTTTAATTAAATGCTTAAAATAAGGCAATTTTTTTTAATTAAACACCTAATTAAAGGCAATTTTTTTAATTAAATACCTAATTAAAAGCAATTTTTTAAATTAAACGCATAATTAAAACCATTTTTTTAATTAAATACTTAAATAAAGACGTTTTTTTAATTAAATACCTAAAAAAAGATGATTTTTTTAAGTGATTTTTTTAATTAAATGCCTAAAAAAAGGCAATTTTTTTAATTAAACGCCTAAAAAAAGGTGATTTTTTTTAATTAAATGCCTAAAAAAAGGTGATTTTTTTTAATTAAATGCCTAAAAAAAGGTGATTTTTTTTAATTAAATGCCTAAAAAAAGGTGATTTTTTTTAATTAAATGCCTAAAAAAAGGTGATTTTTTTTTTAATTAAACACCCAAAAAAAGGTGATTTTTTTAATTAAATGCTTAAAAAAAGTGATTTTTTTAATTAAACGTCTAAAAAAACAATTTTTTTAATTAAATGCCTAAAAAAAGCAATTTTTTTTAATTAAATGCCTAAAAAAGTGATTTTTTTTAATTAAATGAAAAAATCGAGTCAAGTCGAGTCAAGTCAAAATTATAAAATTTGTAAATTTGACTCAACTCAGAAAAAAAATCAACTCAGATCGACTTGATTTGATTTGATTCTATTTGAGAATTTGACAGACGGTTGATTAAAAAAAATGTCAAACCTTTTTTTTATTTTTTTTACTAGTGTTAATAAAAAACGTGAATAAAAAACATTTTGTTGATAAAAATGTTAGCGAACCATTTTTTTTCTTAATAATTAATAAATAAAACAGATTAATAAAAAAATGTTGCAAAATATTTTTTTTAAACAACTTAATAAAAGAAAATTTCTGCAATATTTTTTAATTAGTTGTATTAATAAGAAACGTTGCAAAAATTATTTAACAAAACAAGACGTTTTCTCAACATTTTTTAATTGTATTGATAAAAAACATTGTGAAATGTTTTTTTTTAGTAATTTAACTTACAAAAAAACATTTTTGCAACGTTTTTTGACAATGTAAACAAAAATGTTGCAAAATGTTTTTTACATATGAATTAATGAAAAAAAATGTTTTTCACAATGTTTTTTAATTGGACTAATAAAAAAAATGTTGCTTAATGTTTTTTTTTAACAATTTATAACAAGAAAAAATGTTTTCACAACATTTTTTAATTGTATTAATAAAAAATGTTGCAAAATATTTTTTACACATAAATACGAATAAAAAACATTTTTCTCGATATTTTTTAATTGGATTAATAAAAAATGCTGCAAATGTTTTTTTTTAGTAATTTAACTTATGAAAAAATATTTTCACAACATTTTTTGACGATATTAACAAAAACGTTATGAAATGTTTTTTACATATGGATTAATGAAAAAAAATGTTTTTCACAACATTTTTTAATTGTGTTGATATAAAAATGTTGCGAACTATTTTTTACACATGAAATAACAAATAAAAATGTTTTTCTCAATGTTTTTTAATTAGATCAATAAAAAAAATGTTGCAAAATGTTTTTTAGCAATTTACTTAACAAAAAAATGTTTTCACAACGTTTTTGATGATGTTAACAAAAACATTGCGAAATGTTTTTTATATATGAATTAACCGTTTTTCACAACGTTTTTTAATTAATAAAAAAATGTTGCTAACAGTTTTTTTTAATAATTTATTGAATAAAATATTACGAAACATTTTTTAAAATAATTTACCGATATAATAATATTTTTGCCATGTTCTTTTAATGGTATTAAAAATAAATATTAAATCGGCCAGATAATTTGATGAGTTATATAATAGCCATCAAATTATCTGGCCAATTTGTTATTTTTTTACTAATAAAAACGCATTTTCTTATTAGTAAAAGATTTAAATTTGCAATTGTATTGCAGATTTTATTCCATCTGGGTTAATCCGAGTCAAGTTGAGTTTTAATTTAAATTCAGAATCGACTCAAATTGGGATTGATTTATGACTCGAATCATCATTATATGATAAAAAAATTTTTAAATCGAACTTGACTTGACTCAATTTGACTCATGAGTTGACCTGGATTGACTCGACTCGTTCAGAGCACTAAGCCTAAAAAAAGGCAATTTTTTTTAATTAAACGTTTAAATAAAAGCATTTTTTTAAAATTAAACGTTTAAAAAAGGTGATTTTTTAATTAAATGCCTAAAAAAGATATTTTTTCAATTATAAACGCTAAAAAGTATTTTTGTAATTATAACTGTCTAAAAAAACATTTTTTCTTAAATAAATGTGTTTTTTTAAAATTAAACGCCTAAAAATGATGCTTTTTTAACATTTTTATATATAAAAATACGTTTTTTTTGTTACTTTATCACTAATAATTCACTTGACTTGTCTGACCCAACCTGATCTGTTTAATCTGATCTGACCTGTCTAACCTGAAGTGGATTTGATTGGCTGAAACCTTTCAGAATTTCCTTTTTAGTTTTGGCAGGCAACATTAATTGGATTGCGAGAAGGTTGCGAAAAAGTAACGGAAAAATGCCTGGAACTGAAGGTGCAGTAAATTAACAATAATGTTGGTCAACACTATTCCATAAATTTGGGTTCACCTTGGTGAACACATAATAACTTGGAATCCAAACTGGCATATGGAACTGGTGAACTAATAGGATTATACTAGTACCTGACGCTACTATGGTGCTAAATTGGATCCTAAAATTATGGAGTCCAAAAATTGGCCAAAATTAAGCTCATTATAATGCTGGCCAAAATTAGTAATACTATATGACAGAGGGTGTTCTGTTACTAGAACAGTATCATGTGATTATGGTACAATAAAGCGCAGTCAAAATTTGCTTAATTTTGGCCAACACTATTCCACAATTTTGGCCAGATCATTGGACATAATAATTTAGCATTCAAGCTAGCATACTAGTGGCCTGAAACTGGCGAACTAATAAAATCATACTAGCTCCTTGCCAGTTCCATGACAGTTCCATGATAGCTACCAGGTCACTATCAGGTCACTACTATGGCGTCAAGCTGGAACTTAAAATCACATGCCCTAAAGACTGATCAGAATTATGGCATAGTGCCGACTAAAATAAACTAAAAAACGTATTACAAGTTTACTGTGCCACCTGACGTAATATTTTTTTTTGCCATATTTTAGCATTTTGATGGATAACAAAATAGGCGCAAAAAGGTAAGAACTTTAATATAGAATTTGGTATCCAATTAGAAACAGAAGGCCAGTATCTTTAATATATAATTTAAATTACAAATGAGGTAGAAGTGGAAAGAAAATAGAGGTAATTAGGTTAAAACATGGGTGGTATTTAGATTATAATATGATAATAAAACCACATACAAGAGAAAAATACAAATACCAAGAAAGGTTTAAATATATACCGTATATTACGGATCACAGTACCCCCTTTATACACAATATCCCCTTAGAAAAATTTATCAAAATTTTAAAGTACCCGAATACTTTACATAGAAATTTTCAATTTAAAAGTTTAAAATTTGTAAAATACCTGGGATATAATACTAGAAAAGGTTTATATGTAATATAATATCCTGAGTACAGCTTTATTTATTATTATTATTATTACTTCATTATTACAATTTATTTATAGTAACTATATACTCCTTAATCGGTTCCTTATTTCTAATTGTATACAAATTTAATAATTAGAATAATTAGCAATTTGATAAACTGGAATAAAATAATATAAAAAAGAAAACTTTTACCTTATATATTTTATTTAATTCCTTGAGTCTATGGCAAATTTCTTCATTATCAGAATCTTGGTAGTCATAATTACCACCATCTTCCCCTTCCCTCTCACCTTCGTCATTATCTTCTTCCTGATCTTCTTTCTGATCAACTTCGATGTCCCATTTATTCTCATAATCTACCTCTTCAGCATATTCTTCATAATTTTCATCAGTTGAGTCATCAGAATTTTCTATCATTTCGTTATCTCTATCCATAAACTATCATGATCACCAATACAATCATCTTCTGAACCATCAAGATTTGTTGAAATTTCACAACTTTTAAAAGATTTTTGAATAAGATCTTCACTAATTTTATCCCAAGACTCTTTAACCCATGTCATGGCCGTTGAATAAGAAGGTCTTTTAATTTTTCCTGTTGAAGTAAAAGCATGAATATTTGATATCATCCAATTATTATACCGATCCCTAACCTGTAATTTCATCAATATTAGCGACTAAGAATAAAAATAAAGTAAAAAATTGAATAATATTTATTACCTTAGATTTAAAACTCTTGTTAATTGCAACATCTAATGATTGCAATTTGGATGTACAACCACCAGGAATTACGGCCATATTTGTATTTTTTTCTACTAATCGATTTTTAACAGAATCTACTATATGACCATGAAAAGAATCTAACACCAACATAGAACGTGAGTTGTCAAACCAGTTCCTCGAAGTCCACACATTCTCAACCCACCACAACATCTCCTGTTCGTTAACCCACCCTTTTTTATTAGCTCTTATGTAAATACTGTTTGGAAATTTTTCTTTTGGGACATTTTTTAGTTTGAAAATACAAACTGCAGGAAGTTTCGTACCATTAGCCATACATGCAAGTATAACTGTAAATGATGATTGTTCATGACCAATTGTACGAATATTTACTGTTGTTGCTCCTTTTTGATTTATAGTTGTATTACTTGGCAAATCAAACCATATGGGTGTTTCGTTCATATTGCCCATATATTTTAATTCATATTTATTGTGAATTCTTTTAGGTACATAACGTAACTCAAAAAAATATTCTGTTTTTCAATTAAATCTGATGGCAGTTACTGTGCTACCATTATTCTGCGACGCTCACTTAAATCGTATCTTCCTAGAAATCCATCAAGCCACTTAGGAGAAAATTTGAACCCAGCAATACCCAGATTATTTGCTAAAAATTCTGGACTTTTAGATAATGAAATAGTTTTATTGGTAATTATTTTTCAGGTAATAGCATTTCTATTGGCTCTTTTTTCACTTATTTATGCAAATAAATTGTTTTCTAATTTTGGATATTTAGTAGGTTTACCCGAATGGAGCTTAGCCACATGAGGAGCAGTCGTTAATAAAGTTCCTTTTTTATTTGACTAATCACGCAGTTGTTTGAACTGAATATTAAATTTTTTAGCAGTTCCACATACGTTTCTATTATTGTTCTCAAAATAATGTACTATCATCAACTTTTCTCTTACATTCCATTGTCTTTGTTTCTTTTGTGGTAAACGGTTGCGTGCTTTTTTATTTCTCTTGTTGCCAATAACTACCATTTTACTTTTAGTAGAAAGAAAATAAAGACGCGTAAAATAAAAACATGTAAATCAAACAAAAACATTTTTATGTATGAATAGGGGTTATTTTGATAAATAATTTTATATAAAATATCTTAAAAAGGTATCAAGATATGAGAGATGGGATGTATTTAGAAATTCTTAACAAGAAATTACATCATAGTAATATCACTGATTAATTAAAATACCCAGATATTATACATGGTAAGTATCCCAGATATTTTAAAAATCCTGTACCCCCCCTATGTATAGTATCCACCCATGTATAGTACCCCTGGGTACAGGCTAAAACCCCCAAAATTTGCAAGATACCTGGGGTACTGTGGCTCGTGATATATGGTAGTTAGAATATAAACAGAATAACATCAAAATAAGGAAATTAGGTTAAAGTATGGTAACCAAGTTATGTATTCAGATTAAAATATAATAATTAGGTTATAGTTATTAAATTGTAGCATGGTATTTAGATTATAGTGTGATATTTAGATTATAGCGTGTTATTTAGATTATAGTGTGATAACATAACCTAGTCTAAATGGGATACCATGCTTTAACTTAATTAAGTTAAAGCATGGTATCCCACTATTTAAAATTTTATAATTTGATTTTGAAATGTAAAAATTTGAATAAAAAAAAGGTCATAAAATGTCACTTTAAATAAAATTTGAACAATATCTTTTGGCTTAATTTTATTTTTCATTTCAATTAAAATTTGATTTATTACTATTTTTTATTATTAAATATATTAAATTAAATCTCATATGTATTTAATTATCTAAATATAAATATTATGATTAAATTAAAAAATAAATATACTGTAATTACAATAAAAAAAAAATCTTAGCTTGATTTCAATTTTATTTCAATTAAAATAATTAAAATCATATATACAATATATCTTAATTATTTTAAATATAAATTATATATAAAAATAAAATAATTTATTATTAACATATTCTGAACTATTAAATTTTAAATATTTTATGTATATTTCTTAAAAAATCTTAAATATTTTATATATATTTTTTAAAAAAATTATTTTAAAAAATCATGTACATCATATAGAAATTGTATATACAGAATTACAGATTTATTAATGTGATTAAATTATTAATTTTTAATATGAATATAATGATAATATAAATAAATTGTGATTAAATTTATATTTAATTTGTATTAATAATTCTAATAAAAATTTGTTAATTTTTAAATTTATGTTAAATTTGTGTTGAATTTGTATTGGTAATTTTTTAATTTATTATAAAGGGATGATATTTAGTAATTATACATGTGGTATCATATTTTCTAATCAATCAAAATTAGGCTGATCAGAACTCTGAACAATATATAAATATGTTAGATTTGAGTTTGCTTAATGATCATATAAAAAAAAAACCCTATATAAGACTTTTATTTGCTTAGTTTAATATAAAATTTTTAGTCAGTTAGATATTTAAATGCGTAGCTAAACTTATTTTTATTTCAGCTCAGTAATTATATTTGTGTAGCAGAATCCCTTATTTGTATAACAAAGATTTTCATATATATATAGAGAGAATTTTAATTTCACACGTATATCAAAAAAAATTTTTTACAAAAAATTTTTTTAAACTGATACTTCTTTTCTATTATTTACACATTTTAAATTTATAAACACAATATTGTATTTAATATTTATAAAAAAAATTCTGTTTTTATAATAATATTCTTATATTCTTATTTTTTGTTTGCTAATTTTACTCATATATAAAATGAATTTTGGACAAATGAAATTACCTTTTTATGTTTAAATAAATTGTTCAGCAGTTGTAAAAAGTATTTGTATTTCAATTTTTATAATTCTAAGTATAATATTTGTGAAGATAATTATATTTTTTAAACAGTACTAACTCCAAAATTTTTTTTTTCTTTTTTAACCTCAGGATATAATAACATCACTTTGGTCAAATGAAATTATTTTTTTATGTTTAAAAAGTTGTTCAGCGAAGTCGAATCTACCTACAGTAAAAATTTTAGAATGATTGGATTAATATTTGTGAAATGCGACCAATTTTTGTACTTTTAATTATTTATCGTTTAAGTGATTTTAATTTTAAAGTGTAATTTTTTTTATTTTAAATTAACTTGTTAACTTTAAGAAGTTGTTCATAAGGGTTGGCAATAATTTATATTTTGATTTTTATAAATCTAAATATAATAATATTTATAAAAAATTCCAAATTTTAAAACTATTTTTAAAATGGCAATAGTATATTAACAGTTAATATTATATTAATATTAATTAAAATTAAAAATTCTGAAGTTGGTATATCATTTTATATTATTAATTTATCAATATTTAGTGAATTAATTTCACAATTTTTTTTCACAATAATATAAAAAATTAATTTACTATTACTATATATATATTTATTATAATTAAATTATCTTTTTATACTTAAATAACAATGGCGATATGATTGAACAGTCCAATCGGCCATTAGCTGTTGGATCAGAGCTGTATCTAGGTATAATTATTAGTGATTATTATGTAGTCCAATAATTTTCAATAAAGATGGTAGCGTTAACAACGCCAAAAAAAAAAAAAAAAATTTTATACTTAAATAAAGTTATATATGTCAGAAAAAAAATTGCTTAGCAGAATAAAAAATTCAAAGGTTATAATAAATTTTGAAATTTTCATCTTACCTATATATATATTGTTCGGGGTTCTATCGTAGCTACTTTTACTTATGAAAATTATACAGATCTTTTTTTATTTTTTACTTTTTTTAAAGTTTAAATTTACAAGTAATCACTTATTTTTATTTCTTAAAATATTAGAAATAGTATTTTGCTTAATGCTATATTAAATAATAAGCTATTCTTAAGTAAGTTATGACTTTTTCTAATAATTCAAGCAAAATTAATACTTTTATGCTTATATTAAAGTAACTCTTTTTTTTAGTTATAAAAGAATTTGTATGACTTTTCTTTTTTTTGATCATCAGAAATTTTTATAGTATAAAAAATTGTACAAGTTAATATATCATAATATTTTATAAGTTTTTAGATTTGCTGTAAATTTGTATAAGTATAATATTTTATAACTTTTTAAAATATTTAAATATTTTGAAATATTATGATATATAAAGCTTTATAATTTTATAATTTGTAATATTCTATAATTTTATGATATATAAGATTTGTAATTTTATATAATATTTTATAAATTTCCAGATCTATTATAAATTTTAAGTATAATATTTTATAACTTTTTAAAATATTTTAAAATATTACAATTTTAAAATATTACAATATTAAAATTTTATGCTTATAATTTTATGATATGATTTATAATAATTTGTAATTTTATATAATGTAATATTTTGTAATATTTTAAAATATTTTGATAAATAATACTTTATTTTTTATACTATTATAAATTTATATAATTTATATAATATGTATTTTATTAAATATAATTTTATTAAATATAAAAAATTACAAGTATTTATTAATATAAATAAAATATATAAAAGTAAAAAAAAAGAAAGAGTAATAATATAATTAAATGTAAAAAGAGAAATAGCTATAATAATATTAGTATTAGATATAAAAATAAAAGAAATATTATTAATATTATTAGTATAAAAAATTAAAGGAACAGTAATATTATTATTAGTATTAAAGTACATGTAAAAAAAAATGTAGATAGTATTATTAGTATTACAATATAAAGTAAAAAATGTGTTAATATTAAAATAACTAATATTAATAAATAAATATTTCTATACTTACACAATAAATTATAAAATCATATAGGCTGATTGGCAAAGTTTGCCGATCATCAGATATGTGGTGCAGTACTAATAAAAATTGATTAAAAACCATTCTTACATAAGAAAAATTGAAAAAAATAATTAAAAAATATATAAAAAAGACCTTTTAAAATCTTTTCTAAAAAATTTATTTCTTTATCCTAAAACTAGTAAAAAAAATTTTTATAAAATGGAAAGAATATTATTATAAAGTTAGTTTAATAAAAAAAGAAACAAAAATCCAGAATATTAGTGAAAAAAAAATTAATTGAAAAGTAATTAATAATAAATATCAAATAGATTTTAAATAAACAATTATTCAATACATAATATAAATTTGTTAAAACTTCATTATTAACATAATTATTATTTATTTATTTAAAAGATTTTTTTGATTAATTTTGCTTTCTAAATAAGATTTTTTTTACAAACTATAAAAAAAAAACAAAAAAAATAGCTGTAAGTTATATCCAATGTAAAATAACTACCAGTATACTTGCAAAAATTCTTAACTTACTTTGGTAGGAAGTTTGATAGGAAATTGATGGAAGGAGTTTACAAACAAAAAAAAATTTTTAACACTACTTTATTGAAGTAATTTCTTGATATCTGTGTCATATGATCATGTAGTATAAATGTAACCAACTTGCGAAACTTTATTTTTATTAAATTATCATCAAATTTCTTAATTTAGGCTAATTTTGTTAATTTTGCTGATTGGCCCATATGTATATATAAAAATATTATATATAATTAAAAATATTGAATAAAAGAATAAAAAAATAAAAAAAAAGAAAATAAAATAAAAAAATAAACATATTAGTATTAAAGTAAAAGAAGTAAAAAAACATAGTTAGTATTATTAGTATTATTAGTATTAAAGTATAAGTAAAAAGAAATAAAGAAAATATGAATACTATTATTAGTATTACAAAAAATAATAAATATTTCTATATTTGTGCAATAAAAAAAATAAAGAAATAAAAGATAAAAAATAAATAAGATAAAAACATATGCATAATTAAATGATTAAATCACATACAACTGCTATGATACTATAAATTATAAATACATTTAATGCAGATTTTATTATTAATATTAATATTTTATGCAAAAAAGCAGAATTTTTTGCTAAAAGTTTTGAAATTAATAATTTTAAAACTTCTAATAGATGGATTTTTAATTTCAAAAAATGTTATAATATAAAAAAATATGTTAAGTAGGATAAAACAATAAATACATCACTAGAAATTTTAAATAAAACAGGTAAATATTTGATTTTGAATTTATATATATTTATTTATGCTAATTTTTTTGTTATTTTAGACTTATATTGAAATCTTAAATCTTTAAAAACTCTAGCAAATAGTTTACTTTTTAGAAAAAAGAAATCAAAAAAAAGAGTTACCATTCTTTTTACATGTAATGCAACTGGAACAGAGAAATTAACACCATTTTTATTTTATTTTTAAGAATCTGCATGTATTAAAAGGTAAAAAAAAGAAGAATTACCAGTTAATTACTATTAGAATAAGATAGTTTGAATACAAATATTAATTTGAAACAATTTTCTTAAAAAATTGAATGCAAAAATATAATTGTAAAATCACAAAATTCTATTAGTTGTTAATTAATAATACTTCTATATATATTACAAATAAAAATACTTAATTAACAAATATAACTTTACATTTTTTACTATCAAATACTATTTTTTATTTGCAATTATATGATGTAATAATCATTAATTTCTTTAAGGTTGGCATTTTATTTTATTATTTTTTAATATTTACTTTAACACTACTTAATTTTTTAATTAAAGTATTAAAAACTTCTTATAAAAAATAGAGTTGGGACATATAAGATTTCATAATAATTGAATAAAGAAACCAATTTTTTGAACATTCATAATACTATTATTTTTTATATAAATGCTTAAAATGTAGTAATATAAAAAATAATTAGTAATTGCTGGAGACATATAGGAATACTTTTATTAGTAAATCAAAAGAAAGTAGATAAAGATGTTAATACTAAATTATAAATATAAGAATATCACATTTTTAGTATTTCATCACTATACCTATATTGCAGATTGTTTATCACAATTAGAACAAAATAATCAAGCAGAGTATAAAGAAATACAATTTCCAATTAATTAACTTTTCATTTAATAAGCATTATATGGATGCAAATAAATTTATACATATTGATAATTATCTAAAAAGTAATAAAAATCTGATTAATAAAGAAATTATATCTTTAATAAATTTAGAAAAAATGCACTAGGAGTTGAATTTAATGAAAAATTTCCATCAGTAATTTCAAAAATTTAAGTCTTAACTAATTTAGATAATCTTGTTATATTTTTTAAATATTCATCATTAAATAATTCTATTAATCAAAGTAAATTAAGTACATTATGAAAATTAAAATATGAAGTATTAAAATCACATATTGCTGATTTAAAGTAAATTATATTAAATAGTTATTTTATTTAATTTCTAATAATATTTAACATAATATATAATAAATATAATTTTGTTAGTAAAATTTTTAAATATAATAAATGCATAATAATGTTACATGTTTTATATATATTAAAATATTTTATACTAATTTTTTTTTTTTTATTCTTTTGTTAGAAATAAATACAATGATTTCAGAATTCATATTGGCATACTATTAACCTTTATGATAAGACAGCTAACGACTAAAAAATCATTAATATGTTATCCCTTGGTGAAGTACTTAAGATATAGTAATGTTTCTCTCATAGGATACTATGACCCTTTGTTAAAATATGTAGCTGTACTGTACATACTAATTCACCATAGTGCAGTCTTATTTAAGAGAGAATAATGCATACTATGCCTCTCAGTCTGCCTGAAAGCACCCTCACGCAAACCCCATCCTTTCAAAATTAACCAATAAAAAATTTGTGTAACAAAAAATAAATAAAAAGAAAATACAAACGAAATCTTCAGGATAAACTAAAAAAAAGAATACCCTATACTTCTAAAATAAAACAGCTTAAAAATAGGCAATGCAAAACATAACTGCAACTGCACTATGTTATATAAAAGAAGGACTACATTATTAATAAAACCCAGTGGGAAAAAATTAAAAGTTTTGATAATATTCTAAAATATACTTTACTTCAAAAAGTCCTAGTAAATGTTACAACTAGAACTTATTTCTTGTACTTGGATGACTCTCTCTGCTTGTTTTCTATACACTTAATAAACAATAAGAACTTCTGTAGACGTTTTGATTTTTAAACCTATCATCAGCATCTTTTTTGTGATGTTTGTAAGCAAAGAGTCCTCAGTTTCCATCTGTTTTTTATCATTTTTATTTCTAAAAATTGTTTCTGTCAAGTAGCTAGATAAGTATGTAAACAAAAAAGTTGTTTTCCATACTTTATTTACTGTTTTTTTAACTGTTTTTCAAAATTATTTTTGAAAAAATTTTTTTCTGAAAAATGGGTGTAATAATCAGCAGAAAGAGTATAAAATATTTTATACTAATATTAATCATGTTACTAATAATAATATTGATATATAAAAATTTTTTTTATAAACTAATAACTTGATATACTAATGCTTTTTTTCCAAAACATTAATATTGGTATATAGAAATTTGATTGTATTTAAATATATTGATAGAATATATTATATATATATATATTATATTAATTTTAATAATTGTATTTTGCAGATTGCAAAACAGGGTGAATATAGCTTCTGATAAATTATTTATATGGTATATGAACTAAATATCAATAAAAGTATATATAGATCATTAAAAAAAAAAAATATTTATATATAGTATACTATATTAATATTCATATTTAAAAATAAATAAAAATTTTTTAAATATAATGAAAATTTAAAATTATAAAAATATGTTATTTCCATTTTTATTATCATTTGCTTTAGTTCTTTATCAAATTATTACTGTGTTTAATAAATAAAATTGTGAAAAAACTTTTTTTTTTTCAAGTTTTCTAAATATTGAAAATTATAAATCATGTGACAAGCGAGATTTAAGCATTAGTGCATTACACAGGGGGCGAAATCTAAATTTACCTTTTAAGAAGAAGAATAATATTTTTGACAATAAAATACTAAAGGTTTCGGAAACGGCACTTAATATCACCACGTGATAATTGTAATTCAAACTGTATAATGAATTAAGGATATCTTTTCCTGGTCTCGTTTAGACAATCAATAGCAGTCAATGATCACAAAGATATTATATAAAATAAAAACATTATTTATATAATAGTTTCGGTAATACCTTGAACACAAAGAACAATCATTAACCACTCAAAAATATTCTTTGACTTTATTGAGAGTGTAAGATTAATATTTTTTAAGTCAAATTGAAAAATTTTTGATGCACGTTGCGCATTTCAAAGAATCTGTAAAACGGACGATTGTCATGATCAACATACTTTCACAATTTGTATAATCATTGATTCTCTTTTCAAACATAAATTTGCATATACATTGAAAAAATAGCATGATAATCATTTCACTAAAACTCTAAACGCGTAAATGTTATACCTTTTTATCCTATATAAATACTAAGTTTTAAAAGAAAATGGCTTTTATATCGTAAAAAAAAAAAATTACCGAAATAAATAACATTTGCATTGTATATATTTTACATATAAATAAAAAATCAAGAAATGGAAGCTTCAGATGGATTGTTAGATAAAGAAAATCAATATGAAGAATCACCAAAACCTTACGTTGACATGTCAACATTAGTTAATAGTAGTTTTGAACTTGAACGTCGTGAATCAACCGATTCGAATTTTTCTCTTCGTCCAAGTTATAAGCAAAAGTAAGACTTTTTTTTTGTAACGCATGTTTTAGCTCACTTTTATTTCGAACATGTTAATGACACACAAATTATTAAATTTGATTAGATTTAAAACTTCCGTTGCGAAGCCAATTATTCATAATATTTTAAATCAAAGGTTAAACAATGCGTTATATGATAAGGACCAAGCTCCAGGTTGGGCTCATGAAATTTCTCAAGAAGTAAAACAAAAATTACTAGGTAAATACATCAAGATATTATACATTAAATAGACAATAAATAACAAGGGATGTTATATAATTTGAATAGATTTGGAATTGAACCGATATAAATATATCGTCAACGTAACAATTATGGAGAATAAATGTGCAGGGGCAAGGTAAATTTATCGAATTTTACCAAATTTACTCAAACTAGATTGTTAAAAATATTTTTCTTTCAAATATTTTAGAATGCAATGCGCTTGTGCTTGGGATATGGATACTGATAATGTTGCACACGAAACTTTCAAGAATGTAAATTATTATTATTATTATAAAAAATATTATTGTCACGTAGATCTAACCAATTTTACTTAATTTAGGAGTCCATTGTATGTACTATCACGGCGTTTGGCGTTTGTTTCTATTGAATTTATTCCTTTTTTAGGTTGCGCGCGTAGCATTGTTAAAAAAAAAAAATTTTTTTTTTTTTTTATTAATAAAAAAAATATATTCTATATAACAAAATTATGTGATAAATTACAAAATGTTTGAATATAATGATTTAAACTATCGATAATCTTTCTATAAAGTTGTATAATGTTCAAAGTATATAAAATTACAATTAATCTCGGAGTGATTCTAAGAAATTATATAACAAAATTATGTGATAAATTACAAAATGTTTGAATATAATGATTTAAACTATCGATAATCTTTCTATAAAGTTGTATGACCTTCTAAATAACACAAAACTACAAGTAAAACTCGAACTTTTTGAAGCAATTTCGTCTTCGCCATGACATCTACATCACCTAAAACGTATCACCTACAACGAACTGAGGCTCGAAATTTTTGAAGCATATCCTCCTTCTCCTGTAATAATTGTATATAAATGTATTTCTATTTTACAGTAAAATATCATAATAACGTATAATAATAAATCATAATGTGCATTTAAGTTATTGAGATCACTTTCTTTGGACAGTTTACTTTGATCAATAGGATACATTATTAAAAAATTTGAAATACTGAACTGATTATTTTTGAAGAACTCTGCGTTAATCTGGGCTGATTTTCCATATTGATTAAAGTTCTGATTCATCAGATCTATGTATTTCATTTATGAAATCTGTGATTATGCTGATTATACCCGATTGAGTTTTGAGCGCCTTCAGCGTTTTCAGCTTTTTTCAGCGTGAATGTGGCTAGTCTGTGTTTTACTTGTGCGCAATTCTTTGTGTGCTATTTTTTTTTTTTTTATCTATTTAAAAGTGTAAGATTAAAAAAAGTGTAAAAAAGTATGAGAAGATTAAAATGTGAAGATATGAAAAGCGAAGAGATTAATAAAAATATGAAAAGCGAAGAGATTAATAAAAATATGAAAAGCGAAGAGATTAATAAAAATACGAAAAGCGAAGAGGCTAAAAAAATATGAAAAGCGAAGAGGTTAAAAAATACGAAAAGCGAAGAGATTAAAAAATACGAAAAGCGAAGAGGTTAAAAAAATATGAAAAGCGAAGAGATTAATTAAAAAAATATGAAAAACGAAGAGATTAAAAATGTGAGAAAATTGAGAAGATTTAGAAAGTGTGAAAATTGAGAGAAGAGCAAAAAGAGTAAAAAGTGAAGATTTAAATTTATGAATTGAAAGGTAGGTTCCAGAGAACCGATATTTATAATTAAAAATTAAACCATTAACGAACTTTTTTGATCATATCCATCACTATCATAAAATCTAAAAATCTAGTTTTTCGCGCGTATTTCATTCATTTTACATACGCATACATTACAATCTAATCAAAGAACACGTTATAAAAGGAAAAGTTCTTTGTTTCAAAGGGAAAGAATGAATATACATATTCATTTGAAAACGTCGAAAAAGTTTTCATTATCCTTTTTTTTTTTTTTTGAATGGAATCATTTTAGCAAGTTAAAAAGCTCGAAAGAAAACTTAATAGCGTTTATTTATTGATTGTACGGAATTTGGAATTTTCTCACGCGATTAGCGTATAAAGATAAGGGGTCAGATTATTAGGCGGCAATTGCCGATATTTGGATGATTTGGCAGATTTTTTAATCTCGCGCCTTTTTTTAGCCCAAAATTAGATTATTTTATGTCAAAATGTAACATGTGTTTTTAATACTTTGGATTACGTGAGAATCCTGTAATAGGGGTACAATAATTTATTCAAATGATTATTGTATTTACTTCAAGTTTTGAAAGGGCACGTGAGTAATACGCCGTGAGAGATTTTTGTGATAAATAAAAAAAAAAAAATTTGCTGCGGTTTATCACTTTGCATGCATTCATTTCACATGAAAAGAGGATAGAATGAATTATTATTAACGGTTTATAAGGTATAAGCTTTCATAATTTTCAATTATTTCAACCGGATATTCCACAAATGTTTATTGTTTTCGTTTGTTTCAATGGGGAATCTGAACATCATATGACGAAAAAAAATTCTTTTTTCTTCTTTAATTTTAATATCAATCGCATGTGACTATTACTGGAATTATCTTCTTTTTTTCTTTATTTTGATCTATTTTTGGAAAACGTTGGCTCATTGTATTATTTTAAGGAGTTTATATTAAACTTTTAAGAAAATCTATAAATAAAATAAAAGATCAACCTTTTTTGAATTTATGTATATTTTGATAACGAATCATAGGTTAGAATGGCTCATTGATGTCATTGTACAACGAGAAATTTTTTTTTTTTTTTTTTTTTTTTCTTTAAGATTTGTTGTTTTTCCCACTCTTAAAAAAGTAGTTTATCTTGAATTTTTCGGATCCCCTTCCCCCTTTTTTTGCTTAATTCTATCTACAAGGTTCAAAAGATAGTTTTTATTACCATATATATCCGTTATGTTTTAAATTAGTTTTTGAAATAATAATAAAAAAATTTTTTTTTTTTTTTAAAAAAAATCATTTTGTTATATATATATATATATATTTTTTTTTTTTTTTTTTTTTTAAGAAAAAAATTTCTATATATATATACATATATATATATATATATATATATATATATATTAAAGAAACATTCAAATGAAGAAATTGAATTTATTCGAAACTTCATCTAATAAAATTTTGGCTTTAGGACAGGTTATTAAAAAGATGGGAGGCGTACTTAAAAAGCCAACGGATAATGATGATAATAGGGAGAATACAAATAATACAAATAACATGGATAATATGGATAATATGGATAATATTATTTCATCACCAACGATTCAATTAATTTCAACAGAACATCTTGATGCAGTACTTGAATGGAGACATAGAACTTTTTGGGATTGTACAGAATGTGGACTTCCAAGAACAGGTTATAGTTGGTGTCAAAATTGTGAATCAAACGGATTTGAACAACAATTTCCACATTGGACGAGTGGTAATATTGATATTGATGATTTCATAAGGAAATCACAAAAACAAGCTCAAACTGATCATGAATATATGGAATGGATACCTCATGAGAATTTTACAGATATTGAATATATTACAAGTGGAGGTTATGGTGATATCTATTTCGCTGTATGGCAAGAGGGTCCTCGATGGGCTTGGGATGAAAATGATCAAATTAGAATAAGAACGGGTCCACGAAATGTTGCATTAAAAATTCTTGATAATTCACAACATATTACTACCGATTTTCTCAACGAGGTAGGTTAAGATTTCTTTAATAAAGAGAAAATAAAAAACAATTTTTGTTAATAATTATTTGTGTTTATTAGCTCGCATCACATCATCGATGTAATTCTGAAAGTCATGTTTTATTCTGTTATGGTATATCTAAGGATCCAATGACTAATAAATATATTCTTGTAATGGATTATGCTCAAAGTTTTTACGAATATGTGATAGAAAGATCAAATCGAATATCATGGATGAAAAAATTGGAGATACTATATGATATAGCGTTAGGATTAGTGACTCTACATAGAAAAAATATAGTTCATCGTAATTTTCATCCAGGAAATATATTTATGGATGCAAATTATCAAGGGTATACTTGTATTAGTGATATAGGTCAATATTATCCACCAGATAAGGATTCTAATAGTAAAAAATTATATGGAGTTTTACCATACGTATCACCTGAAGTCTTGTTAGGTACAGATTTCACTACGGCCTCAGATATATATAGTTTTGGTATGATTATGTGGGGTATTTCAGCGGCACGACGACCATTTGCTGACCGTCCACATGATCAATCTCTTGCTTCTGATATTTGTAATAGTTTACGTCCTAAAGCTGTGAAAGGCACTCCTCCATCATTTGTTAAATTAATGAAAAAATGTTGGGATCCTAATCCATCAAATCGTCCAAATGCGACAGAATTAGTTGATATTTTAGAAGGTTGGATTAAAATATTGTATAATGATCATGAACCATCAGATTCTATACGAGAAGAATTTAATGCTGCTGAGGAACATAGGATAAATAGTACTTCTGCTCCAAATTCTCCTTCCATGTTTCATCCTTTAGCGATATATACCAGTAGACTTTTAAGTTTTTCTAATTTGAAGGTTTGGTAATTACATTATTATCACATGTAATTTTTTTTTTACGAATCTTTTCATTGGACAATTATCATCAACCATCATAGGATTTATTATAGAATTCATTATTAATTTTTTTTTTTTTTTGTAACAAATATATATTGTGTAATTTAGGGTTTGATTTACTGTGAATAATCAATATAAATAAATGCATTATTACTAGCTAGATACAAAAAATTTATGTATATATACGTATATAATGTTTTTTTTTTTAATATCTATTCATATGACAAAAATCATTACAAAGGTAAAAGTGGTAAAAAGTGTAATAGATCACCATGCAACCCATGCATCAAAAATGTATTAAAAATTTTTTACAAAAGACACCTCCTGATCTTTCAATGAACGTTTCTTTTATGTTTTTTGCAATTAATCCTAATCAAGTAGTTAAATGAGTTCAGCCTCAAAACTTAAATTTTTTCATTTGGTTAAAGTTGCTTATGTTTAATTTTTAAGGGAAATTTTTTTTTTTTTTTTTCTACCCCAAACACACAATTAATATTATCCATATATAAAAAAAAATTCCCCCGCTACAGGTGATGTTGGTGATACCTTCAGATTTCGAAGATAAAAAATATATATTTGGCTTATCAAAAAAGATCTCGTGAAAATCATGAATGAAAAACTTAGAATTTATCGCTGCTCATTATCGAATAGAGTCTAGAACTTTCAACGCCTCCCCTGAAAAAGATCATTTGTAAATTTCAAATCTTTCTTTCTTTTTGTCGGTTTAAAAAAAATTTAGAAAAAGATGGAGATTTTTTTTTTCAGGATGACGTTTTACACAAAAAAAAAAAAAAAAAATTTGGTATATAATGGGAGATAAATTTTTTTCCATCAGAAAAAACCGTATTTTATTTTATTTTTTTTTTTAAAAAAAATTATTATTTTATTTTTAAAATGAAATCAATTACCTTCATTTTCGACGTTCCTTTGTAATCATTTTTTTTATAATATACGTAATTTTTTTGTCAATTTTACAAAGGAGTGAAGTCTATATTTGCGGATGAGGAATCCTTAACGGTAATTTTATCTTTAAATGTTTTTACGCGTTAAAATTGACCTTGTTTTTTTTTCCTTAATTAAATGATGTTTTTCAACTTATATAAAAGCGTAACCACTCAATAAACACGAAATTTTTTGTTTTTTAAATCACATTCATGTAACCATGTGGTATGTAATTAAAAGCTATTTACTTGTTTCGGATATTTTAAGGTTGTTCCCACATTTTCTTTTTTTTTTTTTTTTTTTATGTAATACAATAGATTAAAAATACAAAAAAAAATTTCCCCTCCAACAACATCAAACAACAACAACAACAACACAACATTAATGACCAACACCCAAAGATTTTGGACTTGACTGAACTTTCCCATCCGATCTTTTTTATCGTACGTAGTTTCGTTTTTTTGAAAAAATTTTATTTTTTCTTTTTTTCGAAAAAGATCGTCTTCTATTTTCTTTTCGAATTGTTCTTTTTTTTAAAATTTTCGGATATTTATTTTTTTTTGAATAATTTTTTTGATTCACTTTTTAGAATAATTAAAAAACAATTTTTTTAAACAATATATATTTTTTTTTTCATCGTTAAACAATTGTGTATATATATATATATATATATATACACACATCCATTTTTTTTTTGTAAAAAAAAAAAAAACCGTTATTAACTTAGTTTAAAATTAATTTTTGCGTAAATTTATTTTTTTTTTTTTGGTTCTTTCCAAAAATGTTTTCGTTGACAATTCGTTATATATATATATATATTTTTCCATAAATTATAATCCCGGCTACAAAATTTGATTATTATTTATTTATTTTTAAGAGTTCTAAACTTTTTAAGCATTTAAAACACAACATAAATATTTTGGCACGAGATGAAAAATAAAAAAACTTTTCTTAAATAATCTTAAGTGGGAAAGTGAAAAAGAAAAAAAAGAATTTTTGATCTTGGACTTTTATTTATTTATATCGGTATTATATCGCGCATATTTACTCTTGTCATTTCATTTAATGTAACTACTACACACAACTAACGCATCTGTAGCCTATAAGCATACAGTACAAACCGCATGAATAATATAACTTATACTATGCATTTAAGCAAAGTTTTTACGAATCTCATTAACGCATTATCACATTATGCACATATAACTACATTTTTCGGAAACTTCGTGTATCAGATTAGCCTTTTATGGATTAGTTTTTGAGAGCGAAATTACATGATGATAGAATTTTTTTTTTTTTTTTTTTTAACAATACAATTCACATTTTTCTTTTACCATGTATTTTCGATATTTCCCGATTTTTTCACACGTCTCATTTAATGCGTGAGTGTGAGAACATGTGTGAGAAGACGTAGATGCTGCATATATTAAAAACCTGCACATTACTGTCGGATCGGATGTATAGACGGCGTTTAACGACCTTTTTGTTTCCTTCACTCATTTCAAATAAAAAATATTATGTGATTATATTACAAATATAAGATGATGATTTACTTTTATTTAAAATTATACAGCTATTATAACTAATCTATTTTATTTTATTTTTTTTTTTTATTGTCCAAGATTATTTATTATATTAAATGACGCATACCACACCGAATAAATTATATTATGTATTTCACATCCTCCGATAGACTAATAATAATTATTATTTGATTTCATCTTTGAAAATCGAACAGCATCTTTCATTAATTTTGCTCGTAATTGTTGAATTTCTAATTGAGAATTATTCCATTCTTTTAAATCATACTTTTCTAATTCTTCGTACTTCCACATAAGCATACCTAAATCAGCCTGTAATACTCTTAATTCAGTATCCAAATAAGCTTCTTCTTGTAAGACTTTCTTTTCTAAATCTTTTATATGAGAATTAATTTCCGGTAAATTAATATCTTCATACTTTTGATAATTTTCTATTTCATCTAATAATTGATGAATTTTTTTTAAGTGTTCTTCTTCAGTAATACAAATATTTTCTCTCATATCATCAATTTGTTTTAATATTTCATTCAAATTTTTATGATACCTTTTTCTAAAATGTATAGCTTGATTTTGTTTTGTTGTTATACTCATTATTAAATTTTCTATTATAATAAAATGATTTCTCGATATAGAAGAGGATTTTTTTGATTTTGTTGAATTTGAAATGAAGGAATTATTTGATTTGTTTGTGTAAGCGGGTAATGATAATATTGATTTTTTTATTAATACTTTTTCTGTATCATCCGAAATTTCATAATCATGGTGTTCTTGTGTATGGGATTTATTATTATTATTATAATTATTATTATTATAAAGTTTTGATAAACCATATCCGCCAACTAATGTTATAATGGCTACTGAGGCAAAAAATTTTAAAGACGTTAAAGTTGACATTTTTTTTTTTTTTCAATGTACAAAGTCAATGTGAGACTTGTATTTATTTTTTTTAGAGAAAAAGAAAAAGAAAAAAAAGAAAAAGAAAAGGAAAAAAAAAGAATAAAAAAAAAAAAAAAGGAGAGACAATATGAGTAATTATTGTAAATCTTCAAAATAAATAAATAAATAAAAAAAAAAAAAAAAAAAAAAATTCACCGCAGCAGAAAGAATGAAAAAATGGAAAAAAGTTTACATTTTTCACAATAACTTTTTCATGCATAATGACACAGAATTACAATGATGGTTGTTTGGGTTCATTGTTGTCCATTCACATTTAATCCCTTATTTTTTTGACCAAACTAACTAACTTGAAATAAAAAATATGTTTATGAAACTTACGTTATATTCTCGTCACATGGTGTTCATATTTATCATGAGTTGTTACATTGGTTTTCTTGTAATTATCCAAAAAAATCTTTAAGATTTTAAATCTAACCCAATTCGTTTAATCTAATAAAAAATCATGAGATCATCAGCTTGCTTTTTTTTTTTTTTTTTACACACAAAATTTTTTTTTTTCTTTTAACCAAATAAATAAAATATTATTTATTTTTTTTCAAAACTATTTTTTTTTCCAAATTAAATAACTTTTTTTTTTTTTTATTAATATTAATAATCGGGCCCAAAAAAATACTATTATCACGTGATTTTTTTCCCTTAGTTGAAAATTTTGAAAAAAAAAAAAATAATAAATTTTTTTTTTTTTAAATTGTGCTAGCACTTTATTATAAATAGTAATTATTAGTCTGATACGCTGTCATTGACTAGTTACACGATAAATAAAATTCGTCCAATAAAATTTTTTTGAACTAAATTTAGATATTTAGATTCAAAAACCCATTGTTTTAAAAATCTTAACATAATATTGTTTTCAAATGAAAAGATACCAAAACTTTAGATATGATAAAGATAAAAAAAAAAAAAAAATGGTTTGCCTTTTAAATTACTTCAATATTTAAAATGTAAAATTAATAAATAATTTAAAGTTCTTTTTTTGGACACGACAATGATAATCTTGTACGATAAATACTTAATTCATTGAGAAATGGGGAAATTATTTACAATATTTATAATAACAAATAATTATTATTAATTAATTAATTTTTTTTTTTTTTTTTTTTTTTTTTTTTTTTTTTATATTTAAACATTTAGATTTTAGCCTTTCGTTTTATAAAACATAAAGTTTATTCTCGTTCAATTTATTTAAATTATGAAAATTATGATAATCTCTCTCTTTTTGTATGATTGCAAGAATTCATGAAAAATGAATTGCGTTTAAAAAAAAAAAACCCCCCTACCTACCAACCTTCCTAAGTTCATTTAAGTTTAAGTTCCAACTTTAATTTGTAAAAAAAAAAAAAAAGATGAAAAAAAAAATTGAAGCGAGAATAAAGCCTCTTCGTACTCTCCGTAATGAATTTGTAAAATCAAACCAACTATCAATTCACTCCTTATGCCATTAATCACGTCTTTAATAATTTTTGCAGGAAACAAACAAAAAATATTTTGTAAATTTATAATTGTATATATTGTATATAAATGTTTATTATAATAGTTTTTTTTTTAATGTAACGTAATTTTAGTAACGTAATTTAGTAACGTAATTTTTAGTAACGTAATTTTTAACACAATTTAATGCATTTTAAACGTAATTTAACGCATGTAACGTAATTTAACGTAATTTTTTAAAATTTTAGCTGGTCTAAAATATCCTAATTTGCTGAAAGCCATTTATATATGATTTTTTTTTATGTTAAGAATTTTTAATTTTAAATTACCCGGCATGATAATTAAGCCAATTTTATTTATTTATTTATTTATTTATTATTTATTATTATTATTTTTTTTTTTGCTACAAATTAAGTATAATAAGTATAATAAGTCTGAATAAGGATTTCAATCATGTTATGATATTGGATATTTCTGCTTGAGAATTTAAGATTATATAATATACGAAACGATAAAACTTTTTAATTGAATAAAAAAAATTAATTGGTTTTTTTTTAAAACATATACTGTATATAAATTGGAAAATAATTGTAAAATATTGTCTTTTTAAAATATAATGATTTTAAAAATGAAATAATTTTAAAATGTAATGTAGGTTTTTTTAAAATAAATATAAATATATGTCTGATGATGATATTTGTTTGTTTGTAATGAGTACACGTTAAAAAAAATAAGTTGATCCATGTTTTAATCTTCCACGTTTTTTTTTTTTTTAGGAGTGAATATTTAATCATAATCCTGGAAATGACGTAATAGATTAATTACGCTGTGAGAAAGTTTATATGATATCTTTTTTTTCCCACCATAATATTCACCGCAATTCTGGCGTATGATATCTTTTTTTTTTTTTCCCATCATATTATTATCTGTTCATGTGGCAGATTTTCACGGAGATTTTTTTTTAATGAAAATATGAGTATACCGGGGATATTAGGAGAAAATTTTAAATTAACGCGTGATACTTTTACGTAACTTGTTTTCTAATTATCTCCTCTGAAAAAAAAAAAAAAAAAAAAAAAAGATTAACAGGAGGATAAATTAAAAATAATTAACAAATTAGGAAACGAAATTTAAAGTTATTTATGTGTCAAACAAGAAAATCAGGACAATCATTTCCTCACAAATAAAGTACTGGTTATTAAGACCAAAAAATATTTGCACGAGAAATATTTTATCTTTCGGATGAATAGTAATAACTATAAATGGATAAATTTTTTATCGATTTACATGAGGAGTAAGGTTGAAAACCGAACACAAAAAAAAATAATTGCGAAAAATTATGCAATATGCGGTACAAGGTTAATGTGATTTTTATTCGTAAGTAATTTTAAACAAAAAAATTTAAAACGTAAAAAGGTAAATATATGATAAATCAGGAATAGATTCCATGAATAATCATGTTGTGTAATATATGAATGTGTTATATGTATATATATATATATATATTCTTCCGATTTAACAGATAAATTTTCATATGAATAGATAGATACATAATGAAATAGGAAAATGATTAAAGTTTATAAATTTTATTAGGAAAGGACGGACACCAAAAAGAAACTTATCCGTGATACGAAATTGAAGATTTCGGATCTTTTGTGTCATTTTAAATAAAATAAATAAAAAATTTATCTGCACATATTATGTATAAATAATTGACGCGGTTGCGACGAAATCAAGTGTATATGACATAATCATTGCCATTATTGACAAATTATAAATTACATAATATTCTCATAAGGATTATCTTTTTGAAAAAAAGCTCTTTTATACAGACAATCGTTTACATGTAATATATGAGTTAGTAATTATTATTATGATTACGATCCATTTAAAATCCTGGTTTCAGTTGAACCTAAAATGTTACTAAATTGTTTGGTTGAATAATATTTTTTTTTTTTTTTAAGGAGATCCGAAAAAAAAAGGTTTTGTACGAGCATCATCGGAAGATCTCTCACCTTTTTTTTTTTTTTTTTTCCTTCTAATAATAATGCTGGCTTATAACATGGTGGATTACGTTAAAACTATATCTTTTTAACTTTATTGCGTTAAGATGTTTTATTACAAACAATTAATTAATACCAAATTAAGGCATATTGCGGCCCGATTTACATTCAATATGACGTTTAATATTATTAGTAATGGGTTAACCATTACAAAGAAAAGGATTTTCATACCGTAAAAATGATCAAAGATACAATACAACAAAAAAACTATGAATTTTATATTAATCTAGGTTTGTTTTTTTTTGTGCATGGGAAGTTTTCAAAAAAAAAAAATAAAATAAAGAAAAAAAAAAAGGGAAAAATTTAATTAATAAACAAAAATGCAAGGATTTATGATTATCGAAAAAGAAATGAGTAGGGAGTTACTTTTTTGCTCATCGGATCAAATTACAAAAACCGAAAATCTTCATTGATAATAACTAACAAGCTATTTTCCATATTTAATTGTTCAAAAAGAATTTCTAGGACGATTATGATATGCAAGGCAGTTCAATGAATTAACATATTCATTATGGCAAAAAAGAATTTTCGTTTGTAACGATCGTAGCTAAATGCCTATATATAGCCCTTCAAATTCTTTTCAATTTTCACTCCATCATCTTTTTTTTTTTCGTGTATATTCAAAAAAAAAAAAAAAAAATCTCACCTTTATACATTCTTTTAAATAAGACAAATATTATGATAATAACTATATATATATGATTGATTTTTTTCACAAAAAAAAAAAAAAAATGTGAAATTGATCTCAAAAAAATTATGCATATAATCTCTCAATACATGTATCATATATGAAATTTAATTTTTATGTTAAAACTAATTCGTGGCATGTTTTATACATATATTTTTTTGATTTTAAAAATATTTGGAAAATTTGTTCGATTAATTCCTGGCCTGGGAAATATTTTTGATGCTTTTGAATTTCCCTCAATATCGTCACTACTTAAAAAAAAAAAAAAAAAAAAAAAAAAAAAAAATTTCGACGTCTATTCGCAATAATCCTTTTCTTTCTTCTTTCTTTTTATTCAATTATTTTGATAATCGTTGGATAGAAGGAGAGAAAATGGAAGAAAAAGGATAGTTTCAATTCGAATTTTTTTCTTTTCGTATTTTTATTTTTTAGTAATTTTTTTCGTATTCGAGATTCATTAGATTGTATTGATTATACATACTTATTTAAAGTACGTGGTAACTGAAAATATATTGCTTGTTTACTACGTTCTAAGTTCATTATAGACTGTATTTATTGCATATTTCATGTATAATAATTTTTTTTTTCTCTCCACCTTTTTCGCCTTTATGTAATTATTTCGTGTTTTTAGAATTTTTTTTTTATTTATTCGATATCGCGTACTTTACATGTATTTATATCATTTTTTTTGTACTATACATTCTAATAAAATTGAATTTTTTTTTTTTTTTGTAAAATAAATATAAATTTATTAAAAAAAATCAAAGCATTCCAACGCGTTTTTTTTAATTTTACGTGACACTTTCAAAAAAATAAATAAAAAGAAAAATGTTTTTTTTTAAAAAATATTGTTAGGATTCATTACTATACAATTAATCGACAGAAAAGTATTAGTGAATTCGGGATGACCCGATACGTATCACTACCGCTACACGCTATTCATGCAATAGGAAAATTTCCAGATACTTTTTATTATTCTTGTCATTCCCGCTCCAAATCATGAAAATTATAAGATTACACCAATATTATTGAATTGGATATATTGATCCATATTGACCTTTGACCAATATGGTTACTTCCTTTCTCGTTTATTAATACTTGGGGTAATTAAGGCATCCCCTACAAGTATCAGAATAAAGTTTTTTTTTTTTTTTTTTTTTTTTTTTTATAGGGATTTTAACATATGGATAAATTTCAATATTCAGCCATTTTACTTTCTTTAAACCTATTGTACTAGAACAAAATTATAAAACCTTTTTTTTAAATGGGTTCATTTTTTTTTTTTTTTTTCGATGTGAGATATTATTGATATTATAGATATTTATCGGGTCACCCTGAAAAAGGTGATCCGATATGTACCCCTTATAATAAGAAATGTGTACCGTTTATTTGCTTATTATTTTATTTTATTTTATTTTTATTTTTTTATTTTTTATTTTTGATTCTTCATTTTCTATTTTTTTTTTTTTATTTTTATTATTTTTATTTTATATTTTATTTTATATATTTTATATTTTATATTTTATCTTTTATCAAATACTGAGATTAGGTTCAATCATTCAATGACCTAGACGTAAAACAAATCAGGTTACATTAATATAAGTAAAAAAGGGATAGTACGGTTTCGTTATTTTGACAATTAAGGAAGATTTGAATAATAATAGTCTGAAGATCAAATGACAAAAAAACCGCGTATTTATTCCTTAACCTTAAAATACAAGGGTTATCCTATATAACCTTGATAATAAATATTTTTTATAATTATTTCATGAAATAATCAATCTACATCTAATATAAAATTTTCCAGGATCACGCTGATCGATCAAAATATATATGCTTGTAATATAATTAATATTGTTACTCATATACTCGATATAAAAATACCCGTCTCAGTATGTCAATATATGTAATCATGAACGAATTTCAAGTTTGGAAATATGTTATTAAATGAGGATTAGCGAACTTTCCTCTCGTTCCACAACCTTTTTCAATATATGAAATTATTAGAATTTAATCATCCAATAATTTATTGTTATTTATATCTGACCTTTCATGATCACTTTCTAATCACTTTAACAAATACTTTCTCTTGCTTTACATTTCGTTGCAAGATCATTATTTAAATAGTTACTGATCATTTACATTCTTACGGCTGAGTTGCAGAGTTGTCGAACGGTTTTAAATAAGAACCGCGGTATATTAATATATATATCGGATTGATTGATCCTACTGATGAGATTTATCTCAGCCATCGGAGAGTAAAATATATATAACAGAGTTATTCTAACCCTAATAACAATCAAAATGTACAATGCAATAAAAAATCTCAATTTTTGATAAAAAAATGTTTCTAACCACTTATTTCCTAGCATAAACTCCATTATTTACTGCTTTAACTTCTATGGTGTTGGAATCTTTTCATTTTTAACAATAATGAAGTGACCAGTTTTGTGCATCGCATGACTGATCGAATTGTTTATTCTTTAAATCAGGTGATTACATACATACATTGCACATGTTTGTTATTAACCAATAATAATTTGTAAATAACGTGTTATTATATATTTATTGCGTAATCAAAAATTATCAGCCTAGATTTAGTTTAGATCATAAAGCCTTATCATTTGCCCCACATGCACTACTCATAGTATCTTTTGTGATACTAAATATAGGTAAGGTCTCTGTACGAGGCTGGAATTGGGTCAAATATGTTCTTTCCCTATAAACCAACTTTATTATCCAATTTTTTATGTAATAATTATATTGTCTAACTTCGTCATACTTAAATAAATAAATAAGTATTGTCTAACCTTAGATTATGTTAGATTAAGTTAAGGTTATAAAGAATTCTAAAGAAGTCATAAGCCCCATAGGTCATATGCTCACACTGTGATACTATATATAGTAAGACGCTGTGCGATTTTCTTCGTGGCTTAATGCTACCAAGTATTTATGAATAGTGATAAAATTTCGGCTAGCATTTTCTCAAAAAGGAATGTCCTGACTCTTCATTTATATTTCAAGGTTCTATAATGATAATGCCGATTTGGTAGAAAAAAATAAAATAATCTGTATATGGATTTCTGGAATTTTATTTTATTTTATTTTTTTTTTAATAAACAAATAAAGTAACTCGATTAATTTCGGGTGTTCGGGACCAATTATTCCAAAAGGGTAAGAAAAATTCAAAAAATTCAAAATCAATTTGTTACCTAAAAATTTTAAAAAACCTGTTATTCATTCCTATTATTTTTATTAAATATTTTTTTTTTTTTTTTTTTTTCAAAACAATATTTACCGTACCTGTAATTTAATTAACTATTGTTTTTTTGTTTTTTTTTTACGCAAAGAAACCCTTTGATAATCCCGACAATTAAATGTCGGTCCGACTTAATTAATATCCGGTTATATTAAATTGTATCAGGAATCCTTTTTTGGAAATCATCCTTTTTTCCTTTCAATTCCTTATTTTTAGCAATAGAAAAAAAAAAAGGGGTGTCACAAATTTAAATATATTTTTCATGTTTTTGGCTTGTTTAACTTTTTTTACTTAATTAAGGTTGAAAGCGTCATTAAAAGAATTTGAATTTTTGGGATCGTCGTCAGCTTATGTACGTTATTTGACAAATTTAGAAAAATCAAAAGTATGATCAACGTCTAATAATAATGATTGTTAAATTTAAAATTATTTATCTGATTTATAAATAAAAATTAGTCATAATATTGCATCATCGATTCATAAAAATCTGGTAAAACGTTACAATGATATATTTATTATTTATAAAAAAATCTACCGTCAAAAGTTGTCATAAATTATCATTTCCCTCCTTTCCTTCAATTTTTTCCCCTTCAAAGAATAATAATAATAATAATGTCTACCCGTAAATTACGTGCTATCACGTCCTGGTTTTGCAATAAAAATGTTGCAACAGAAACCGTGACACTTGTAGATAATCAAAAACAAGAAAATGTTGAAAAAGTAGAAAAGAAAATATCTGAAACTTTCGATTATATCGATGATATTAGTAAAGAGGATATTAATGTTGATTTATGTTTCGTGTTGGATTGTACCGGTTCCATGGGAGATTATATCGTTGCTGCAAAGGACTGTATTCAGCAAGTAGTGGAACACATGGAACGTACAAATCCTAATATCAAACTCTGGATCGGTTTCTGTGGTTACCGTGATCACTGTGATCCCAATCGTTTGCAGATTATGAATTTCATTGATTCTCATTTAGAATTTAAACGTTACATGTCTGAAGTTATAGCAGATGGTGGTGGTGATGCACCAGAAGATGTCTTAGGTGGTCTAAATGCTGCCATAAATAGTATGAATTGGCGTCATTCCACTCGCATTCTTTTTCACTTGGGTGACTGTCCACCACATGGTCGTCGTTTCTCACGTCTAAAGGATGATTATCCAAAAGGTGACCCGAATGGTTTAACTGCGGAAAGTGTGTTAAATGGAATTCGATTGGCGGGAATTCATTATTATTTCGGAAAGATTACTAATAAAACCGATGAAATGATTCGTGTATTTCGTAGTATAATGGGTAAATTCCTAGTGTTTAATCTCACTGCGGAAGGTCTTGATCCGGAAGAATTAGTTGCAAAAGTTTTTGAATCTATCTGTTCGTCTATCACTACTACTGTCACAATAACAAACACTATGGAAAAAACTCGTCAACGAAGGATACTTGAAAAGGATTCACATGAACCGGATTGGAATACTCTTCCTGTCAAAAACGGTGAACTTTTATATTATCGTCTCCCAAAAACCTTGACCGACATTAAGGATTCAAGATACTTTAAACGAAGATCAAACCTCGTTCTTCGAAAATTCTCTTACAAACAGGCCCAAAAACCTTTCTCATCAGGTGCAGAACGATACGCGTATTTTGCTCTCGATGTAACTCAGGAGTCAATTGAAAAAATTGTTATTAAAGAACGTATTGAAAAAGTAAATTCTTTTGAACGATGTCTTGAAGCGTTAGAATCTTCTACTATTTCCTATTTCCTCTCAAAGGAATTCAATTCTGCTGCTACACGAGTAGGTATCAATAAGAAAGTAAATTTCCTTAAAGTTCAAATTTTGCGCCGTACCGCCGGTTTCTCTACTCGATACTATACTATGGAACCGAAATTATATGATGGCAAGTTTAAACGATTTAATGTGAATAACGGAATTATTAAAGAATACCATTCTACCCTTGAAGCATTCGCACATTTCACATATGAATACACAAAAGGTTATTTGGTAGTTTATGATTTACAAGGAATAGAACTTGCTGATGAGTTCTTATTAACAGATCCGGCAATACACTGTAAGGATCGTTTAAGATTTGGAAGAACAAATCTCGGGATGAGAGGTATTGAGGAATGTTTCTTGGCTAACCATAAATGTGATAGTGTTTGCAAGAAATTAGGCTTATCTGGGATAAGCAAATGAAGTTAACAGTGGTTGATGGTTACATTAATTACAGTATTATTTTCTATTAGCGGTTCATAATATAAATTTTATAAATTCACATTTTTATTTATCTTTTCAATATCATTTTTATCAAATATGTATATAAATTTCTTTCATTAGTATTATGTTATTAAAATAACTTGCGAACCTCAGGCATCGATTGATTCGATGTGAATAAGGCTTAGAGGCACATAAATATTTGAAAGTGAAAATGAATGAGATAGTGGTATACGCTTTGACAAACCTAAAAAAAAAAAAAAAATTTAATAAAAAATTAAAAGAAACTAGTTTTTTTAACAATGAAATTTAAATTTATATATTCTTTTTAAAATAATATTTAAATAAACAAGATTTGTTCAAATCGTTTCCTTCGAAGAATATCTCCATTTAACTTTTTTAGAACAACCTCAAAATAAACTATAAACTACACAATTGTAACACTGGAACTTTTGCCGACTGTCACATATTAATTATATGATGCCGTGATATTTATTTGAATCTTACTATCCGCAAAGTATCCGTAAATTCATAAAATAACACAGCACAAGTAAATAGTTAATAAACCAATTAGGCAATTAATTACACGGAATATTTGCCGTAAAATGGCACAGCACAAATTTGTAAAAACAAAAGTCACCTGAATTTGTTCGTAAAAATAACACGGCACAAATAAATAGTTAATGAACCGATTAATTACACAAAATTTCTCATAAAATTTTTATTAAAATAAAACTTATATACAATGGATAAAAATAAATACATTGAATAAAAATAAATAAAAAAAAAAAATCCCTTTCCCCCTTTTAAAAACTTATTCTTTGATTTCTCCCAAATCTTGTTTGATCACATTTTGAAAAGTAGTTTCGATTATTGAATCAACTAATAATTCATCATTATCTGATATAATATCGGTTGAATCAACATTCTTTACATTCTTTTCAATATTTAAATCAACATCATCTTTCGAATTACTACTGGTTGAATCCTTATTTTTAACGAATTTTTTATATGGAGTCCAAGATTCTAAGTTTTTTTGAGCACTTGGATCCAATCGAATTTTATTTTGTTGTAAGAGATCGGACATTCTTTCTCGTTTTCTTATAGCTCGCTCTTCTATATTTAATACCCTTCTTAACCTTTTAATTTCGGATAAATTTAATTTTTTATTAATATTCAAAATTGAATTGTAACCTTTTTCTCTAGAATTAATCCAATGCTCAATTACTTCTAAATTTTTCTCGTATGAATTTCTCTCACCGGGATCATTATTCATGTTTTCCATTTTAAGTAACAAAGCATTAACATCATCAGATCCTTTGTTGGATTTCTTTAATCTATAAAGTGCATAAGCATCATATCCCGCATCGTTGCATTGAGAAAGGATTTGTGATATCAGCTTTTTATCTTTTAACGTACAACAAAAGTCCACCATAAAATTGATGACGTCCAATCTGGGATGAACTTTTAAAACATAAAAGAGATCCCAAAATTCTATTACTTCCATTACTTTGGACTTATTAGAATAAAATTGCATAATCTTTAAAAGATTTTCACTTGTAGGGTTAAATCCCATCTTTCTACATTGAGAAAAAACTTTCGATAGTGTATGTTCTTTTCCCGATTTACAACAGTAATCGATTATAAAATTGAAATCATCTTTTTCAGGTCTAATTCTATAATTATAAAAATCATTCCAATATTTTAATGCACTATTAAATTTATCCTTTTTAGAAAAGAATTGTACCATCTTGGAGATGGTTTTTCCTGTCGGAACGAATCCATCATTAATCATTCGTTCATACCAGTATGTAGAATTTTTAACATCTTCCTTTTGAATAAACCCTTCAATGATCGCACCATAAGTTGCATTTCGAATTGGAATATTACATTTTTCCATATGTTTTAAATAATAATCAATTTTTCTTTTATAATCTTCATCTTGTGCTACGCGCCAAAGAATTTTTTCGAAAGCTACATTTGATAATTGAGATTCAGTCTTGGATATCGTATGAAAAAGTTTTTCAGTTACTTCACTATCTTCTAATTGTGAAGCCGAATCAAGAAGTCGTGTCACTTCTGACCTTTTAAACTTTATTTCGTTTTCCGAATTTATTATTTCTGATAATAAATTGTACGTTTCATTGATATTTTTCTGTTTCAATAGAGAATCGATCATAAAAGTAAAAATTTGTGAATCTGGAGATACATTATCACTTTTCATCCTATTAAATAATTCCATAGCCTTTTCAGTTTCATTATTCCGAAGATAAGCACCAATTAGAATAGTATAAGTCGCGGTACTTGGATAAACTTCGTTTTCTCGCATAATATTGAGAATTTTGATCGCGTCATCATATTCAGATTTTTTCAAACATCCACGTAAAAGTGTGTTATAGTCTAATAAATTTAAATTTATGCCGTTTGAATCTTGTAATTTTTGAATAGCATCTAATCCGGTGATCCCCATGGAATCAAGGATTAAAACGTTGGGTTTGATTCCTTCAGATTCCATCTCGCGGAAAAATTCTTCTGCACGTTCCTTTTCTCCACGTAAAACCATAGCTCTGATAAGGCTATTATATGTTAAAACAGTTGGTTTGATCCCTTGTAACTTTATTTCTTCATAAGTTTTAATAATTTGGTAACTATCGGAATCATATGTCAATGCATTTAATAGTGCATTGTAAATCTGAATGTCCGGTTTTATACCTTCTTCTAACATAATTCTGTAATATCTTAAAGCATCTATAGAATTTTTATCCTTAGCACGTGCAGAAAGGAGTATTGTGTAAGTAACTTTATTTCTCTTGATTCCCATATTAATCATTTCTTTATGCAACGCGTAAACATTTTGACGTGATCCTAATTTAGCGTATCCCGACATCATGATATTATATGAAACTGTATTTGGTTGAATTCCTTGGTTTTTCATAACATTGAATAAATTATTTAAATTTGATAAATCTCCTAAATTTAAAGCTGTGGACATAAATATGTTGTAAGTGGAAACATCAGGCGTCAACTTTGCTTTCCCTTCGAGATCTTCAAATACTGATATGATTTTGCTATAAATTAGAGGTTTATGAGAAATATTTGTATCATTTATGAATCTTCTGAACGTTTCAATAATATGATTGAAATCTTTTACTGTCAAAGTCTTAAATTGTTCTCGAGTGAGACTTTTGTAATCATTCCATAATTCATCAACGTTCTTTCCTTCAGTTTTAATAATTGGTTGTTCTTTGATATTTGAGGTTGTTGAAATATCAGCTTCTACATTTTCTTTTACGTCCTTGTTATAATTTTCCGTTTCTTTATCATAAAATGTTTCTAGAGCTTGTGGAATCAACTCATTAGCGAATGACATAGACTTTATTAAAATTTGTTGATTATTATCTAAAATACTCTTCTCCATGTTATCATTTTTCTCCATCAGGTAAGTTTCATCCAAAGTTTCTTTTTCATTTCTAGAAGTTTCGTTAGCAATAAAATTCGATGCCTCAAATATTTTATTATGTGAATCTAATACATTATTATTATTCATCTCAGATTTGCTCTGACCTTTTAATAATAATGATTCTTTATTTTTGTCTATTATCATTTCTAATGAATTCGTTTCTAATGATTGTGGATGTTCTAAAGATTGTGGATGTTGATTAACGGTCGTACTTTGAAAACGAATCCCTTTTGTCATGTATTGATTCTTTCGTGAAAGAACATTACCATTTATTTGTAATTTTGAAAATAAGAAAAGATTCTGATTATTAATAATATCTTTGTCAATTACGTTTCTAGTAACGTACCTAAACGAAGAATTCTTGAGAAAACAATTTTTTGGAATTCGTTTTTTAAACTTAAAATTTGAAGATAAATTAGATAAAATGATCTGATTGGATTGATTAAATATTTGTTTAAACATTATTATTAATTTAAAATTAAAATTAAATTTTTCTTTTTTTTAATTAAATTTAATTAATTTACAAAAAAAAAAGTTAAATAAACTTTTGAGAGAGAATTGTTTTTAATCTAAAAATCTAAGAAGAAAAAAAAAAAAAAAAAAAATTTTTTTTTTTGTTTATTGAGAAAAGTGTTGTGTAACTCTTCCAAGTTCTAACTCATTATGATCAAGGTATGTAGTAAAAATTATCATAATTTTTTAATTTTGGTCAATATTAAATAAGAGTTGTTAGAAATAGGTTAGAATTACGTTGGATCAAAAATGATTGGATGAACACTAATCTGATAGAGTTTATCCGGAATAAATTTTTTTTTTTTGGGTTGATCTTTTATTCTTTTATTCTAAAAATTTTTTTTTTTTTCTCCTACTTTTATTTTCTACTCTTTTTTCTGCTCTTTTTTTCTTCTAATCTTTCAAATCATGATTTCTGAATTTAATATTGATTGTTTAATTAAAATCTTTGAAACATTAGAAAATGATCATAAATCGTTACATTCTTGTGTTCTTGTAAATAAACTTTGGTGTCAATACGCTATACCAAAGTTATGGAAAAGTCCATGGAGAAATGGGGAAAGAGTTTCTTCACAAGTTTCTTTAATTAAAACTTATATATCAGCATTTCCAAAAGAATCCAAAGAAATCTTAATAGAAAATGGATTTGAATCATCATCAATTGAATCCAATAAATCACAACGACAAATTTTTAATTATATGTCATTTTTAAGAAATTTACAAATTTATCATTTAGAATCATCAATACGTCATTGGTTAATTGAAACATTAAATAATAAATCAATATCAGAATATAATAAATTATCAGAATATAAATCAAGATTATTAATTAAAGAATTTTTTAAATTTATATTCACACAATCCCCCAATTTATACGTATTAAATGCGTCATCAACTTATAGAAATTATGATCTTTTAACTGATGCTATTGAAAATATTCCTCAAGCCAAAACATGTCTTTCAATGTTAACAAGATTTAAATGTTATAAAACCATATCAATTGAAATGAAATTATATCCAGCAATTTCAAAAATATGTCATAATATTAAAAGGTTACACGTTGGACAAGTGGAAATTTCAAAAGATTTAATTTTATTAATTAATTCTCAAAAGGATCTTAAAGAAATTATTATAGAAAAACATTTTGGTATGAAATTAAATAATAATCCACCATCATTAAATTCTAAAGAGAATGAAATTTGTTCTTTAAATTTAAAAAAATCTTCATCTATAACTTATTTAGAATTTAAAGCTATATATTTTAACATTCAATTATTACCAAAATTTGAAAATTTGAGAGAATTAAAAGTTAAAGCTAATGGAAGTGGAATTTATTCAAAGGAACAATTAGAACCTTTATTAAATGTTTCATTAAAAAAATTGGAAGTATTTTATTGGGAATGTAAACATTCGATTTATTTGGAAATTTTTTCAAAATTTTTCTTATTAAACGGACAAAATCTTCGTAAAATTACTATTGGAGCGAGATTATTCATAGATGTAAATAATTCAGGATTGCTTTTAAATTCAATAGCGATCACTTGTCTTAACTTACAATATTATGAAGGTCCTATAATGGAAGATAATATAATAGAATTTAGAAAATTATTAGAACTTTGTAAAAATTTAAAAATTTTACGTCTCTGTCCTTCTAGAGAGGATCGTAAAAGTTTATGGGTTATACCAAAACAAATTTATTTTGATGATTTATTAGATGTGATAACGTTCGTTTCTCCAAGATCTTTAACAGAATTAAGATTGGTTGACACGTGGACAATCTCCTTAGAACCTTTTAAAAATTTTCTGTTAAGTAGGAAATTATTAGAAATTCCTATTGAATTTTATTGTAATCCTTCTATTATAATTTTAACTAAATTTGAAGAAATTTGTAATGAATATCAAAGTATTCTTAAATTTGATATTAATGAATATAAACTTAAATAATAAATAAAAATTTATTTAACAACATCAGAATTCAAGATTATTGATTTCCTTTAATATACCTAAATCTATAAATTTATTTACAATATATTTAAAATTTTCATCTTTTAAAATATTTGGATCAAAAGAAAATTTAAATTTCTTTTTTTGCATTTCCTCGAATTTTTTCATCAACTTTTCAAATTGTAGAAAACTAAATTCCCAACTATAAACTAAGGTTAATTCAGATAATCTGATCCTTTTTTGTTGATTAATTAATACATTCATTAATCCATCAAAATGTTCTTTCTTTTGTGGTCCATAACATTTCTTTTTTGATGGATGTAAGGATAAACTTAATAACTCCTTACAATTTTCTATCATTTTTGTTAATTCTAAAATATTTTCTGTTGAGATTGGTCCCAAGAATGATCTTAAATTAATACAATAATTTGCTATACTATTAATTAATCTTCCAGCATTCTCTGGATCAGAAATCATGAATCCTTTAATAGTAACGTGTCTTAAATTTTTTCCGTTATTTCTGAAAAAATTTGGGAATAAATCTAAATAAACATAATGTGTTGAATACCAAAAGAATGTTTGTAAATGATTTAAAGAAACAAAAGCTAAAGGTAATAATTCTTCTCTGGTATATCTCATTCCACCACATATTCTAATATTTAATTCTTTTAAATTTTCAAAACATGAAAAAATATATGATTGAAAATAAATTCCTTTAATTGTTAATGATTCAATTGAAGAGGATTGATTGATTAATGATGTACCTATAACGTTGTTTGATAATGATAATGGTGGATGTCTTAAACTTGGATGTTTATGAAATCCAATTTCCTTTAAATTTTTTTGTACGTTAATTAAATTCGCTAATTCCTCCGTGATCATATAACGATCCACTTGCATTTTTATAAGGTTTGGACTTATGTTGGAAAGAAGTGAATATAATTTTGGCATCGATCCACTACATTTAAAATATCTTAAGTTTGCCAAACAATCCATCGCTCGTGATGATCGTTCAATAGAATTTATTAAAGAAGAGATACTAAAATCACAACAAGCTGAAACATTCAAACTTAATATACTAGTTGATTGATTAAAAAAATTGATTAATAATTCTTCAAAAATAAATCCATGACTTCGAATAGGAAATATTGTAAAATTGATATCATCATCATCATCATTCATTTTTTGTTGTTGTAAATTATGAAACCATAATTCTAACGTCATCGATAAATGAAATAAATTTAAATTTTTTAAATATTTTGTATAATTAAAAATTGTTTCCGTCATCAATATTTCGTTCGGTATAATAATAATCTTATTTTCTTTTAATTTTTCTTTTGATTCTTTGGAAAATGTTGAAATATATGTGTCGATAATTGTGTATTTAACACATTCAAGATCTTTTCTATAATTCCATGGATTCTTCCATAATACCTTCATCGCAATTGAACACCATTGTCGATTAACTAAAATACAAGAATGTAAATTATATGATCTTGATGTCGTTATTTGATCCGATTCCAAAATTTCAAATATTTCCATCAAACAATCCGTGTTTAACTTTGACGCCATTTTCAATTAACTAAAAATCAAAAATAATAATTTATTAAAAGAAGATATTACAATAATTATTAAAAGGACATTATAATTATTATTCACAATTTTTAGGATTTTTTGAATAAATTAAAAAGTTCTTGAAAGGTTCACTTACTAAATTATTTATAATCCCTCTCTTTTATGATCTATTACGAATAAAGAAACGTAGATATTTTTTATCATAGAAACGTTATATACACTTCTATATTTACGATATACCATATTTTGACATTAATTACCTTATGAAATAAAAAAAAGTTATAAATAAAAGAGATGAATAAAAGGTCAATTCGAAGAAGAAAAAAAAAATTAAGAACTTAATAAAAGACGAAACCACTTACCCAAATAATGATATATCATGTTTTAACATTAATTACCTTAATGAAATAAAAGGTATAACCAAAAAGAGATAATAGTCAATCCAAAGAAAAAAAGAAAAGAAGAAATTAAAAACTTAATAAAAAAAAATAATGAAATCACTTAAATCACTTACCCAAATAAAAAATATTTGAATTTGAAAAAAAATTTTTTCAACGAAAATTGTTTCGATTTGTCAATGGGATTGACGAATTGACGATCAGGAACGGGTATTCAATATATTTTGTGATTCTACTAGGACCAATTACTTTTACGTAAAGGTTACACGATAAAGAATAAACCTTTAAAAATTTTTCTTCACGCGTTAACATAGTTATTATGCAAACGCCCAAGATCAATTTTTAATATCAATAATCTCAATAAGCCGTCTTTTTTCAAGCGTAATAACTAACTAGTGTACAAAATTTTATGTGATATTTAGTCTAGATAATTATGCGATAACAATATATTATACTTGGCTGTTGATCAGTTAGCTAATTATTACGCATTAATTAACTTCAATATCTATTAACTCTAATGCGAATAATTAATACGTTTACATCTGTTTGTTGCGATATTTGTTATTTATAATAACGCTCCGTGAGTCACATTCAGCATATGTAACGTAGATCTTTGTCCTTAGGTAATATTTTCTTTATGAAATTCATATTCATGAATCCAGATTACATATATCACCACTACATTTTGAGATCTATCTTTTACCTTTATTTGACATAATTACACATTCCCATCTTTTTTTTTTTTGCATCACGGATCACGAATTAATTAATTAATATTATTGTTAAAAATATTTATCGTTAAAATGTAATACCCGTAAAGTCATATCCGGAGATTGTCATTTTAACAATCGGCCGATGTTTTAATTATTAATAAGTTTCAAAAAAGTGTTATATAATAATAATATTCTTTCCAATTCGAATAAGAAGCTTCTTTTGTTAATAATTTTCCACTAATCTAAAATTAGACTATTCAAATAAATCCCTTAAAATCATTACACAAATTAAATCACAAAAATAATTAGTAAAATGCATTGGGGGAAAATACTGTTGAACAAACTTGAAAATAATAAATAATTTAGAAAAACAATTCCTTATGCATTTTTGTTGACACGGGAATGTGTTACCTGAAGTATATAGAAAATGTTTTTTCCGACCTAATTTGTAAATATTAGGTTTGAAATTTTGAATCGAGAGTTAGGAAAGATTTGGGGAGGGAACCCAATTTTGGAAATGTATTGGATATAGTACAATTCAGACGCCAAAATGACAACAATCAATGAGTTGTTCAAAATTGGTCAACTGATAAACAAATAAATAAGCCCTCATATCACAAAAATTTCTTCGTGGCTTTGGAGAACTTTTTTAAATTCTCTCTCTCACTTCCTTTTTTTTTTTTTTAAAAATAAATGCTAATCATTTTTAAATTTTTTTTTTTAAAAAACAAAAATATAGATAATGCCAACAATTTGTTTTATTATAAAAGTAATTTTAAAATTTTATAGAAGTAGAACTGAAAAGACAAATTTAAATGAAAAATCACAAGTTAAACAACAAATAGTATTACCTTCAGAATGTATGCAAAAAATATTTAAATATACGATACAAAATTCAAATAAGAAAACCCTTTTCAAATTACTTTTTGTAAATAAATATTGGTCTGAAAATGTGATACCAATATTATGGAATAATCCATTTAAAGATTTAATTCCACCTTCAATGTCTCGTCATACACAATCAAGAGATCCGACAAATTGTTATAATTTATTAAGAACTTATCTTTCTTGTCTTGATAATGATGATTATTATTTATTATTTTCTAAATTAAATCCTTCATCACATCCATTTGATATGGAAATTCCTAATTCATTTAAACCATTATATAATTATCCTAATTATTTGAAAGAATTATCATATAGTGATCTAGAGAATACTATTTATACATCATTTATGATAAATTCAAAACATCATGAATTTCAGAAACAAGAAAAATATCAAGTATTTTTAATAGCATCATCATTATATAAATTATTTTTACAAAATTCCACTCAATTAAGATTTCTTTTATTTAATAATTCATTAACAACATGTGATAATAATAATCTTTTGGATATACCAGATATTAAAAGATATAATAATATTACTATTAAACCAGCATTATCAAATATAACAAAATTTCAATTTAAAGATATTAAAATTAGAACAAAAAATATTTTATTATTGTTAAATTCTATATCAATATATTCTACAAAGATCAATCATTTAGAATTTAAATTTGATTCAGAAGATTATAATAATGATTTGGTACAATCAATATCAGATATTATAAAATCACAAAAACAAATTTTTGAATTTAATATTTCAAATTTAAAAGGTAATTATTCTGAATCAATATTTTTATCATTATATTCTCATCATAAACCTACTTTATTTTCTTTAAAATTACAAAATATTCATTTTACAAGACTTACTTTAAGTATTTTACCAAATTTAATTAATTTAAAAAATCTTTATTTATATAATTGTAATGGTTTTAATAATAGGGGGGGTATTAATAATGATTTTAGAAATTTTAATTTAAAGAAGTTACAAATTTTTAGCGAAAATGATAATGATGATGAAACAAGAAATTTATTATTACAATTACTTAAACAATCTGGTTCTTCATTAAAACAATTAGGAATTGATTTGGTTTGTAATAAGGAAAATATTGATATTATATTAAATTATTGTCCTAATATTATTGTATTATTTATTATGAATAATGATTTATTAGAATGGAAAGAAAAATTTAATTATCATTCCAAAAAGGTTTTTATAAAGAATTTAAATATAAAACGTCGTGGTATATATATATAAATAATAAACTCACTTTTTATTTTTACACAAACTTTTTTTATGATGTTATGCGATTTTATGCGAATCCAATTATAACATTATAGCCATTATAGCACAAATTACAATTTCATGCATTGACTTTCACCCCCTTGAAATCATTATAGAGAATTTTAAATATTAAATGAATGCGTATTCATTAGATTTTTCACATCATTTTATTATACGCTCTGTCTAAATCGAAATTCTAATCAACAATTTTGTTACAAAAGTTTATGGTGCCGTTTTTGTTACGGATAAATTTTACGCGAAAATAAATATGAACTATAGTAACTGCAGTAACTACATACGATTAATCGATTTGATTTATAAACATAAATAAACTCGTACCTAATAATTATATAACGATTACATAATTTATTTACTATTTACATCCAAAATATTTCTATTATGGTTGTTTACTAAGCTTATTTTCATAAAATGTTTAAATAATAATAATTCGAAAAAAAAAAAAAAAAAATATATGCCGAATTTAGCGTGAATGATTTTGCCAATGGAAATGTTTCAGATTTTTCTCGTTGTGAATGTTAAATGTATAAAGTCGATCGTTCGTCGTAAAAAAAAAAAAAAATAATTCGAGTAAATTGTTATTCATCGTATTTTCTCTTTGCAAAAAAAAAAGAGTCTCTAAGATACTAAAAGACACTAAAGGATATCAAAAAAAGCTGATTGGGAGTGAAATACTTCTATGAGGGTAAGCAGATTTAATAACATTTTTCCAGGATTCTTCCATCTTTTTTAATTCTTCATAATCACAACATTTTTCGGTTGTTTCAACGTAAATATTTAAATAAATTTTGTTAACTTGAGGACAAAAACTTAATAATTTATCAGCAATTTCCAAATCGTAAATACTGAGACCCAAGGATTTCAAATTTTTACCAAATTTCTTTAACAAAGGTAAAGTGATATCTTGTTGTTGAGAGTTAATAATTAATTTACTAAGAAGGAAATGAGAATAAAGAATCTCATTTGAAAGGCCTTCACAATTATCTAATATAAGTGAATTCAAATTATTGAATTGTGAAATTAAACTAATACAAGATTCCGTAAATTGAACATGAGATAATCGTAAAGAAACTAAACTCCTGGTATGATTTTTTAATGAGAAAATGATCGGCTCTACCCCATCTTTGGTAATATGTTCAATAGAAAAATGTTTTAAACAATTTTGTGATCCAATAATTTTGACGATGGCTTCTTTAACATCGATATTATAATCAGAAGATTTCAATTTAAATTCAAGAAAATCGATGTGAGTGCAAAAATTTGAAACGATTTTTAAGAAATTCAAAATATTTTGTGTAATAGGATCAGAATAAGTAAAAGTAAAACGAGTAATTGATGAGAAAACGAAATGTTTGTTATCAATCTCAATGAAATTAGGGATATCTAATTCTGGGAAAATTTTTTCAAAATATAAGGAATTCAAATTGGATTTTTGAAAAAATAATTTACATAAAAAAGTAGAAATCAATCGGATTTGAGGGTAAAAAAATTCATGTGAATCATTTGTATACCAACGTTGAAGGTAAGAAAGAATGATTAATTCCAAATCACTATAAGAAAATTCTTGTAAATAACAAGGATAATTAAATAAAGTTTGTTGAGATTGAGGAACTTTAATACGATGTTGAAGTCGAGATAATTGAGAAGCCAATAATAAATTATCTTGTTCGGATAGACAAGAAAATAAGGTAGATAATAATTTATTATTCGATCTTTGATAAACACGAAGAATCCGATTTTTAGAATTTTTATTAGGCTGAGAATGATATTCTTTGGAAAAACGTCGAAACGGATGTTCCCATAAAAGAGGTACTATGTTTCTGCACCAATACCTACTAACTAAAAGAGCAGGATAAATTCCTTCTTCCTGTGTTTGAATATAATAAAAAATTTGTTGCATGCATTCAGTTGGAAGATCGGAAATTGTTGCCTTTCGACGTTTCTTATAAAATTGGTTGTTTATTGGTCTATTAATAAGAAGATCACGAGCGGTCTTGAACAAAAGACAATAAGAAGGCATTTTTTTTTTTTTTTTTTTTTTTTTTTTTTAAAAAAAAAAAATCGTTAAAAAAAGAAAAATCGTTAAAAAAAGAAAAGCTTATTATTTTGCAGTCGAAAGAAAAAATTTATATTTTTTTCATTTGCTTGGGAAAAAAAAAAAAATCTTGAAAAAAAGGGAAATTTATGACCTTATATAGAATTTAAGGAGCTTTTATGTTATAATCATATCTTCAATGGTTAGAATAGTTGTTGTGATTTCTAAAAATACCCTTTTCAAAAAGTGCGACTGGGTCCTCAGCTTTTTTTAGAAAACGAGGAATATTAAAAATCTTACTAATTTGAGTTTATTTTAGTGTCAATTTTACAAATTGTTGATTTAATAATCAGTAACTTGTTTTCTTACACAACAATCGTGGGGAAAAAAAAAAATGTTTTTCCGACTATATTATGAATCAACTGCTATATTAGAGTGGTCATGGTTCATGGTTCTTCGATGATGATACAATGAATAGATGATTAACAAAATTTTTAATTTTTTTTTTTTTTAATGTCGATAATGAGAAAAAATTGTAATTCATATAATATGAAGGAATAATAATATTATTTATGTACGTATGCATGTAATTGTATTATTTAAACATGACTTAACTGTCTTTCGATAGTTGATGATTGAATAATTGATGCAATATATGCTTAAAATATATTATTGATATAGACCTTTTAATATATTCCCGATTGAGCTAAAAATAGATTACATAGTCATTTGATCTTTCCTGATTTATAAAGTCTATAAATGCTCCCATTTTGTTAATGTCAAATACTGTATCATCCTCGAGTGGTTCGTGTTTAAATGTCGATGCACCTGGGACAGATGCAAGATAATATTTATTTTTTCAAACAAATTTCCTTATAGAATAAATTGAGACCTTCCCTAAATTCTTGAAATTCTTTTATATAATCCAGGTTTTTTTAGATGATTTTCCCCGACGTAAATAATTAAATTATTTTCTATTAATAATTTCTTTTATATATATATATATATATAAGAATTTTTCGATAATAAATATCTAGTAGAGTAGTGATTATGTTGTTGTTAAGGATAGGATAATAAATATTTCTTGAAGAAACACATTTAATATGATTGCTACTAAAAATTCCATTGTAAATAGATCAACTTTGTACCGCAGCAAAGTGTTTTTTTTCCACGGAAATTGTTGTCAGTATTTATAGTTTTCGTCGAGTTTTTTTATATAATGGTAGAAAATGAAAGTTTTTTACGTTTAATAATTTATAGGACCATAATTAAACTCAGATTTAAAGCATCAAAATTTAACTTTATTGGTCAAACCTGTTAGTAAAATCGGGATAATGTACTTTATACAACAAGTAAATATTTCGTATCCTAACTTATGATAATACCTTATTGAGGCTAAAAGAAAAATAAACAAAAGAAAAATAAACTTAATGTATAAAATAATAATAAGTATAAAATAATAATAAGTATATAAATATTTATTTTTTTTTTTTTTGTGATAAAAAATAAATGTAAATAATACTATCAGAAGGCTAACTTCATTTACTTATATTGGTCAAACCCAACTTCTGACACACATTACCACAATTATGGTTCTTTAAAAAACACTCTTCAATGCCTCTTTTCCCGAGATTTGTTCTTCCAAACCTTAAACGATTCTTGCAATGTATTGCCGGGTCTGTTAGCAAAAATTTACTGGGAAGCTCTACTCCTTGTAGGTCATAAACCACTAAATAACCTCCTGTATATTCGTAAGTAAAGTGTGCAAACGCCTCAAGGGTGGAATGATATTCTTTAATCACTCCTCTGTTCACGTTAAATCGTTTAAACGTTCCCTCCCGAAATTTCGGTTCTACCGCATAACAACCAGTATCGGAATCATCTTTATAGCGTAAAGCTTGCGATTTGAGGAAATCTACCTTTTTCTTGATACCAATTCGTTTTGCTGCAAAGTTGAATTTTGCTGAAAGGAAGTGGGCGACTGTAGAAACTTCTACCATCTCGAGGTATCTTTCAAGAGAATTTGCTTTTCTTCCGAGCTCGATACATTCTTTAATAACAACTTCCTCAGCTGTGTCACGAGTGACATCAAGAGCGTAATAAGCGTATCGCTCGGCTCCTGAAGAGAATGGCTTCGGGGCAAGTTTATAAGAGAATTTTCGGATAATTAAATTCGATTTATTTTTGAAATATTTTTGATTCTTGATGTCATCTACAGTTTTTGGTGTAAGATAATGTAAAAGCTTTCCAGTATTGACCGGAAGCCTTTCCCAGTCAGGTACATTTTTTTCTATCTCAAGTTCCCTTCGTCTGCGTACGTAAACATTTTCCTCTGTAATGCTAGTTAATGTGACAGAGGAAGTTATGGAAGAGCAGACGGCCTCAAAGAGTTTCTTGGTTAATACTTCCGGATCCTTACAGTCGGTATCAAGATTAAACACTGGAAATTCACCAATTATATCACGGAATACGTCGACCATTTTATCGGTTTGATTTGTAATCTTTCCAAAATGATAAAGAATTTCCTCTGTTTGAATGTTTTCTAATACGCCTTCTGCAGTTAAACCATTTGGATCGCCGTCTGGATAGCTATCACGTTTATCGGTGAAACGTCGACCGTGCGGTGAAGCGTCTCCCAAATGGAGAAGAATACGGGTTCTGTGAGACCATTTCATTTTATTTGTGGCAGCATCGAGACCACCCAAGACATCTTCTGGAGCATCACCACCACCTTTGGCTTTTACCTCGTTTGAGATATAGCTTTTGAATTTTTCGTATGAATCAGTGAAATCTAAAATTTGTATACGATCAGAGTCGTCACAATGATCACGGTATCCGCAGAATCCGACCCAGAGGTTGATATTTGGGTTTGTATTTTTCATATGTTGGACCACTTGTAGGATACAGTTCTTTGCAGCATTAATATATCTTGTCATGGAACCGGTGCAATCCAACACGAAGCATAGGTCGACTTGCATTGAGTTTTTTATAACGTTAATTGCTTTGAAAATAATTTTTTCCCTTAAAATTGTTGTCTCAGTTTCTAATTTATCAGTAGAGTTAATGAACTCGATAGAGTCAATGATAGAATTATTTTTGCTTGCATAACGACTGTCACCAGCTTCATCAGCGTAGCGTTCAAGACATCCTTTTGCGAGTTTCTCAGTACCCAATTCGGATATAAGTGTCTCGGAAATGGTACCGGTTTCTGTTACAGAACGTCCACAAAGGGAGTAACTTTTGTCAGACGAATCTAACGGGCTAGTAGTGCGACTGTGTAAGTCTTGTTTTCCAGTGTCGAGTTCAGTATCAGAGTCCGTTTTATCCATTTTGTTGGAAGTATTAGAGTAAGAAAAAAAAGTTTTTGAATAAAAGGTTATAATTTTATTTATGACAGACATGCTGTTATATTGTGTATAATATATGTGAAACAAGTTGCTTGTGAGGATTGGATTTTATTTATGGCGTTATATTCTTTCCAATTCGAGAAACAATAACACTTAAATGTCCTGTTTTGCACAACAAGATGATATTCATCAACTTACCTTTTTTTTTATCAAATTTATCTTAAATGGGCTGTTGTGGAAGTTTCATTCAAAAAGAATTGATTGTGATTAGAAACTTAACAACAAGGTCACCCAAATATAGCCTTCATTCAACAAGATGATTGTATTATTTCCTTAAAAGTCTTAAATTATTCATTTTTGCACGAAAATCGTTATTCATTCAACAATAAAAGATATCCTTTGATTGTAAACCTAAAAACGTATACTGTATTTATGCATTGATTTGGGTGGAATTACCAAAAATTTATTTTAGGAAAATTTCATAAATTTCTGATTCGTCAAATCATAATAATTTCATTTAGCACTTTAAACAATTTGCTAGCTAATTTCATGAGATTACGTGTGAATTTGCTAAAAGATAAACATGCAAGAGAAGAACCAATTCAAGGCAAATAATGCAAACGTTAATCTGCATTATAAAGTAAATAACCCATTTTTTTCCTGTTCCTTATCGCTTTTATTTCTTTATTGCTATCTACCTGTTTTCGGTGTTCCATGGCCCTTTGAGCCCTTGTAGCAATCAGTTTATTTTTTGTGTTCTATGGGCTTTAAAACAAATTGTTATCACTTGTTTTCAGTGTTCTGCGGCTCTTGTTACCACGTACTAGCCTTCCACACGCTTTCAGTGTAGCCCTCTTGTTACCATGTAGCTATATTAGTCAACTTCGTTAAAAATTTTTAGATAAACACACCTTTTTAGTGTTCTCTGGCCTTTAGAGACCAAAAAGCTACCTATGCAATTGAATTCATTCTGTAGTCATTCTTCAAACAAAAATAGGCTAACCGGTGCAGAGTTGTGGGCAAATTGCGGGAAAGATATAGAGTTGCGGTCAATTTTTCTCACTTATGTTACCTGGAGTTAAAAAAATCCAAGTGATATTCCGTTTGCAATGCGATGGGAAGTCATTCCTAAATCAAGAGAGGCCGAAATTTTGACATCGGTTGGTTCTAGTTGTCTGGTAAAAAATAATTATTTTTAATTTGAGTAACGAACACCATGCTTCCACATAAAATCGAATTACGATCTCCAAACCAGATGTAGGCCCATGCCTAGGATGGGACGGTAACTTCAGGTTTTGCTACTGAAAGTTCTATAAGCTTCATATAGTCCGGAGCAACGATCATCAGCTCTGAGCCACATGTACACTTGTGCGACAAATTAATGGCTGCTGAATTTCTCATATAGTACCATTCGGTATTTCGTTTTAGTTCTTTCAGTTTACATATACCGCCAATAAAATTTCATAAAAATCGTATATAGTCTATCACGTTATTTTGTCTCGTCAAAGAAATACACTTTCGCTGTCGATATTAATAGTGGAAAGTTGGTTAGTCACCTCAAGGAGGTTATAAAAGAGAACCAAAAGCCATTTTCTGACAGCATTCCAACCAAAGACATTAAGCTATGGAAGGCGGAAATCCCTGACGATCGCGACGATACCAGGACAGTACAGAAGCCGTTAGCAGCAAAAATGATTTCGAATTACTTCGAGGAACATATTCATGTCGAAGAATTCAATACGAAGGAAAGTCACGCGTGTTATGGATAGTCAAAACCTTGTTCTAGTAAAGGATACCAAATTTTTGGGAAAGAAGAAAGGATTTCTTCTCTATTATCCGTAAAAGTTATCGCGACCCGAAATCAGTTGTCTTTGGTATGAAAATAGACAAGTGCGTTTCGTACTGTCTAATATAATAAAAAAAAATGAGCTGGAAATCCGGATATCGGAAAAACATCCTTTGGATATTACTTCTTGCACTACGAAATGAAGGGATTGATTATATGTGATAACCATTATGAACGCGCGTCAATTGTCTTTGAAGGAAAAAAAGTCTTCTATAACCACAACATTGATTATTACCTGGATGATGTATAAGTTTAGTACATTGTAGACGGCAAGGAACCAAAAGATGTTGATACTAGAACCATCCTTGTTCACCCGAGAATAATTATTATACGAAATTTGATAAACATGATGGCGAAGTTGAAATAAGATTTATGCCAGTATGGAATTGGAAGAAGATCAAGGATTGGAGAAACTTTTCTATGATGTAACCAATGTACGGCCAAGAGATGTTTTTTGAATTGAGAAGATCACCAAATGAAACTTGATAGTGCAATTGGGAAATGCAATATGGATATTTTTGATCTTATTGGCGAAATTGAAAATTGAAGGTGGAGATTCCTTGAGCCATAAACTCGTTCATATCCACACAAACCTCCCGGTTGGTTGCAAAAGTAGGTCGAAAGATTTTATGATGTTGATTACCACGATCTTAAATACTCTCCACTTAAGCAGGATAAATATGGTAAAAATTCCTATACGATGGCATCTTTGCATCCGTTTACGTTATGGAACAAGTGACTGTTAATCTTAAAAGGTTTATATTGCAAAGATTACGTAATGAAATTAAGGTAGGTATCGGTGATCCACTCATTCGAGTGTATAGCTTATAATATATCGAAAGGGGATGATTTAAAGTTTGTCTTTTAATAGCATCGACTTGCTTTCATATGATAAAATATTTCGTTTTTCTAATGCAGATATTGATTCGATCAAAGATGAAAAATATTATTAAACCGACAGATTCGAAGTTTCCTTCAATCAACGTGATTATTGCCCCAGATTACGACTATCGCAAAAAACATCCTATTAAAGATGAGTTAAAAAACTATGCAGAAAATTAGGTGGCGAAAGGGAAATAATAAAACTTGTTATTCTGGCGGTATTGTACAAGGATGGCTTTAAAAACTGAAATTTCGCTCAATTTATACCTGATTGGATTGAAGATCGTATTTTTCAGTATGTATTGAAAATTGAGTTGTGATAAACAACATCCTAATACTTGTGGAGTATCCTTAATGTACACACCATACATGATTTTAAGATTGTAAAATAGCTTAATGTACACGTTATTCTTCTATAATTTTATAACAAAAATTTTTTCCCTAAAAATGGCATTGTATAATTATTTTTTTTTTATCCGTGTTAATAAAAAATAATGATATATACGAGAAATATGTACACCCATTTAAATATTCAAAAGTAAAGCTAAAGTAGTCGGTTAATCATGTAAAATGAAAAATGGATCGGGTAGCGGATGTTTCACCTAGACGTTTGTAATGCAATATCGGCAGTTACTCCGCATTACCAACTTTTGCTAAATTCATTATTTACAACACTACTGTTACTACTCACAAAACTAACTATCCCTTTCCCCTCCTTTTCAATCCATAAAATAATTATATCTAAAGAAGTTTTTCTTGGAGTTCTTGATGCCTGATCGATGTTCTAAGGTAAAGCCCAGTATCGGCTCCTCAGATAATATATAATACATCTGTTAAGGAAAACGCTTTTCTTTTTTTCTTTGTTCAATCATGTCCATTGTTAGAATCTCTCGGAATAGCATTTCATGGAACACGATTATAGAACTGAAAAGTAAGATTAAAAAAATATCACCTCCGTTCATATTGTTTACAAGAAATAGTATGCAAGGATTATAGTTATTTTTCTGACAGAATTTAGTTATAACAGTTAAAGATCGTTATCTTTGCACAGCTAGGCTTTTTATACTTTATTTTTAGCTGCGCATGGAAAGAGAATTATACCACATTACGTTCTTTTTTTTCTTTGATTGTGTTATCCCACTGTTAAATCTTTATCAAGGTGCCTTTACCGTTAATAATTATTAGCAAAGAAAAATTCAATTATTATAGCTCTACGAGAAATTGAATAATCTAAAACGGAGGAAAGTTGGAATAATGTGGCATTCCCTTATTACATTGATATGATAAAAGGATATAATGAGTCAAATTTAAAAGGGAAAAAATTGGAATAGAGATTGTAGTATATTCATTTTAACGTCTTCCTGAACTAATGCACCTCATGGAGCTGAAGAATAGTTTTAATAATTTCATTGATAATTAAGTACAATTTTTTGCATTTTCCCATAATTCTAATATAGACTGTAATCTGAACTTTGTGTCTTTTCATAAATAGGAAAAAAGAAATTGTTAAATTCTTGTCGAATAATTAATTCTGTTTAATTATTTTTAACCGATTTAAAAGAAAACTTTGAACGGATAAAGAAATTTTTCTCTCACCAATTAATTTTATTTAAAGTATATGGAAAATGCTAGTTTAGCAGACCTTACTGCAAATTTATTTTTAAGTTTTGCATTTATTGCTATATGTAACTTCGATGTTTTTACTTATAAAATTTGTAAGTATATAGATCAATAAATTTTATATACTATTATTTAGCACTGTACAATGTACTCATCGTGTTCAATATTCACTTTTAGGTTCATAACATATTAGATCTTAATTTCCTAATTAATGCATACTTTAAAAAATTTCATATAATAATTATCTATATTGATGGAATACCAACGTTCTTAGTAAAATACATTGTAAATATTGTACATGATTTAGAATATCATAAATGCCGAATTTAACTTTCGTTGGTTATCTTAGCCAAAGCCAACTTCTCACACACATTGCTACACTTATGATTTGCTAAGAAACACTCCTTGATGCCTCTTTCTCCAAGATTTGTTTTCCCAAACCTTAATTTATCTTCACAATGTATAGCTGGGTCTGTTAACAAGAACTGATCGCCGCCAGTCTCAATTCCCTGAAGATCATAAACCACCAAGTAACCTTTCGTATATTCGTATGTGTAATGAGCGAATGCTTCAAGAGTGGAATGGTATTCTTTAATAACTCCATTATTTATGTTAAATCGTTTGAATTCATCATGAAACTTCGGTTCTATAGTGTAGCATTTAATATGGGAACCATCATTGTCACCTTCGCTGTCTTTATGGCGTAAAGCTTGCGGTTTGAGAAAATTCACCTTCTTCTTGATTTTAGCTTGTTTAGCAGCTGCGTTGAATTCTTTTGAGAGAAAATAAGCAATGGTTGAAGTTTCTATCATCTCGAGGTATCGTTCAAGAGAGTTTGCTTTTTTTCCAAGTTCAACGCTTTCTTTCATAATAATTTCTTCAGCCGGTTCACGAGTAAGATCGAGAGCATAATAAGCGTATCGTTCAGAACCCGAAGAGAATGGTTTCGGAGCGCGTTTATAAGTAAATTTCTTAAGAACAAGATTCGATTTATCAAAGTAATATGAGTTCTTTATGTCAGCCAAAGTTTTTGGGTAACGATAATGCAGAAGTTTTCCAGTTTCGATCGGGAGAGCATCCCATTCAGGTTTTTCTAAGTTTTTTTCAAGATTCTTGCGCCTGTGTCTGTAAACATTTCCCGTCTCGGAACTTGTCAATATTACGGAGGAGGTTATAGATGAACAAACAGCTTCGAAAAGTTTTGTAGTCAATGCTTTTGGATCCCTACCGTCCATGTTGAGGTCAAAAATTAGGAATTCACCAATTATCTCACGGAATACATTAATCATTTTATCTGTTTGACTAGTAATCTTCCCAAAATAATAAAGAATTTCTTCAGATTTAATGTTTTCTAATACACTTTCTGCGGTCAACCCATTTGGATCTCCATCTGGATAGGTATCATATGAACTCGTAAAACGGCGACCATGTGGTGGAGCGTCACCTAAGTGGAGAAGAACACGAGTTCTGTGGGACCATTTCATTTTATTTGTGGCAGCATCGAGACCGCCTAAGACATCTTCTGGAGCATCACCACCTCCTGTGGCTTTTACCTCGTCGGAGAGATAGCTTTTGAAATTTTCGTATGAATCTGTGAAATCTAAAATTTGTATGCGATCAGAGTCATCACAATGGTCACGATAACCGCAGAACCCGATCCAGAGTTTGATATTAGGGTTGGTTTGTTCCATGTGTTCCACCACTTGTTGAATACAGTTCTTTGCAGCATCGATATAACTCATCATAGAACCAGTACAATCCAACACAAAACATAAGTCAACTTGTAAAGCTTTTTTAATAGTGAGAAGCGTTTCTGATATAGCCTCTTCTCGTAAAGTTGTTGCATCCGCCTCTTTTTTATTTTTAGAGTCGACAGCATCGGTTTCTTTGCTTTTACTTTTACTCTTGCTCTTGCTCTTGTAACGGTCATCACCAGCCTCATAAGCATAACGGTTAATTCTTAAATCTTTGTGAACACTCAATTCAGATAGTAATGTTTCGGAGGAGATGGTAGATCCTTGGGTAAGTCCACAAAGGGAATAGCTACTTTCTGCGGTTGAATCTTTTTGGTCGACGTTATGAATCATGTGTTCTTCTTTTTTCAAATCAATCTCGGTATCACCTTGCTCTCCCACATCAAGTTCTGCTTCCGAGTTTATTGTAACAGCAGCCATGTCACCGGAACCTTCTATTTCCGAGTCTAATTTACTCATTTCCGAGTCCAATTTACTCATTTCCGAGTTTAATTTACTCATTTTGCTAATCCGTTATCCCGAACCGAAAAGAAAGTTATAAATTTAAGGGAACTCAAAAATATTGTAATTTATAACTGTCTGTGTTTCATGGCATCATGTGCTCATATCTATTTCCAATCCGGGAAACAATAAAACATCAATGTTAAATTTCATTCTAAATTTTGCACAACATGACAAATTGTAAGCCGACTTACCTTTTTCCGTCAAATATACCCTAATATGGTTACGTGAGGAATAAAAAGTTTCATTCAAAAGAATGATCGTTTGTAATGATTGGAAACTTTATAATATGATAATATGATGTTAAAATGTCGTTCGTTCATTCGTTTGATTTCTTAAATGATTTCTTAAAAAGTCCTAAACTTGTTTTAATACTTTGGAATAGATTAACATTTCGTGCAGAAAGTTATAAATAATGTTTAGTACGCGAGCTGATTAGAGATTATAATTTTATATCGCATGTTACCGAAGATTTAAAGTAAAAATGATGATTTCGAGGAGATTTTTATATTTAAATTATAGCCAAATTAAACTTTTTTAGAAGAGATAGTGGGCAATGGCAAAATGTCTTAATTCTCAGTACACCAATTCTCAACCGGATTGCTTGCTAAGGTGGGTAAGTCGTATCTTTTTGCACACGAAGAAAATAGCTTTGTAAATGAATTTCTGAAAAAAAAAGATTAATGGGTTTAATGCTATCTAGAATCTTCAAGAAAATCAGAGTTTCGTCCGTAGTTAATGCCTTCAGGATCTTATTATTATCAGAGATGAGATCAAATACCAAATCTCACTTTGGTAATTCTCTGAAATAAAAAAAAGAATTCTGCTGATCAAATTTCTCTCATGAAATAATCCCGTTATTTCGATCAAGCTACTAGGATAAAACAATAAAATAATAGTTGTAATCGACGTGTACTGTTTGATGTTAAGATTCCTATAAATCAATCTATGAGAATCTGAGTAAAGTAGTAATAATAAAGAACACCACATAATATTGTTGATAGAGAAATATTGAAAATTTTCATTACAGTGAAAGGTTTAGATATCCAATCAACGCTTACTCAACTAATATGCATTAATTTCAACGCATATAGAGCGTACAATATATACAAAGAATATGGAATGTCTGAAACAAATGAATATTTGTAAGTTGAATGAATCTAATGGTTTATTAGTAAAATTTTGGATTAAATTTCGGTAAAATTAAATTAATGACAGTATAATTTACATGTAAAATTACCATGAAACGCTATATATCTATATTTAATCTACTTGGTAAATAATTAAAAATTATCTGGATATATAAATTATATAAATTTAATTAAATTTAGATATATTTTATTTTCTTTAGAATTCAACCTCTGCTACCCTACTTCGCTCTATTGTCCAGATAAATTAATTAATATTTTTTTTCTTATACTATTAAACAAAGACAAACAAAGAAGGACCGCTTCCAGAAAAATGTTCTAGTGCGAGGAGACAGTTGCCAAGAAAAATGGACTAAAGTCACAGTACCCGAATATCGCCAAAGACTTTACTAATGACGACAATTAATATGGAAGAAAAAACGGTATAACATTTTCTAAAGTTGCGAGTAAAAGTGATTCAGCTCTGTACGTAGGTTCAACTAATTTGTTACTTTCTAGACTTGAACGCTCGATAAACGAATAAAACTTGTAGTAATTCCAAATTGTCAATGAATACTAGCATCTAGATGATATGTTCGGAAAGAAAAAAAAACATCATCTTTGCGAAAAGTGAAGAAATGTCAGAACATTCAGTCTACTTATCTATATTTTATCGCCTTAGTGTTCAGTATTCATTAGTCATTTGTAATATTGTACATTGCTGCGTTCTCTTGCCACCTGTTATTACAGAATGATATTCTGATATAGGTATTCGAGTCTGGGAAACAACACAAAACGATGCATGTTAATATATTAATTTGACGGTGATAAGGCGCAGCAAATTGACCAATCATTGGAAAGTTTCCGTAAAAACCAAAACTTAAAATCAATATAACAAATAGAACAATAGGGTTCATTATACTTCCTTCTATTTTGAGTTCGACGTTACATCAGAGATGCATGGATGCATGATGTCTGATGTATGCAATAATTACAACAAAAATACAGGCGTCACGTGTTACATAAAATTATTATAATTCCGAATGTAAGAACAGACAGACAACAAAACGAATTGTTGTTCTTTATAATTAGTGGGAAGATGATCTCTTTTTTTTTTTACAAACCAGCCCAATTGTTTATTCTGCTTTCTCTCGTTTATTAAATTTGTAACCAAATTTACCGTGCGATCGGATTTTTTTATTTAATCCATTGTTTTAATTCTATTAAACAAATGCCCCACCTTAGTTTCGTACGACAATGCAGGCGCAGTTTTGAATATTCGTCAAAATGTAATTGTTTAATTTAAATTATTGTAATCAGCCGCATTTCTTACCAGAATATGAACAAGTTTTCTATTGTTTACATCAAAAAAATATATATAAATTTTTTTTCCGTATTTTTCGTTCCCTTTAATTATCGTCGTTTTTGTCTTTATTTTCGACTAAAATATTTTTCTTGTTTAAAATTATAAAAAAACAATGCGTTATTTTCTAAATATAATAGTTAGCCTTTTAAATAAACCTGAAAAAGTCATATTGCCAACATTACCACCTGAAATAATGCAACAAATACTTAAATATGTGCAAGAAACTAGTTCTTTGCATTCATCACTTTTAGTGAATAGATATTGGTGTCAGAATGTTGTCCCACTTTTATGGAATAATCCATTCAAACAACTTCCTAAACGTAACAGTCATAGGTTAATTCGTACATACTTATTATGTTTGAACAAGGAAGAAAATTTTTTACTGGACTTTAATTTAAAACCATATTTAAACGTAATGAATCTCATTCCAAGAAGAACTCTTTTCGAATATCCTTTCTTTTTAAATGAAATATCATTTAAAGATTTAGAAAGAGTTGTTTCTTCGACGATACTTAAATGGTGTGATAGAGAAACAAAACAAGAACATAAACCAATTATGGCACAAATTGTTATTTCAATATTATTTCAATTATTTACTAGAATGTCTTCAAATTTAAGAAGTATCATTTTAAATAATGGTTTTGATACTCCTGAATTGATTAATTTAACAAATTTTAATTTATTATTATCTCAATTAAGAAAACTTAAAGTTTTATTTACACCTTTATCACAAAACATTATTCAACCTTTAGACATTATTTCATCAAATTGCAAAGATCTTCGTTGTTTGGATTTTAGATTAAGTTCTTTAAATTACACCCCTGAATTTATTCAATTAATTTCTACCATAATTAAATCTCAAAATTATATTAGTGAATTTACGATCGCAAATATATCAAATGGTTCGGATCCTATCTTTTCTTCTTTACATTCTCATAAAAAATCCTTAAAATCTTTAAAAATTATTCACACTCAACTTACCGAACCTTCCATTAACATTATAAATCAATTTAATAAATTACATACTCTTACTTTATGTTTTTGTGGAGGTTTATCAATTTCTATTATGAAATGTAATTTTCCTCTTTTAAGGAATTTACATTTGTCTTATTTATATTATTCTTCTGATATTACTACAAAATTTATTGAAAAATATGGTAAATCTTTAAATCAAATTGGTTTTAATTTCACTGATTTTGAAGTTATTTCCAGTAATGATAATAAGATTTTATCTTTATGTCCCAATATTACTGAATTATCTGTTTCATTTTATGCAAAACAAGCTACTCTTGATCATGATTTTGTTGAAAATGAAATGATAAAATGGAAACAAAAAATAGATGAATTATATTCTTTAAGAAAGTTGAATATATTTAGCCTTGATAATTCTAAGGAATCTTATTATTATTAGTTGTATATTAGAGTATATATAGGGTTATAGATGTGTATTTTTTTTTATTTTTTTTTTTTCAAAAAATAAATTGTATGTAGTGTATAGTTGGAATTCGCATATATATATATATATAAAATAATTATAAAAAAATAAATGATTCTTGCAGAATTTATATAAAAGGAGATTTACGGTGTGTGAATTTACGGTGTGCGCTAGAAAAGGAGATTTACGGTGTGTGAGATTTGCGATGTGTGAAGAAAGAGATTTACGGAGCGTGAGATTTACGGTGTGAAGAAAAAGGAGATTTTACGGTGTGAGACTTACGGTGTGTGAAGAAAGAAAATTTACGGTGTGTGGAAAAAAGATAATCTTATAAGCGCAGAGAAATTTTTTCATTCAAAAGATCCTAAAAGTATTGTCAAAAGGCAATACACGCGAGCGAAAAATCAGTCTAAGCGGCGTTGAGTATTTAAAAGTATTTTTTAACGATCTTTCTCATGGATTAGAATTTAGAAACGCGTATTCGGAATTCAGACACGTAGGAAGAGTTCAGAAACGTGCAACCAGAATTCAAAAACGTGTAGGCAAAATTCAGAAACGTGTCAGTAACGTGTAGAAATGTTTTCATGTGGGTGCATTAGATAATAACCATTTATTATCCAATAAAAAAGACCTCAAGAATAAGTAGATAATCAATTTATCCATATTTGGAACGATAAATGTGGGGTTTAAAATAAAGTAACAATTTTGATCGTCAAAACTTCTTTCTCGTCATGTCAAGTATCGTTAATTCATTAATTGAAAAACTTGTACAACATTTGACAAGTGCTGTGGTCCGTATGCTTTTTTGTTTAAATAATTTATTCCTCTATTTTATTAAAATAACCTTTGCATTTCATATGTTTAGCCGGGATCAGAAAATCATAAAAAATTTGTAAATAATGTTCATTCAACCTTCAAATACGGTAAATTTGGAAGTGCGGGTCACAGGGATATATCACGAAGTTACAATGGGTATGCAAAATTTATTAATTAACTTTTTTCATTGATTATTATTTTATTGATCATTTTTTATTTTTATTCAGTTTGATAGAAAAATTTCGATTACATGCACAAGATGATAAAGCCGATTATTTAGAAAAATTGTTTACTACGTATATAAATCGTCCAATTCATGAAGGTTCGATTCCTGTAAGTCATTCATTCATGACATTTGTCGTGCTTTTATATTCTTTAATTGACATTTTTTATTTTTATAGATTCACACGCGTTATGATATTTTAAATCTTATATTAAACTTGTCAGAATCACCCCTTCGAACCTCATTCAATCCTTCTCTTTCGAAGCCAAAATCAAAAACTCAATTAAATGTTGATGATATATTCCGCGAAGAACCATTAAAAGGTCAACATTGGGAAATAAAATCAAATTACGCTGATGATGATGACGACGACGATGACTGGGGGGATTTTGATGTACAAGCATGGATTAGAGAAAGATTGGGTGATCGAGCTGTCAACTTACAAAACTCTCGAAGATCTGTAAATATTAAGTGTATAATGTAAATGCGATAAATAATGTTGAATATTCAACACATTAATTTATTATTGATTATAGTCAATACAAAAAAATGTATCAAATTCTGAACATCAAAACGAAAAAGATGAAGTGCTTGAGTTTGATATGAATTACGATATTATTCAAAAAATTGAATCGAGACAATATTGGAGAAATGATTTTCATAATAATCCTGAAATATTTGGTATGAATTGTTCCTAAATATATATATATGTATATTTTTATGATTAGATTATAAATCGTATTAAAGAATATTTATTTTTAATAGAAACTGAATTTAATTTTAACGATGCCTGTACCACAGGTAAAGGAATTATTAACAAGCCACTTGTTATTGATCATTAATGATTCGAAATTAAATTTTTTCTCGTGATTGAAGCTCCCGCACTCGCTAAACATCGTAGTCAGGATGAACGTTATCTATTTTATGACCCAACTCGGGCAAAATATATAACTGAACTTGATGCAATACGCGAAGTATTATTTATGTTATCGGGTAGGCCAAGTTATTTGTTTCTTCAGCTTAAGAATGGAAAATTTCAGGTATTAAAGGTTATAGTTTTATCGATTCAATCTGTAATCGTTACTTACATACATGAACGAATTAGGTTAAAAGTAATATAATGTTAATGCATTTAACTGAAAGTGGATTCAGAGCTATCTTGGAGTTTTTTTGCGATTATGGAAATAAATTAGTCAAATTAAGAACAATTGCTTCAAAGTAAGAAATATTTTTCTTTAAACATGATTGGTCCTTCAAATTCGAAAATAGAAAGATATAATACTCACAAATTATTTTTTCGTTATTTACTATTGTTATAATAATTTTCTATAGAATATGTAGGGAATCTTGCGCTTTATATGGACAAACAGCGCAAGCGTTTGCTGCTTCCATTTTGAAAATGGTCTGGAAATTTGACAAATTGCTAGCGGATTTTGAACTAGAATATCAAGTTGATCACATAAAATCTCAAGGTATATATTATGTTATCACAAATTTTATGATACTCTGTTAATTTAACTAATATTTATTATAATTTTTATTCGAAATTGTTTAGATCAAGTCACATATATTTCTCTTTTGCATCTAAGAAGTAAACTTATGAACCGACTTTATGAGTTCACTGTGATATATAACCTTGTTGAGAAATCTATTTTAAATGGTACTTGCAAATTATTGAATAAATAGTTTAATAGTTGAAGCCTATTAATCACTCTAATATTTAGATATACCAGAACTTTATTATCAAGAAAGTACTATTAAGCAATCCAAGAATACATCAGCTGCACCATCAAAAATTGCCTACGATATTCTTTCGGCACTATATAAAGAAACTTCTACACAACAAACTGTTGGAAATAATTCTATATTCATAATTCTTGGGAAACATCTTGACAATTCATTTGCGCCATTTGTTCGTATGATGAACGATTGGATATGTACAGGAAAATGTCATGATCCTGCAAATGAATTTTTCGTGGTCAGGTTTGTAATTAAGAAATCATTTTGTTTATTTACCATTATAGGTTAAACTTTTTTATATATTTTAGGACACCAAACATTAATCAGAATTCGGCACAGTATTGGCAGTATATGTATAATATCCGAGAAGATTCGGTACCAGTTTTCTTGGAACCTTTCGTGAGGCGCATACTGTTTTCCGGCAAAGCAAGAAATTTGCTAATGTCTTTAAAACTTAAAGAGGTACTTACAAATTTGAATTTTTGAATTTCATGTTAATAGGCTCACATTTGATTATTTAAAATACATGTTTTAGGAAGAAACGTTGCACCGAATGACTTTTCAATATAATCCAGAGGAATTTGAATATGATATTGAATCCTTATTGTTATTTGATTTTACTAACCCAAAAGATTCAGAAGAATTCGATTTATTAAACAATCCACTTGAAGAAGATTTTATACATGAAGAGATGGTTCACATGGAGAAATATGATGAATGTAAAAGTAGCGATAAGAACGACAACACTGAGCATTTGGTCGAGAATTTTGAACAAGGACAACAAGAACGTAAAGATGATAATGAAACGAACTTAAAAGATGATGGAGAGAATCGAGAGATTACGAAGGATAAAACTGAACAAATGGATCTTCTACCTGAGATAAATAACCTTACCGATTTAAATGTCATTATTGAAACGTATCCAAAGACAATTTCAGCCCTTTTTCCACTTTGGAATAAGTCTAAAGTACAAATTGAACAAAACAAGGAACAAATTGATGAGAGTAATCAATATGTAAACATAGATCCAGTGGTAAAAATTCAGCCTCTTAGTGAGCGATTCAGAGAAAAGTTTGAGGAATATCTTCATCCAAGGTATATGCGAATAGGACAACAGCTTTATGATGCTTTGGTTGAACAGTGTCATCTTTGGAGACATTTAAAATCACTTGCAGGAATTTATTTTATGCAGCAAGGAGAAACAATGCATCAATTAAGTGATGTGCTATTTGATAGGGTTCGTTCAATCATTTATATATGTTTTCGTTTGCAAATTATGCTAAAATTCAAGTAAGAAGTGTATATTTTTTTTATTAGATAGATAAGAAACAGATGTGGTATGATTCCTATGTCTTAAATGAAGTAGTTTTAAACACTATCGAGAACTTTAAATGGTTAGATAAGAATTCGGTCAGCGTCTGGATAGACGACGAAACAGGTAAAAAGCCAAATACAACGACAGTAAGAGTATTCGAAAAAATTGTTTTTGAATATCGAGTAAGTATTCAAATTATAAGCCTTGCTCGTCCTTTCTTATGTAACAAAAATTTTCTAAACTTTAATTTTAGCTACCTTGGCCACTTGATAATATTATTCATAGTAACACATTAGAACTGTATAAACGAATATTTATATTTTTGTTGCAAGTCAAGCGGTCAAAATATCTTTTAGAAAGATTATCTTTTTCTCGAAATCAAGATAATTCTACAGCCATGATTCTTTTTTATGGCGTAAGGATGAAGTTAATATGGTTTTTAAATGCAATATGGGATTACACTATGAGGACTGTAAGTGACCTTAAACTTTTATCGTGTTTTCATCATATCAAATTAATTTATCATGAAAATAAAAAAATTTTTAGATACTGTTATCAGAAACGGAAAACTTTCATAAGAAGCTTGAACAGGTTTTTGATATTGATGAAATGATTTCCTTACATGGACAATATATTTTCACTGTTCATGATAGATGTTTGTTAAATAAAAATGTAGATAATCAATTTATTTGTATAAAGCATTTCTTTGATTATAAAGTTGTTAACAAATCACTTAATTTATAGGCAATTCCAATTCACAATTCTATATTGGATGTTCTGGAACTGACGATACAATTTAGTACACTTTATACAAGATATCGTGGTGAGAATGTCTCGTTTTATGATCATTCTCGATACGATAGACCAAGAAGGTTTAAGGATGATAGTTCAGATTCAGATTCCGACTCGTTATTAATTGATGATGATGACGACCAATTGGATGGAGAAAAATATGTATCCGAATATAGCGTGCCAGCTCAAGTAGATTATGATGATTTTCTTGGCGGATTAAGTAGGATTGATAATGAATTTAATAGGCATAAAGAATTTATTGGTAATTCAATACAAGCAATTGCTAGAATAGGAGGATTTTGGTGGTTTGATGCTTTGGCATTAGCATTAGGCTGATGAGGTTTTTATCTAATACAGTAATATTCATTCGAAATTAAAAGTATTTAGTCATCTAAAAGCGAAATACATGCGTTTATTAATGATATTAAAAACGTGATATGTATCACGTAGCATAATGTTCTTTTCCATTAATAATTACATATGATAAATTATTAAATTTTCGTAAAAATTCATGAATTTGCACTATTTCTAATTTGTCATTTGCTTTATCCGCGATCACCAACCTTCTTAAATTTGGACAAAAAACTTCTAGCCATTTTACAATATAATTAAATTTAGTAATTTTGACCTTCAATAATTCTAAACATAATAATTCTTCTCCAGACAATTGTAATAAAATTTTCAATATTTCTAAATTAAGATAAGAATCTTCAATAATAATAGTGTTTAATTTTTTAAAGGATGAAGGACAACTTGAATTGATTTCTTGTATAAGTTGATCTTCTTTAATATGAATAAAACCAAAATCACAATCATTAAATTTAAGATAATGTAAATTTGTAAAAAGAGATAAATGATAGATTAAAGAAATATTTTTAGGAAATTGAACATAAATAAATTCAATACAAGTTACCGTTGATGTAACAATTTTTGAAGAATGGAATATTTCCCAATAAATTGGAAATAAGTCAGATGGACACCATTTGAAAGGTTGAGAGATTGTAATATCAGTTAAATTTTTTTGTGATTGAACCAATTGTCTTAAACTATCAATTAAATCAGGATTATGAGTATAAAATTTTAAAAATTTTACATTTTGTATGTAATTTAATAAAAATACACTATGAGAATATTTATCAATAATTAATTTATAAATTTTTTGAATTTTTTGAATAACTGAAATGGAACAAAAAATATCTGAAACATTAAAATCACCAGATTCATAAATTTCAAATGTATCAATCTTTGAAGAATTCAAAATTAAAAGTTCAATTAATGCTTTACATATTTGATTTTCTCTTTCTTTAATAATATTATTTGTTAAATCACACCAATATTTTACACCCTCATAAATTAAATATAAATGTATATGACGAATATAAACGGAATAATTAAACATCATTGAATTTTGATTAAATTTTGGATCAATTTCAAGTTCTTGTTGTTGATTTTGAGGTAAAAAAGATAAATAAGTATCTATTAAAGATTTTATTGATTCTAAAGGTTGTTGTTCTTCGAATACATAAATAAATGGATTTGACCATAATACTGGGATAGATGAATAATTCCATTGTTTATTAACCAATGTACAAGAGTATAAAGATTTAAGGTCAGGACTCAAATGATTGAAAATATTTTGAAGGCATAAATCTGGTAAATTATTTGCCATTTTTTTTTTTTTTTTTTTTGAGTAAAAAGGTTGACGAGAGCGCGAGAGCGCCAAAAACGTCAAAATTTTTTTTTTTTAAAAAAAAATGTGGTGTAATCGTGTAACGTTATGGGATCTTCAAATAATTAGACGCATAATTTTTTATCATTTCCCATTTTCTTGTTCTACTATTAGAATCTTTTGCATTCTGGTACGTTCACGACTTCTTGCAGGCTCGTTTTTGAACGAGAACTCATTGTAAGTTCATTTCCTGGGACGCGTCGCCTCCAGGTATAATTTGAAAAAGCGCTCCGAGAGTAACAAGACGTGGATCGCTTCCTGTCACTCAATTCTTTATGAATGTGTATAGTGTTTTTTTTAAGCGTTCCAATTGTGATAGATCATAGATGCCAAATGTTTAATATACTGATCAAGAGACCCAAGTATCACACTTTTTAAGGTGACCTTATTTTTGATTTCATTTTTCGTCATGATATACAAAGATTCAACTGTTTTCTTAAAAACCTGACATTGCTGTAAAAAAATCTCTGTCGATAATTTCGTAGTTAGGAAAATAAGTATTATTTATTATTATAAATTAATCAACCCTCTTTTATATACTAGGAGAAATATACCAAAAAGCTACAAAAACGCGTATACCAATTAAACCGACGAGCCTTAAAGAATCTTCTAGTGTAATGGACTTCTCAGACGAAAATAAATATACTGATATATTGTAAAACCTACAAAGTCGCGTCAACGACGACCCTCATGATCCCAATAGATATACGAACGTTCAAGGACACGACTAATCGGTGAGCCGCATTATCAATAATTGGACTAAGAGGATGGTGTCGAAAGTGACATTATCGAAATACTTCATTCCCTTTAATAGAATCTATAGTTTCTCTAATTGATCTTCCGTAAAAATTATATGTGATCTTAAAATTTTTCGTTTTTCATTATATTTTAAAAAGTAATTACCTCAATAAAATTTTTTCAAATATTGCTATTGGAAACGGAAACTTTTATAAGAAGCTTGAGCATTATATTTATGCGAGTGTTTTTAAATAAAAATGTAGATAACAATCTATACTCTTTGATTAAGAGTTACATCGGTCTCAATGAAAAAAGTATACAATAAGTTGTAATAAGAAGAAGGAAAGGAAATATTAATGATCACAAAACCTTTAGAGCGAAATCACTCCACCCATCACATACGAAGTGTTCACATTTTTTAGTCAAGTACCCATTTCGCACTTTATTATGGAAGAATATATCACATTCAAACTTTCTATTCAGAGTGGCGCGCATTCAATAGTTTTAGAGAATTTATTTTGTCTTCTACCACTATTCATATTAATATAAATGATCAGGTGATGCTTCAAGTCAGATCCCGTGATACGAGCATCATATGACTATGACACAATCTTTTTTTTAGAAGCGATCCGTTATCCGACCATCCGAATTATCCGCTCATTAGCGTCATAAGTCATAACGGATGGAATATTTGAAGGTGATCCGGATTATCCGCTCATTATCCGATCCGATGGCGGATATCCGGATCGTTACTCTAATCTTAGTAATAAATTATAGCCACTTAAAATTTGTGTCTAAAATGAAAATATTTGAACATCCTGTAAAATTAAAATACTTATTAATTTACGATCCCCTTATTAATGAACGAATTAATCACTCATTTACAAATTCTAAATTGATATCTAAAACAAATTATGTCTTTCTTGAATTTACAAAATTAATTCAAATAATCCTTTGATTTTTCGACAATTTTCGTTCGAATTTGTGATTAAATGGAGTATTGCTCAAAATATTGAACTTCCTTTAGATCCACGAGACCTGTGATAATCCTATTAAAGATAGCGATGAAATCCTTCAATTAGACAACTGAAGATTATTTTTCTGTAGAAGGATATGAAACATGTAAAATTATGAAATCGATTTATGTTAATATGCCAATAGATCAATTAAGGTGAAATTCACATTGATTAAAAACACTTTCTAATATTTGCTAACGTTTAAATGGAATTTTTGATGGATCAAATTGACCTTCTTTTTTACCATGAGCATCTCCTTATATAATAAGATCGTTTATTTTTCTGTCATTTGACTATATTTAAGATACATAGTTATTAAAAAAATCATAAAAAAAAAAAAAATAATAATAATTTGCCAAAGAAAAACTCGTAAAAAGATTTGTTTCTCATATTTCTATTTAAAGTCACGTATACAGTCAAACCACCAGTGATGGCTATTGACCAATTGGACTTAAAGATTTCGTCAACTGGACTATAATTTTATAAGTCCAGTGATTTTATTGGAGTTATAAGCATAACCATACATTGCAAACCTCTATATACTGATACAGCTGTTTTTGGAAAAAAATGTCGATATTAATAATCTGGAACATAGATTAGTATTGATATTAAAGTTCTGATATATACGATAACAACATATTAGTGTATATATAAAGTTATTTTAAAAAATTTCTAATATGTAATTTAATACTTGAACTTCTGCAATATACTCTGACATAGATATGAGCTTAAACCACGCGTTAAAACAAAAAAAAAAAGTTTAGAATATCAGTATAAGGGACAAAGAAATTGCATCGGTATATGTTATATCGTGAAACAATATGTAATATCGGCAATAATGAGGTTTTTGTATTAGTTATGAAACGGGATTCATCGATATACGCCAATTATCGTATATCGAGGTTAGACTGCATTTGGAAGAATTGACAAATTGTATATATCTTAATGTTATTTCCGTGGTTTTATTATATTATATGACGCAATATTGATTTTAATCTAACTAATAAATAGGACGTTTTCGGTAGAATAATTGAGTACTGTCATGTACGTCATACACTCATGCTTTATCATTTTTAATCAGCAAAAAAAAAAAAGAATTTTCCCACAAATGATTCACTATTATATTGATCATGCATTTATTTACAACATTCTCATTGAAAAATGTCCTTTTGCATGAACTTGTGTGACTCGATAATTATACAAGATGAGAAAAAATTTCCCTGAAAAAAAAAAAGTGTTAAATACCCTATTTTTTTCTTTTGTCTCGTTTTTTTTACACGTTTATTTACTCTATAACAAACTATTTGTTTTTTTTCATAAAGTATCCATAATAAAAACAAATTTACTCAGTAACAAACAGTTGGTCTCAAACTCTTGTTGAGCATATTTAACTGCTTTTTATAGCATGCATTAGACGTACAAGATTGACTCACATCCTCCTTTAACATACAACGCTGAATCCTTGTTTGTAAAATTGGATATATTTTAATTGTCGAAATCCAATCGCAGATCACCAACGGAATATTAAAGTCACGGGATTGTGTTAAGGCAGGTATTTCCGTCGGGTTTTACTTGCTTTATGGGCGTGCGTCGTTTTTGAGTGTTATGATATAGGGGTTTATGTGCTCGTAGTACGTACCATATGCTATTGGCTAGTAGTCATCTGCTTTGTGCACGAAGTCGTAGCTATTATGATGCCACATAGGCGGTCCCCAAGCTGACTCATATGGGAGGGCAGGCCGTGGTGCCCGTGGAAGTGACACATATTCCTATGTCATGAGCATACTTAATTATGATATATGCTAACATAACATTTTGTACATTCAAACAGCTACGTGTTAATTATGAAGACATTTATCATCATTTCATTGATTTACCAGTAAATTAACTAAAGATGTACTGCACTTTTCTGTAATGAAAAATCCTGAATTAATTTTATTTAATAAATTAAAAACATGAATGGAAATTCTATCGTTATTAACTTGATTATTCAATTGTTTCACGTTAATGTTTGCTTTGTATGATTTTTGTAAATTACTTAATAAATAATTATCGCGCAAAATTTTATGATTATTGTTTGAAATCTATTATTATCAAAGATGTCTTTTAGAATGAGCTTTTGTCAATATTATTTTGAAACAACCATTGCCAAGAAATTGTTAAACTTAATTACATCCAGTTTTGAAATAAAATGATGAATTCCTACGGAATGAAGGGCGTAAAAGCATTTTTGGTCTGGTTTTCATCGAAGCATTACAGGAAGTCAAGGCTCAAAAGAATATGAAAAAATTTTTTTTGAATTTTACATTAAATTATTAATCACATCTACATTAACTTTGTGTTAGGATCTAAGTTTCTTCAGTTCAAATAAACATTGACTTTCTTTAAATTCATCGTTGTTATATTTCTTTTTATTTCCAGCAAATTCGATTTTAGTTCACTTTTTAACGCTTGTTCCAATCACCCACCCACACATACTGTATTTCAAAGGATCTATATCATCGAGTGTTAGATAAAATCGATATCTTTATGTTGTTTGTTCCCTTAGCTAGATAACTTTCCCGAGATTAAGTGATTTCGGAGCTATAACATAAATTCGGGAGATTAGCAACTGAGGTAAAAAAAAATAATATTTCCAATTCATGTTTACTGATATACTTCATTTTCACAATATTCCATTCCGTCTCATATACAAAGAATTACTTATTTTTTCTGCTTTATAGACGGAGCAAAGTTTCAAGAATTAGGCACGTGAAAGATGCTATTTCCGAATAAAATTATTTATTTGATAGCGCTAGACTTTTGCTGTGCGAGTATCAGGTGAGTAATTTCATTGTTTCTGTTGTACGCGTGATGATATCAAAGATTTTCTCGACGAAGATCAAAATGTCGATATATAACAAGAAGATTATTATATCCATTTTTATTTTGGGACATCTATAGAGGCGGGAAACGATTAACATCGTGATGATATGCTTCAAGAAGCTAACCCGAACTACAAAACAACCTACCTTATTATTACTTTACGGAATATACGAGTTCGTTTGGTTGTAAATATCGATGATGCGAATAACAGTAGATTTAAGTTTTATTAGAATTTTCGTTTGATTTTTCGCTTGATTGATTCTTGCTTATATTTGCACAGGGCGAACAAAAAGATTTATTAACCAGGTCGTCACCTTTTTATATAATTTGCAGGATAGGTTTTGGAATGTTTTAGGGGAATGGTCTCATCCCGAAAATCTGATCAACTACCTCTCCTTAATTTGACAATAGAAGACACATTCTTGGATCCGATAAATTCCACGAGATCTGTTTAAAAAGATAGCCAATGATATCTTTAGAATATGAATATATAAAATTATGAAAATTGATTTTGTTAATATGACTATTTGGATATATTTAAAATATTTGTTACCAAAAAAAAAAAAAAAAAACATATAAAATAAAAATCATATTACTAATAATTTGCTAAAGGATAAACTTATAAAAGATTTGAAAATCGCGTATATTCTCGTGTTTTCGGTATATTTATTTGTCAAAATCCAACCGCAAATACTAAAGGTCACGGGATTGTATATAAGGCAGGTATTTCCGTTGTACGCGTGCGTTGTTTTTGAGTATTATGGAACAGGGTTTATGTGCTCGTAGTACGTACCATATGCTAATGGCTAGCTTTGTAGTTAATATGATGGCCACATAGGCCTGTGGAAGTGACTATGTCATTGATATATATGCTAAATAAAATAATATACATTCAATTAAGTACAAGTTTGTTTCTAATTACCTCACGCTCAATATACTCCTATCACGTCATTTTATTTGTTTGTGGCTTCGCTGCTTACTAGAGCTACCGCTTTGCTCAAATGCGTTACATCACGTGGCAAATTTTTTTCGAAACAATGATATTGTTCAAGATGATCTTATTGTAATTTATAAATAGTAATGATATGCCTTAAAAGTAAAATTGCTATGCCACACTCTTTTTTTTTCTTTATTATGTAGTATAGCTTCATACAATTAATTGTCTTTTGTCTTTTTCTTGTTTTTAAGACGATCTTCATATTTTTTTTTTCATATCTTCGTCAATTTTTTTTTTCGTAGACACACTTACGCCAATTCATCAAGTGTAACCTCAAATTATGATTTTTATGTTTCATGCATTTTATTCATTTTATATAATTTGAAATTATTCGACCTGTCATTATTTTGTGAACATTATGTGACATATGCATATGTCAATCAATTTATTCAACGTTATCAACGTTATGAATGCAATTTCTATATTTTACTATTTCACCTATATTTCATAACATAAAAATTGTCTGAATTGTTTATCAAAAATTTTACTTTTTTCTTTGATTTTAGGTTCGGTAACACAAGTTTCCTTTTTTATATATAAACCCTGTGAATTTCGACCGAAAATTTTTTATCTTCTTTTCTTTCTCTCTTTTTTTTTTTTTGAAAATATATATATATATATGTACATTGAAAATAACAAAATGACTCGACAACTTCCTGCTGATTGTCTTAATGATATATTCGAATGTTTAGAAGAAAATAAAATTACTTTACATTCGTGTTTATTAGTTAATCGACAATGTTGTGATATTGCGGTTAGAATTTTATGGAGAAATGTTTGGTACTTTCAAGATAATGATAAACAACGTGTATCATTATCAATTATTAGTACTTTATTTGCTTGTCTTCCAAAGGGATCAAAAGATCATTTACAAAAGAACGGGATTGTTATTAATACTCCAACTCAAAAATCTCCAATGTTTAATTACGCATCATTTTGTAGAGTTATTTCAATTAGTGAAATTGATCAAATGGTTCAATACATTTTTAAGGAACAACCAACTCCTTCATTAGGAAGCTTAAACTTTAACAAATATTTATTATCTCAAGAAATATTAAAAATGTTCATGAATCAAATTTTATCATTAAAATCCTTGGAATATTATTTGGGATATTCACAAAATATTACATTCACTTGTTTACCTGAAGCAAAAACCTGTTTAATGGATCTTACAGAATTAAAATGTCGTTCGGATATTTATTCAGAATTTTTTTATCAAATATCTCAAATATGTTATAATATACAATCAATAACTATTGAATTAAGAGATATTTCAAATGGGTTGGCAGATTTAATCTTAAAACAAAACAATTTAAAAAGTATAACATTAATATCTATATCTTGTGATGAAGAAAATGAAGGAACAAAATCTTTAATTTCCTCATTAGCTAAATTCTCTTTAACATTAACCAAATTAAAAATAATAGAATTTTATATACCTTTATCATTTATAACTATTTTCAAAAATTTAGAAGAACTTATTTTATCCTTCGAACTTCACCCTTTTGATGATTTTATTCAATTACAAAATATTAATTTTTCTCATTTAAAAGTTTTAAAATTTTTATATGCAATACCAAGGGTTGAAATGTTGATCAAATTTTTGGAAATTAATGGAAAAACTTTAACAGAATTTTATGTTGGAGATCATAATAGTAAATTAAATTTAGCTATTGCTAAATTTTGTCCAAATTTAAAAATTTTATTCACTATATTTGTAGAAGAAGAATTGGATACATTAGAAACAATTTTTAATCGTTGTCAATATTTAGAAAGTATTAGAGTTTGGTGTGGTGATGGTTATTTAAATGATAAAGAATTTTTGGATGTTTTGGTAAAATTTTCACCAAAAAATTTTTATGAATTAGAAATTTATTATTGTAGTTATCATGAACCATCTGAAATACTTCCAAAAGAATTAGAAGAATTTTTTTTAAGTTGGGAAAATCGTATTTCACGAAGATCACTTTCATTAACTATTTTTAATAATACCGAAGGGATTAGTTTAGAAGCGAATGAAGAGAATATGAAAATAATTAAAAAATATGAAAAGTTGGGTCTTATTAAAAAATTTAGAATTGAAGAATATGATTATGATGAAGATGATTAGATAATATACTAATCATATTTCGATTCGTAAAATAAATAAAGACTATTTGTAGTATTTAGAATATTGAAATAATAAACAGTTTAATTTACGATAATACGTTACATTTTGAAATTTTTTTGAAGAGGTAGTCAGGTAGTGCGTCTTCGGACTTTGCAAAATTATTAGTCAGAATAGTTTTTTGTTTCTGGACTTTTTTTTTAATAGTACAAGTACAATAAATTTTTTTTTTTTTTTAACATGGCTGGAATTCTCATTTTTATTAATTATGAACTTATTGCGGTCACTGAGAATGGTTTTCTTATTGTTGTAGCAAACAAATAAAAATCTGTCGGCCTGCGGCGGTCATTTTGTTAACTACATTAGGCTTAGACTCCTAATCCGATTTATATATCTCATTCAAAGAATTTGAACATTATTCCTCACCATAGATTCACGGATAGTATGAAAAACCTGAGGAGACCAATTCATATCAGTAATTCTTCTTTCAGTCGGACCATGTTCTGTTCGCCAGGCTTAAGAAGATATCTTACTAAATCATAATAGGCTAATTGAAGTCCAATAGGCCTTTCATATTTTACAGCCGGCTTAGCAATTATTTTTCCCCATTTAATGCTCTCTCTACAACCTGATCTAGATCTTTCGAATAAAGGTAACAGCAAACCCTTAGCATCTTGACGAACAAAAGCATGTTTTTCAATTCCTGGTGATCACGTTCTGCTATAGCATTTCATCCTTGGACTTTAGCCATTTGTGCAGATGATTTATCAGCAAATGCACAAACTACGGTGATATCTAGTTGTAACATCTTTGATAACACCTCTATACTTGTAAACCCGATTACCTACTTTATCATGAGGCATGGGTATAGTATCATATTGATGTACTTGATTTAAAATTTGTATATTATTAAAAGAAGCATACTGAATGAAATTAGGATGGGGCTTATGGATCTGATGCAAAGCCTGTTTGTTTAGCCAATTTTTAATCTCAGTAAAAGAAAAATTATGCCCGGCTTCTATACAAGCCATTTTCATTTTTTTCAGCAGTCCGATAATACCCTTCTGGATGATAATACAGTTTCTGCAAAGAAAGATTCTGATCTAAGTCTCTTGCTTTTTGAGATCGATATAAATCCATTCCAATTCTCTTTTATAATCACGAAAAAAAAGAATGACATTCTACAGATATCATCCAAGACAGAGGAGAACATGTGAAGAATATAAAATCGAGTTGGAGGAGAATAACTGCCATCTTCGTAATGAATTGCAGTTAGAGATTGGTAGTAATCGTCAATATGCAAGAAGGATTAGAGAGCTGAAATGTGAATATTCTCGATGTGAAGCAGAGATACATCTTACCCGTATTAGTGAAATACTACGAAAAATTTTACTTTTCAATTATTATTATACTAACAAAATGCCCACTATCTATAATGATGCAGAGTTTATTAGAGTATAATCAAGATAGGCTCTATGATCGATATGAAAAATGGAAAAATAAGACTTATGGAGAGCATCGGAATATTTTAAATTTGCAGAATCGAGTTTTGGTGCTACAAAATAACCCACCAAATCAAATAAACATGACTTTACTGGTAGGATTTGTACTTTGTAATATCTAAGTTAATTAGCTTTGAACAAGGCCATGAGAATTTTGTAGATGATTTTATACGTCCAAGTAGGGGACAATCGGGTCACTGGATTCCACCCTATTTTTTTTATTTACTGAATTTTAAGATCCCGATTGCCGCCAAAAAATGGCGAAGGAGGACATTAAGATTCCATTGGGGGGTGTTCAAATACTGTAGAATCGAATATATGATATTAGTTACCAATAGGATATTAAGATATTTACTATTGTCTATTATTATATATAACGCGAAGATACTATAAAAATTACAACTGACTACACATCTAACAATAAAAACCTATAAAGAAAAACAGTTAATTCGTTTCTCCAGAAGCCCAACCAAAACCTAGAAAAAAAAGTAAGAAAAACGATTAGTAAACCGTTTTTTAGAAATAAAAAGAAATTGATCGTAATACTTATGGATTTAATTTTTTATCCCAGAAGATCCAGACTATTTCTTTTTTAAAAAAATCAAAAAATAAACCAAGTTCGTAAGAATTATTACAAACTTAACTTGTTTTTCGTTTGGTTTCGGAGTGGTATTCGTAGATGAAGGAGCTAAATTCGTAATGCATACAAATTTGAAGCTTCCAGAAGTCCCACCCGAAGCCTAGGAATGTAAATAGGAATGTCTACAAAAAAAAGAAAGTGAACTGTTAGTAACAATTCGTTAAAATGAAAAAAAAAATTAAAAACTTCTTTCGCACATCCAAAGAAAAATCGCCTGCAAATAAAAATGTAAGAAAAAAATAAAATAAAATTTCTCATCAAATCCCATACGTCCAAGAGGTCGAAGAATTAATTATCTACAAAAAAAGAAAATAAAATTAATAAACTGTCATTAGTAACAGTCCGTTAAAAATAAAAGGAATTAAAAACCAAATCCACCGCGTTCATCCAAAGTCACTAGAATAAAGAAATAAAAGAGGTACAAGCTTTTTTAATAAAGTGTCAAATTATTTCTGAAATTTTACCAGGAAATCCAGTTTCCAAATTAAATCTGGTTTTCCTACAAAAATGGATAAAAAAAATATTAAAAAACAATGGCTGAGTTTAAAAAAAAAAAAGATTATAAAGCTTTTTTTATTACTTGACGAAAGAAAAAACAAAAAAATTAAGAAAAATTTTTTCTTAATAATTTTTTAAGAAAAAAGATGGATCGGTAAGTCGGACCGAACCGCAACTTACCATAATGCTGATTTTTTAATGAAAAACAATAAAAATATTTTGTTTTTCTAATGAAATTTTCTCGATCTGGAATTCCGAAGCCTATAAATAATAATATCGGCATACTGGCATATAAATAAATAAAGAATTGTTGGAATTCGAAAAAAATCTCATACTATTCTGGAGCCTGCAAATATAGAAAAAAAAGTAAATAATTATTTTCGTTTAATTTTTTTTTTTAGAGTCGTACATAAAACTTTTTTTTTAAAAAAAATGATCAACTCGGAGCCTCCAAAATTCCAACCTAGAACCTACATATTAATACTAAATAAAAAAAAATTTCTTTTTTTAAGAAAGCTATAAATTCGGGTAACATAACTCTGAAATTCTCATTGTTAATAAGTTCTCATCCGGTTAGTAAATGAAAAAGAAAAAATTTTTTTTTTTTTTCAAAAATAGCTCAATAGATTTAATTTCAATAAAAAGCTATTTTTATTTGTATCATGCTTTAAATAATAAAGTTGCAAATTAAAGAATTTAAATAAAATAACATAATTTTATTTTATAAAGATTTATTTCAGCTTTAGTATCAGTTATATAATATATTGTACTTAAAATGGTTCTTATATAATTTGCTTTTTATTTATTAGTTTAGACCTTTTTTTTGTTATTAGTAAGCATTCTAGAGTATTTCAAAGTGCTTTCTGCCATAAATTTAAGAAAATGCGCCATCGGATAATTGTTTATACTTCATTTTGAAGTCGGATAAATGATAATGGGGCCTATATATTTTTTTTTAACTTATAGCCAATTGAATATAACAATGTACTGTATATCATTTCAAATAATAAAATAAAGTTTTATTTTAAACGATATTTTATTACATACGTGTAAATTACCTGTCGATTGCCAGTAAAATAAATGTACCTGTCAGTATAATGATTGTCGGTAAGATGAACGGGTCCCCTTTGATGTTGCTCATGATCATCATGTTATTTAACCATTGATGTCCTTGGTCTTCGTGTTCTTAGCTTTGGCATGTAATTACCCTTCGAAGTTGTTCTTTTATTTTATGACTTCTTTATTGCAATTTCACTTTATTCCTTTGTTCTCTTAAATAAAATGCTAACACGCTACATGTACTAATTTATACATCATTAAAAGACTTACAATAATAAATTACAAAAATGTGAAATAAAAACTTTCGTAACTTTTATTTTTCATATTCACAATTTTTATGTAAAAAAATCAGTAATAAATATTAAATTTCATAGTAAATAATACATAGATGTATTAAGTACTAAAAGTACTAACTTTTTTTGCTTCTGTGGCTACTATGATGAACAATAAAAAACACCTTACTGAACAAGGTCTTCTTGACATTCAACAAAATAATGCTCCAAAATTAGAAGAAAAATAAAAAGAAAAAGAAAAAAAGGTTACCCCAGTATCCAAGCATAGAAATCGTTAAGGAATATAAATTTTTTTTTTTTTTTAAAAAAAAAAAAAAATATCATGCAATCTAATAGGTCAGGAAAAAAAAAATGTTTAAAAAGGGCGATCTTTGGTCAGAAAACAATAACAATAAATCATAACGAAATATTTCTTTTATGATGCACAATTCAGAAATTCACATTACCGACAATCATTTTACCAACACACACTTTACTATTATTTGAAATGTTATAGACTATTTTTATATTCAATTGGCATTTTGAAATACTCTAGAATACTTACTAATAACAAAAAAAGGTCTAAACTAATTTAAAATTTCAGGTTTTATATGTTTAATATATGAGTTAGGAGTAAATAGTTTTTGATTTTGTAATTTGTTTATCAAGTACAATTTTATTTATATATATCATGGTAAAAAAAAAAATTCTTTTGTATTAAATATGTATTTTAATAATAAATACTGCAAGTGTTGGTAAAATATGTGTTGGTAAAATAAGTGTCGGTAAAGCCGGAATTTCTTTAGTTATATATAGATTAAAGTAATAAAAACTCGTTTTAGAAGTGATCATTGTAAATCTGATCATATTGCATACAAAGTATATTTTAATTATTTGTTTTTGTAGTTCGATTTAATTTTTTATAACGAGGGTTGGTAGATTTACATAGTTATATTTTGATACTTCCCGACATTTTTCCTTTTTTCATTATTTTTTTTCTAGTGAAAGTGGTAGTACCAGCAATATAGTTAGGTACATCGTATCCTCGAGGTATGACAAGTTGGATTAGGGAGGATGTATTTCCTTGATTATGTAATGAAATTTTTTTATAAAATTTTCGTTAATAAAGAAATGCCTCCTGACTTACAAAAAGAAAAAAAAAAGTATAGAAATGGCATTACGATACTTACAAAAAAAGAAAATTGTTTCCGTTATTGTGATACAGGAAAATAATTTTTCATGAAAAATTGTGAATGATTTTCAATCATCGAGGAAAATGCGTTGGAAAACTATTTAAAGTAATTATTTCGATGAAATAGAGAGATGTGCATGGATGCAGCTTCATGCACGTGCATGACTTTGTATTAAAATTCGGTCATATTATAATATATATTTTTTTTTATAGGTTAACAACCACGAGATGTTAAATTTATTATCCGCCCAGCGAAAGTGGATCAATCTATGATTCTAAATGTGAAAATTCGATCAACAAATTATTAAATTAATATTAATTATTCCTAGTTTAATAATACATTTAATCATAAGACACTTAAGTACGATTACTATTTCAGAAGTAACTTTTTAGAAGGATCAAAAATCATTTATTTCATTTATTACTGTTATCTGCATGACTTTTTTATTTTGGTAAACGCTTATAATTATTTTAAATTCATTTTGTATAAATATAAAAATAAAATTTGTATATTATCCACATCATGACCGCATGTGTATCATGCGCATGATATGACTCAAACATGCGCATTTAGTCCAATAAATTTTGGTTAAACTTCAATTAAATTATTGTTAAATAAATTTCAAATATACTATTGTTAAAATTTCAAATAAATTACCGTTACATTCCAAATAAATTACTGTAAACAATTTCGCGACTCTTTCTCTAAGCTAAGCATTCCTTGCTTCAAGCTCAAAGTTCAATTTAGAACAATCTTAGCAGTTAGTATTAAAAATGATATCAATCGAATGTTAAACTTCTATCGGTAATCATTTTTGTGTTTTTCGACTCAGTCAATGCATTTAAAGATAATAAAGGTGCTACAAACCCAGTTATTGGAGCGGTCTTTGATTTGATGGTCACTGTTCGGATTCCATTGATTATTCGCAGATGATGAAAATTTGAGGAAAATTAAAAAATTTAGAACAATATCCAAAAGATACCTTGTATTCTTTTATGCAACTTCCAAAGGTTACAATGAGATCTTTTCTCGTTTGGTTCTGTGTCAATACTTATCAAATTACTCACGATTTTTTTTTCATTATATATCTCATTACGAAATTATTATAAAAGCACAATGACTTTATTAATCTCAATTTCATATTTTCAAAACTATTATACGACAACTCCATTTTCGTTTTTTATGTACATATCTTTTTTTGGATTATATATTAAACAGCTCTAACCGTGAGGCGAAACTACGTTGACATGGCAACTCTTTCTTTTGTATTAGTACCTATTGTAATAGCTTATTTTATTGGAGCTTTTATGTTTATATGTAACTACATGGAGCCGTCGAAAGATGAGAATAATGAGAAAGTGCCGAATGAAAGCGTTAAAAGATAAGTAAGTTAAGCTGATAAATAATGAAGAATTTGAAAGGCAAAAGTGGATAAGTGCATTTGTAGTGGACCGATAAGTTCTTTGGATAAAGGCTTATGTCACATTGGGATTTATTGCTTATATGATAGAAGAATTTCTCAAAAAATTGAATATAATAAGGTATGCAGCACACCAAAAGGTTTAAAATCTGTTACTATTATACGTTACGTTTCGCCCGTAATTTACTTTGTGCTGTCATACATCTATTATTAAAAATAAAGGGATTCTAATGTTTTTAAGCGTGTGCGAAAAATGTCTCAGTTATACTGAAATTAAATAAATAAACATATATATGTAAAAATAATCCAATTTCTCGAAGACAACTGCAAGGTCATGAGTTGTTTTATTTGTATTTATTATACAGCTTAGTAACAGGTTGTATTAACATAAATCATTAAATATTAATTTCTCAAAAATGACATGTGATTTTGATATGTTAACTAGGCCAAATTTATAGTGTCGGCCTAAGTGTAATCTATGCTTAATTAAAGGAAAGTATGGGATGGAATATTTATCGGTACAGACAGATTCTGACTATTTGATTACTTGTGTTGGATGTTGATTAAATATCACGTGAATCTTATTCAATTCACACTTTCACAGAAGTAATGTCGAAATCTTTAAAGATTCGTTATCATGTAACTGAAAATATTACCCAGTTCCGCATCGCGTATCTGGGTGGACAATTATTATAGCAACTTCGAAATAAGTATTCTGAGTATTCCGGTTAAAAATACGGAGAGAAACATTTCAGGCCACGTTATACGTTTTATTACATTTTACGGAATAGAAAAAGAGATTAGATTTAAAACTAGATTTAGGTAAATACCTAACCATTTCGTTAGTTAAATGTAAGTTTAAATAGATGATGATAAAAGGTAACGAATATAGCTTAGTCGACAATAATACTGTATAGACATGATCGTAATCTAAGTTTTATATCGAATTAATGTTTTTTTTTTTTTTGATAACATTTATCGTGTTAAAAGGTAGAACGTAACTCAATTACACGTGGGTGATACGAACAGTCTATTGTCGCATTAAAAAATCATTCAATAATATAGTAAATCTGTGTAATTGCTTATAAATAACTATATTTATTTGGTTGTATTCTTTTACGAGCCCTAATAAATTTAGTAAAGAGGCTTCATGAATTTTGTTAATGGAAACCTATTTTTGTATCGCATCGTGAATCAAATTAGGAAACAATCATTTAGTAATGACACGACATACCACCAATGATATACTTATTATGTCATTGGTAAAACAAATAGTGAAACTTTTGCATGTATGATCTTCAACAAATTCGTATTAACCATATATGTAATACAAACTTTAAAATTCGTGTCATGGGTTTGTCTTTTTTTATCATATTTAAAAAAAAAAAATTTTTTTCTTTTCTTTTCTTTTCTTTTTTTCTTGATAAAATTATTACAAAATGCCTCGTTTACTTCCAGCTGATTGTCTTAATGAAATATTTGAATGTTTAGAAGATGATAAAATTACATTACATTCATGTTTATTAGTCAATCGTCTTTATTGTGAAATTGCAGTTAGAATTTTATGGAGAAATGTTTGGAACTTTAAATATAATTTACAATATATTTCACGCGTATCATCATCAATTATTGGTACTTTGATTTCATGTCTTCCTAAAGAATCAAAGGAACTTTTACATAAAAATGGAATTTTTATTGTCGCTAGAACTCAAAAGTCACCATTTTTTAATTATCCATCATTTTGCAAAGTCCTTTCAATTCATAAAATTGATCAAATTATTCAATATACTCTTGAAACGCAACAATCAATAAATAATTTAAGAAGCATGAATTATATAAAATATTTATTTTCACAAGAAATATTCAAAATGTTTATGAATCAAATTTCATCATTAAAATCTTTGGATTATTATTCAGAAGAATCAAAAAATATACAAAATATTATGATAATTTATTTTCCTGGAGCTGAAAATTGTTTAACATATCTTACAGAATTAAATTGTAGTTCGGATGTTTATCCAGAATTTTTTTATCAAATATCTCAATTATGTCATAACATAAAATCAATAACTATAGATTTTGAGGATGTAATCTCTGATGGGTTAATTGAATTAATTTCTTTACAAAAAAATTTAAAAAATTTGAAATTAATATCTAATAATTATGGTGGAACAGAAAATTTTACTTCTTCGTTAACTAAATCATCTTTAACTTTAACAAGATTAATAATTATGCAATATCATATACCTTTAACATTTATATCTGTATTCAAAAATTTACAAGAACTTGTTTTATCTTTTGATTATCGAGATTCTTTTTATGATTTTAATGTGTTACAATATATTAGTTTCCCACATTTGAAAGTTTTAAAATTTTTATTCGCGATACCAAGAATTGATATATTAATTAAATTTTTAGAAATTAATGGTAAAAATTTAACAGAATTTCATGTAGGTGATCATGATAATTCATTAAATTTGGCCGTGGCTAAATTTTGTCCATCCATTAAAATTTTATTTACTTTATTTAAAGAGAATGAATTAGAGACATTAAAGACGATCTTAAATAATTGTCAATATTTAGAAAATATTAAAATTTGGTGTGGTGATGATTATTTAAATGATAAAGAACTTTTGAATGTTTTGGTGAATCATTCACCAAAATATTTTCATGAATTAGGAATTTTTTATTGTAGTATTAATAAATCTTCAATAATATTACCAAAAGAATTAGATGAATTTTTTATGAATTGGAAAAATCGTTTAACTCAAGAATCAATTTCTTTAACTATTTATAAGAATTTTGATGGAATTGGTTTAGATGCAAATTTAGAAAATATGGAAATAATTAATAAGTATATGAAAATGGGTCTTATTGCAAAATTTACGACTAAAGAATATGATTATTTTGAATATTAAAATTAGTTCAGTAAAATTTATTCCTTTATTAAACATTATTTATATACTTTAAAAAATATATTTTTTTTTAAAAAATATTTTCTATTGAATAAATAAAATTAAAATCTGAATATGAGTGTGATAGGGTTTGAAACTGGTGATTTGTATACCGTAGTTCCGGCCGGAGTTGTGTTTTCTCCAGAATTAAATTTGCAGCTCTTAATGCTAGCCGATTCCTTTAACGAGACCTCATCGCATATACAAGTTTTATGTAAAACGAATAAACCAGATTATTCTTTCTAAGCTTTTTTCTCCTTTGTTTTAAATGACATATCAGTAAGTTAAAACTGAATAAATAAATTAACGAATAATTAAAATAATTGTTAATGTAACATTGAAGCAATATTATCTATAAGAAAGTAAAAAAAATCCCATCCAGCCATGGTTTCAATAAATACGGCTCAATTCAATTTCTCAAATCTCAGCAACTCAACTCATTAACAATTTTATTTAGATATTAATATTTCACGTTCACCAGCCTTGAATTTTTTCAGCCGCATCTTGTGCTTGGGATGATTCATTAATCATTTGAATAATATATGGTGAAACTATCGAATTTATGAAAATTTTTTGTATCTAGATGATTATTATTTTCGTAATATTTTTTCGTTCAGACGCGCACAAGTATCCACTTTTTTGGACTTAATCAACTTTACTGTAGTCTGTAATATATCCAGCATTTTGAATATGATTTCCAATCGCGTAATACTCTTGCAAAACTTAAGAAAGAAAACTCTTTCAGAAAATATTGTTAAAGGATACCACAGTTTATCAATAAATATGATTGGCTCGCTCGCAATTTTACACTATTTACACTATGTAACTAAATATGTAAAATAAAAGTGTAATTTACAATTAAATTCGTAGTCAGTTGTTACTACTACCGAATTCTAAAAAATGATAAAATTACTTTACATTCATGTTTGCTTCTTTATTGTAAAATTGCAATTGGATTTTATGTATGTATCAATATCTATGATCGAATTAATTACTTGTATTTTACATAAGAATGGAATTTGGTTTATTACTTCAACTAAAAAACCTCCATTATTTATTAATCATCTGCAAAACTTTATCAGTCGAGTACCAACAATGATCTGCGGTTGAACTGATTTTTAGGCTGCGAGTAACCATATCCAAATAATAAATAAGACAAAAAAATGATGAACTGACATAAATCATTATGTTTAAAGTAATGAGATAAAAAGTATGAAGATAACATACAAAATAAAATAAGAAATGAGTAGTGGACGTTTAAAGGAAGGGCCGGAAGGATAAAAAGTATGAAAAGAATCCATATTAGAGAGAAACCCACTACTAATTATATATTAATCTTTTCTAATGTTTTGCTATGAGAATTATTCTTTTTGTAAAAATTCTTGTGCACAGTTCTCTTTCCACTCCACCCTAAGATCAATTTCAGATGAAATATTACTACAAATTTCATTCAAAGTCAATTGTACTTCTTTCATAATCCTATGAGTCCAAATATCGCGCGTAATACCTTTAAATATATATTGGACGATGAAGAACTAACAGATGAAGTAATTGAATCTGTTTCATTCTGATTGACTCTCTCACAAGGGTATAAAGTCTTATTTCTTCGTCCTCAATTTCAATACGTGCTTTGATTAATGTGATTTTCTGCAGTATAATATGAATTACAGTAATTTTGTTAGTCTCCGCGGTTAATCTTTCAGTTACGTGCATCGATACAGAAAAATGGCGATCCCATAATCACACTGATTTTCTCGATAAGAAAAAATGAAGTAATCTCCTTAAATGGAATGTTTTCATTAAAACCGATTAAAGACATCTAAAATTACGAGAATCATACCAGCAAACGATTTTTGATTTGATGTATCAAATACGAGTAACAGTGTTAATTTATTGGGAAGAAAATAAGATTAATTACGATCAATATGCTTTGAAATGTGTTGACAATTTTTATGTGGAACAATTTCTATTATGAACATGTATCAAATGTACGTTGAAGAGAAGACAATAAAGACAATAAATAAATTAATGCGAAGTTAAAGACAATAAAACGTAGATAAAAAACAATAAGATTAATTCTCAGTTTATAATTTTCAATTTGTCCAATTTTCGGACTTTCAATTATATCATCAGAGAGCCCCTAGTTTCTAGTTATGAGATATTTAAATCAGTAATTCTACGTTCATTTGATAATGATCATTAAATCTTTTTTCACTTACCTTTTCAATTGGTCTGATCATACGATGATATCTCATCTTCATGAATTGCTAATTAGTATAATTTATATTCCTTAATAAAATTTATTAACATCAACATCAATAATACTTTCATAAACTTTTTCATTTATATTAGTAGAATATCTTTTAATGGGCAACAAATTCATGTTATATAAAATTTGTTTTTTTTAATAAGAGCCAATATCTTTCTTCTGATATTCTTTTGTAAAGTATGAAAAATGAAAAAGCTCTATAATTTGAGGATACACAATATGTACACATGTGTAGGCTCCATTCCTTAAGCGAAATTACTAAAAGGTCTTATCCAAATATTCCAGTTCATTTGCACCAATTTTATTTTCAACTTTAACTGCTCATATATAGTATCCTTCTTAAACCAACAGATTCTATTAATAACAAAGTAAAAATACCTAGTGAATCAAACAAGAACTTAATTAAGATTCTAAGTCCAGAATACAAAATAAAAAGAATACACCTTTTCAAGAACTTTTTAAGAAATACGCTATACTTCATTCTATCACAAATATCCTGTCCTAACCTATTATAAGGAAGTTTTATTAGAATGTACCCTTTATTTAGCCAATAAGGAAAAGCGACTTCTCCTTCAAGACTATCAATGACAAAGTGAGAATCATGCACCTATTCAGTAATACTATCAAAGTCAAGCTTCAAACCTAAGAGTTACCCTTATTTTGTAAAATAAAAAACAAAAGATGCACCTTTACAAGTAAATTTTAAAATGTTGAATGAGAATGAAAATGAAAAACAATGAAAATACGATTTTACCCCTTTCTGACCATGTGATATGACGTTGCATTGTTATTGGTTGGGGGTAAAATATCGGTCACCCCGAAAAAGGGGGTGACACGATATTTTACTCCCCCTAACCAATAATTATTATTTAGAATCATCAAATTTCGTGATATAAAGATATAAATGTCATACAGATTACGGATTACAAATTATCTACGACATAGCTAGAACAAAATTTTACTTATCATTAAATAATTATGACTTCACGGCAATTAATGTATTACGGTGTAAGTTTCGTATGCTGTAATTAATTCCGACAGCAACTATAGATGTTGCAAAATTACAAATATTGAAATTTGACAGTTCTCGTAATTTTACAATAAATAGAGTACTTAGAAACTTGATCTAAAGGTTCCCGCCACACCACAATTTCTTATTAATTATTGGACTTATATATATGACTGCTTAGACTATAGATGCCACCCAAATCCAAAATAATTTGGGATTATGGCAGCCCAAATGTACAAATCCAAATTAATTTACAAATTACATATATAAATTTTGCAATTTGTACATTTGGGATTTGGGAATTATGGCTGTCAAAATGTACAAATTAATTTGGGATTTACTTAAAATAATTTGGGTGGCATCTATAGCTCAGACAACTTAAATGTCTCTTTTCACTCAATGGAGTTTACGAGAAAAGTGGAATAATATCCGATCAAAGAACGAATTTCATTCGGAAAACTTTAAGTCCAATCGGAGGGCTTGTGAAATAGCGTTTATGAAGTAGGATATAACAATTATCTACCTAAGGCAGAGGTGCGATTATCTGATCTATCAATTTCTTAGCCATCAGGTTGACGCGATCGTTCACAGAACCGGCTAGTCAAATGTCCCGTAAGATTTATTTTTTTCATAAGGCCAAACTAAATTTGTGTCTTTGAGGAAATGCAACACACACACTTCTAAGATGATAAATTCCGGACTTCGTAATGGTTCCTATTTCCCTAAGTACATTCTCAAATCTGGCTAAACATAAATAACTAATTTATAAAAAAAAAATTGAAAATATATCTTTATTATTTTGTTACAAGTGTTATAAAAATACTATTACTAATTAATGCTATAATAATAACTAGTTTCATATCCACAATCCCTATGAAGCAACCTACTATTTCTCCCAAACCTTAAAAATCAAAATATTGATACTTATTTAGTATTAGTTCCGATGTTCCTAATTAAAGCATCGGATAGGATTTTAAGGTTTGGACAAAATTTAACTATTGCTAAATTTAAAGAATTGTTATTATGACCTTTACGTATATAGAATTCTGTTAAATTTTTTCCGTTAATTTCCAAAAATTTAATCAACATAACAATTTTTGGATGAGAATATATAAATTTCAAAATTTTCAATTGTGAAAAGTGAACGTATTGTAATTGATCAAAATCATCAAACAAACTATACTTGAATGAAAAAAAAAGTTTTTGTAAATTTTTAAACAAAGCTACAAATGATAAGGGAATATAATATTCATGTAATGTTAATTCAGTTAATGTTAAAGAAAATTTAGTTGATGAAGGGATTATAGCATTTATTTTATCATTTTCATCATAATAAGAAGATATTAAAGTTATACGTTTTAAATTATTTTGTGAAGAAATTAAATCCGCCAATCCATTTGAAATAATATCAGCAAAATCTATAGTTAATGATTGTATATTATGACATAGTTGTGACATATGATAAAAAAATTTGGGAGGAGAATCTGAATCACAACATAATTTTGCAAGATTTTTTAAACAGAATTTTGCTTCAGTCAAATAAATAAACTCAATATCATCAATGTATGCCGTAGAACAATCTAAAGATTTTAATGATGAAATTTGATTCATAAACATTTTTAATATTTCTTGTAATAATAAACGTTTACCATGGTTTAAGTCCCCTGAATTATTTAATTGTCGACTTCTAAGAGTATATTCAAGCATTCTATCGATCCCATAAATTGAAATAGTTTTGCAAAATGATGGATAATTAAATAATGGAGGTTTTTGATTTGGAGTAATATAAATTCCATTCTTATGTAAAAGATATTTTGATTCCTTAGGAAGACAAGCGATTAAAGTACTAATAATTGATAATGATATGTGTGATTTATAACTATGTTCATAACCATTTTGAAAGTCCAAAACATCCCTCCATAAAATTTCAACTGCAATTTTACAATAAAGACGATTAACGAGCAAACATAAATATAAAGTAAATTCATCATCATCCAAATACTCAAATATTTCGATAAGACAATCAACAGGAAGTTGAACAGGCATTTTGCTTATTATTTTTCTTTTTTCTTTTTTTTTTTTCTTTTTTAAAAAAAAAAAAAAAAAAAAACTGCTTTGGGGATGAAAATAATAAATGTAAATTTGGCACGAAATTTATTTTCTATTTATTCTATTGTTTTACTTATTCGGTTTGTGTAAGGTTTGAGAGATTAACAACATGAAACGTTACTCGAAGTAAATTTTTTTTTTTTTTTTATTGGTAAAACAACTTTTGTCATTTCGTTAATCACCCCTTGCAAATCAGTAAGGGATTAATATGCACGCTCATTACGTGAAATATTGATTGCCAAAAAAAGTGTATTCCGAAAGTACAGTAATTACTTATTTATAATTTCGATGAACATTTGTTAAAAAATTCAGGTCTATAGCCCCGGTCATAATGGAATATTTATAAAATTTACTATTTAAGTATTATAAGTTGATGCTTCATTTGCAATTCGTGTGATTTCTCGCCGGGATAACAATAGGATTTTCATAAACTGTTCTGGGAATAAGGTCACGCTTTTGATTTTTTAATCGACATTACCGTCACTATACTCGTACTAAGTCGTCTATCAACAGGAATTATGAAAATCAGGCTTTTCAGGTTCAAGTTGACACTTGAAAAAATTTGTATCCTGAATTCCTTATATGTTAAATTATGAAAGCCGAAAAACTTACGTCATAACTTCCTGAATAATAGCACAAATTAGGGTATCAATACTATAACCTATTGTTACTTCCTGTTCAGTAATATAATTATCAATTTCTCTCGTTAGTTTGATAATCTTTTTCTTTGTAACAATGTAAAGATGAATCGGTAAGAGGGCTGTATGTATATGTTTTGAAGTGATATACATTACGCACACATTTCGTCATTCCATTCATGTGATAATTTGGTGGTTGATCCTGAAGGAACCTTTTATTAGTACGTCAAATCGGGTCAACTATGAAGTTTCTAATATTATACATGCTTTATTTTATTTAAGCAAATCTTCCCTATGTTAATTCTCTTTCGTGTGGGGGAGAATTACCATCATTTAATGAACTGATGACCACATTTCTCGGATTCTTCATCCGAAGCTTCTGATGTTAATAGACACGTTTCTTTGTGAAATCATATACAGTCAACACTCTATAATTGTACAACCCATGGGACCAGGAGTTAGCATGTATTTAGAGAGGGTGTACATTTATAGAATAATGGAAATCAGATGATTTACCGTATATCGCGAGCCACAAAACCCCGGGTATCTTGCAAATTTTAGGGGGTTGGTTGGCGCTGTACCCGGGAGTGTACGAAATTTTATATCATAAATGAACGAACAGGTTTAAAACTTGTAATATAATCAAAAAAAGATTTACATGTGTCGCCTGGATAAAATTAGATTGTTTAAATAGTAAAATCAAAAGAAAATGGAGATTTTTTTTTAGAAAAAAGAGGGGAGTACTATTACATGAGGTACTGCGGCGCATGATATGCGTGTCAATCCGTTAACTCCGCATATCAGATGACTACCCCACAGTATAATCAAAAGATGGTCAACGGTCATACACACAATAAGTTATCCGGTAATTAATCAGATAATTATAATTTGTGGAGCATGATATATTCTGACATGTGTGAAAACCGCCCTATCCGTTTATTCGGCAAGTTAACGGATTGACCCACTAATATGAAATAAATATGACTATTTTTTGAATTTCTCAACTTTATCCACAAATTTTATTTAATCTCGACCTGTAAAGAATAAAAGTATGATTTGCATGTTTTAAAATGTTTTACATCTTGGCAGATATTAACATGCACCATACCATGTTTTAGCGCTTATCTTCTCATAGGATTTGAATTGATTTTCCCCGGTCATAACTATTCTTCGGGATTATCTTTGAGGGTTTGTATTTGCCTTCTCCTAAATTATAAATATTTATTCATAACCACCATCAATTGTCAATGGACTAATGAAAGCAGATATTTGTATAGTCCCTATGAAATTTACTATTGATAGATTTTTTTTTTTTTTGTGAAATCTATTTTAACTCATTAACTTTGGATATTCAAATAATAATACTCTCAGTCCCATATAATCTTTAATCTTCCCCTGAAATCTTTAAAAAATGATAAACATTATTTATTAACTTTAAAGCAATATTTAATATTTAAACAAATGCACAGCAACTTTAAAAAAAAATGCTAATAGAACGCTTTTTTGGAAAACATTAAAGAAAAATTTTTTTTTTTTTACGGAAAGTAGGTAGGACGCAGTTGGAAGTTTACTTTACGCTTGTCGTACTTCTTTTTTTGAGAAAAAACGTTCTATTACATTAAAGAAACAATGTTTGAGAATACTTTTGCATAATTCAGAATGAAAATATTGAGAAAGATCCAAAGTTATTGAAGAAATAAGAGTTTTCTATTAAAATTAGTTTTTATAACAAAATTCCTATTAAAATAGATATATTTATCAGTAGTAAATTTCAATGGACTAATAAAATCAAATATATGTAACCATTGTTGCAATTTTAACTTTATGACTAGTTGTACATACAGTGCAACTACTGATAATTACCTATAATGCATATTGGTTAACCTTGATAGTGTTTTTGTTATTAAAAACATAGTGAAAATAATTATTGGAGTTTGGCACGCATGCTGAAGAATTTTTTCTTTACCACATTACAAATATTAACTGGCTGCAGCAAAAACATTACCAACTTACAATATTGGTAAGTGAAGGTGATTACAAAGGAAATGAAGATAAAGTAAAAAAAGAAATAATGTTAGCAAATAATGAAAAGATCAAAAAATTTTTGAATGTATATATTTATTATATACTGTATGTAAAAAGCCTAACTATATGTTATTTTAATAACATTAAATATAACGTAATTTATGGTATTAATTGTCTTGCAAAAACATTAATAAAATTGTTATAAAAATACTGTATTTGAAATATCATATACACTCTCTAATATTCACTACATCCATCTGGTATAAATTTCTTAATAATGCCCATTTTCATAAATTTTTCAATTGTCATTATCATATTTCCATTATTTATATTATCTTAATAATAATTAATGAAAGTGATTTTTGTAGTATATTATCATCTTTCCAATTTGTAAAAAATTCTTTTAATTCTTTCATGAAGCATTTCTATTAATCCATTATCAGAACAACTGAATCTATACTTAATTCATAAAAATTATTTGGTGAATATTTTGCCAAAATTTTAAAAAAATTTTTACCATTCATTTTGAAATCTAATAATTTCTAAATATTGACAATTATTTAGGATTAGTTTCTTAAAAACAGTTGATAGGATTTTAAGGTTTGAACAAATTTTAGTTATTGCTAAATTTAATAAATTATTATTATCTTCTTTTACATGAAATTCTGTTAAATTTTTTCCGTTAATTTTCAATATCTCAATTTTTGGTGATGAGGATACAAATTTTAAAATTTCAATTACGAAAAATGAACGTATTGTAATTGATCAAATTCATTAAATGAATTATAATCAAATGAAAAGTTAGTAAAAGAAGGGATTATGGCCTTTAATTCATCATTTTTGTTATAACAAAAAGTATTATGAGATAATGATGAGATTTTAAAATTAAACGTTCTAAATTATTTTGTCAAAAAAATTAAATATAACTCATCTGAATTCTGAAATAATATAAATATCAAGAATGGTCATAAACCTATAGTTAATGAAAAAAATTTAGGATATTACAACATAATTTTGTAAAATTTTTACTCCGGATGAAAAAATAAACTAAACATCATCAATATCAATATATCCTAAATCCAAAGATTTTAGAGATAAAGTTTGATTCATAAGCATTTTTAATATTTCTTTTGATAGTTTCCATGAAGTAGTATCCTGTTCTCTAAGAGTGCGTATTATAAACTCGATTCTATCATATGAAATAAATTTGCAAAATAATGGATAATTAACTTCTGAGTTGGGTAATAAACTAATAATACATATTCCATACTTACACAAAAGATCTTTTGATTCCTTAGAATTAAAGTTTTAATAATTGACAATGATCTATGCGGTGCTTATAATAGTGTTGAATGGTCCAAATTTCCCTCTACAAAATTTCAACTGCAATTTCACAATAAAGACGATTAACTAGCAAAATTGAATGCAAAGTAATTTTGTCATTTTCCAAATATTCAAATATTTCGTTAAGACTTAAGACTATTAGCAGGAAGTTGACAAAGCATTTTATTTTCAACAGGTATTAAAATTTGATGAATGTCGTATTTGTTGATGAAATGCCGTAACGCAGTAGTACGATTGGCTAAGTTGCAAGTTCGCCGCAAACAATTCAACTGCGCCGGCGCCAGAGCCAAAATTTGAGCAACTATGCTAAGCTGCAGCGCACACTGTAAAGTTATCCAAAAATTACGAATTTAACATTATAAACCAATGTGTAAAATCTGAATGCACAATGTGAATTTTTATGTGCACAATGTGTACACGCTGCAGTTGAAAATGATAAAGGTTATTAATTGAGTAGAGTAAGTTATATGTAAAACGTAGGATGATGCTATTTGACATTAATATTTACTGCATATGTAAATGATAATTTTATACAAGTTTTTGTATCTAATAATTTTATAATTAACGTAGTGGTTATGGTACATAAAGAATTAAATCCGGAAACATGTTTCATTAAAACAAGTGATTGCAGATAAATCCATAACAAATTGTTTAAATCATTAATATTATATTAAATCAGGCTACCGTGTCATTTTATAATTATATTACTCATATGCTTTAATCCTACTTTGGTCAATATTGTAATATAATCATTAACTCGTACTACATCACATTTAACTCGTAATAATAGTAACTTTAAAACTCTTACATTATAACGAATACGTCACGTTGTATGCTATGCAATTGATGATCCTCCCCTACATATATTTCGGAGCTTTTTCCGAGGCTATATTCTTTTAAAAATTAATAATTAAAACAATACATCAACATGTAAACTTTGCATCAAAGGTATCACATGCCAAACTTTTCAATATGCAATTATGAGTATTGTGAATAATTAAGAGTTTATTAAATCGACGAAAATACGCTGATTTTGATAATTGGTCCAATTATTATTTTAGGCTTAGATATAAAAATTATGATCAGCCGACATGACTAACAAAGCACCCCTGATTAGTATTTTGCAAATTTGGAGTAGATTTGTGGGGTAGTTAAGTCAGTGCTTTACGGTATTTAGAACATCGATGATAAATGACCACTTATCTACAAATACAATAATCAGCCGGAGGAATACTTTCTCCCCTTATATGTTGTCACTCAACTGGTTGACCATCGTCTTACCCAAATATTGATCAGATAATTCTGACGCAAAGTTGGTTCACACTCTACGAGAACGGGAATATTTTTCTCCGAAAAAGTCTAGCGCATTTGAAATGATATTTTTCTGAGAAAAAAAAAACTATTGAAAATTATTTACTCAATTGATTTAGTATCAAAAATTTAAAGTTCAATGGCATCTATACCACATAAACCAATTTTTTACTAATATAACTGTTTTTTATTTTTTTTTTTTTTTTTTAATATAAATAATTTTTTTTTTTTTTAAAAAAAAAAAAAAACCTATATTTTATTATATTATAACTATTTTTTTTTTTCTAAAATAACCTATATATTTATTATTAATATAATATTTTATATTTATATATATATATATGTATATATATATTTTTTTAAAAAAAAAGGTAGCGCCAATGATAAGCCTGCAATAATAAATACGAACTGGTCGTAATTGCCTATCTTTCTAAACCACCTTTCGCCACCTTTCACATACACTTTATTTATTAATGTCAGAATTTTTGTCTTCTTCATTCGTTATTCTCATAACACCAGCTTCTTTTTGTGCTTTCAAAGTATCCCACCAGTAATAAAAGGAATACCAAAATATTAAAGCAATAAAAAGAAATCCATAACTAATAAATAGTGGAGCCATTTGTTGAACCATTTTTACCTTTAGATCACAATTCGGATTATCTTTAGGACATTCAACGTGAACAACAAAAGAAAATACTAAAATGAATAACCCTGCCAATATAAAAATTCCGGCAAAAGGTAATGGAACTTCATATCCTCGTGATATCCTTGATAATATGCTAGAATTGTCATTTAGTTCTTTATCATCCATATCTAATTGTCTTTTCTTTGTTTCATTTTTTTTATTACGTCGAATTACCTATGAATTTGTAAATTAAGTTTAAAATTGTATATATATATAAAATTTATAATAATTATTTGAATAAATAAACAAATTACGTACCAATAAACCTATACCAGTAGCGAAATAAAAAATCCAATAACTATACATTGAAAAAGTTGAAAATAAAGTAAAACTTGTAATAGTAAAACTACTTCCAACAAATAATATAATAAATGAACACCAAATAAACTGTAATAATAAAGCATTTGTTGGTGTATTAAAATAATGATGCCAGGTTCTTAATTCTTTTGAATATTTTGGGAAAAAATCCGATGCTGCAGCTGCGACGATAACTCTTGATCCACTAAAATTTTTATTGTAACATTAATTTCTTAATAATAAAATATATTGCGTTTTATGACGAAAACTTACGTCCACACACATACTGCCGCAGTTCCAATTACAGAAAGTACGATCAGAGCGGTAAAAATTCTGACGATTGCAGATTTACCGAATAATTTATAAAAGAATGTCGCGGCTATTGTTTCATCTATTTGATTATTATCTGATATAGCTTCTTCAGGAACAACTGAAAAAAATGCAATATTTACGAGAAGATCTATATAAATATATAAATGAGTTAGAATTTTATTTTATATATCACATCATTTTTTTTTTTTTTTTTACAACATACACATTAATGTAACAATCCCAACACTGATACTATTACTGAAGATAAGTTTCTTTCCCGGTTTTCGGAACTCATCTAACGAGTCTATAAAAATTAAATAATTTCGTTATTACTAATAAATATATCAATTAATTTTTTTTTTAAAAAAAAAAAAATAAAATAAATGACTTACAATTCAAAGTATTCCATCCATCATAACTAAACATAATCTATAAAAAGAAATAAAATTTAAATTTTGCGTATGAATAAAATTTTTATAAATCGTAAAACGTATATACTTACTAATAGCATGGAGGCAGAATAAGCTGCAATATTCGTATTTCCACCTAATGGATGTACCCAATTAAGCCGACTTACAGACCAATTTGATGATAATCTATAAATTCCAGCTAACGCGATAATCGAATATGTAATCAATTTTATGACAGCTAGAGTTTGATTTATATAATTCGCCCATCTATTATTAATCATATGATAACCCGTTATAATAATTAAATATATGATAGCCAATAATTTTGTAAACCTAAAAATAAAATAATAAAACCTTAGTTTAAAAGTTGTCAATACTTTAACACGATAGCAATTAAACATTTTTATTACCAAAATGGAGAAAAAGAGAGATACCATCCAGATGTATCTTGCTTAATATCATCATCATAACTACTTCCATTAATCGTATACCAAGTATATTGCGCCGCTGATTGTAAAACAGCGCTAATAATTCCTGGTCGAATTGCGCTAAAATAAATAAATGTTGTTAAGTACAGCAATGATATTTGAAGTTATATTATGAAACATAGAATTCGTGCTTACAAAATATGCATGAAACTAAAAAGATAACTCATCATAATTTTTGGGTTAGGATAAGCGGTTTGTAAATATTTTGTTTCTCCTCCACTTATCTTATGTATAACTCCGAGTTCGACATAAGACAATGACCCAGACATAGTTACAATTCCACCGATTAACCATAATAATAATACAATTCCAGGAGATTTTACCATATTCCAAATAATTCCTGGTGCTGTAACAATCCCTGAACCTATTATGTTATTTACATTCAATCCAATACCATAGACTACACCCAAAATTTTTTGTTTTTTCTCATAAGGATCCTCTATTATAGACATCCTAGAAGGATTATATATTGATTCTCTTGCTTCATTACTCATTTGAGACTCATCTGATGGTGTAATATCATCATTATTTATAGACATTTTTGTTACTTCTTGTTAGGGGAAAAAAAAAAAAATATATATATATAATTACGTGAAAAATTTAGAACATTTTAAAAAATTTATAATTAAAAAACAGGCTTTTTTTATACAATAGTTGATAATGTCGTACATATGTTTCATGAATCTTTGAGTTACCAATCGTAAAACGTCGATCATAACTGATTAACTAATTATATTCACAATAAATGAACAGTTTAAGCATCCTACGAAATCAAAACAAAGTTTTAAGGATCATATTGTTTCGAATTTACTGTATACATATTAATTATTATTTCAATAACCATTTGTTATTAACCTTTCTACCTTTAGTAAAAATACCCCAGCTAAAAGTTTTTCCAAAATATTCATTAGCCAATGGATACCTTTTTGGATGTGATTTTCGTAAACATTTTATGAATTTATTACAAAACGATAACAAGCGACTTCATTTAACGAAACCAAGTGAACTTCTTATATGATAGAATGAATGAAATTACTCCTTTTAAAAATTCTTTGTTCTTCAAACTAAAAGAAAACCAATTTGTTGAAAACAGTTTAATTGAAGTCGAGAGGATGTAAAACTATTAACTTGTAAATTTGACCGAATCTATTTTCCCATGCCAAATATGTCTGTACTCCGTCGTTATTAAGCTCATTGGTCCCTAATTTGATCTGCAAATTGTGTTCAGAAATACCGAAAAAAGCAAATATATTATAAATTAATTATCTAATAATAATTTGTACTTATAATTTATAGAGATCGAACTTTAGAATGTATTAGGGTGAAAATCTTCAGAATCATGTTGAATGTGTGAATTTTATTTTGTGCTTCAAAGTTCAGGATTGATCTGTCAGATATAGGGATAATGGTAATGGTGAACTCTTTATTAGGCACTTGCTAACTTGAAACTCATTAGTTTCGAAGATTGACGAAACTGTAAGCAAAACCCTGAAACAAACTTAAATTCCTTTATTTGCAATTTATTTTAAGCCCTTTTTCCTTTTTTTTTATAATTTATAATTCCACATGAAAATAAAAGAATCATATACCTTCTTTACTATATATATACGTTTACGGATTGATTATTATCCGAAATTCAGTTAAGTTGATGGACATCACGAATAGCAAGCTCCATTTATGGAAGTTGATTCGATAGTATTCTTGGGCCGGGTATACAAACAAGTATGGTTAATTCTGTTTAAAGACCCTGAATTAATTAAATTATTATCATTTTAACAATTGTTTGACCGTTGGTATTTAATTTCATTAATATCGTTCATTTTTTAATATATGTAAATCATTTTCATTTTTTTCAATATAGATAATGAAGGATATTTCATGATATACAATTTTTTCGATCGATTATTTCTAATTCATGATGATATTTTTTTTTTGTGGAGTGCAAAATTCCGAAATTGGAGAAACTTCCGAAACCTGTGAAATTTCCGAAACTTGTCCAACATCCATAACTTGGCGAAGCATTTTATTGGTTTTTTTTTTGTATGACTAATTTAACAAATATATTGCGACTTCACAATTTATAATTTTACATACTATTAAATATCAATTATTTTATCAGTTTTGACAACATTTTTTTTCATTTTCATCACTTGTAACAAGGTGATTTAAGAAAAATTATCTTGTATCAGCCGGTACTATAGAACAATCATCAGTTAAATGTGCTGTCAAATCTTGTGATGAGTCTTTTATCCAAAAGAAATCACAGTATTTTGATACTTTTATAGCATGAACTCCCATACCAAAGACTGCCAGCATTTTTCTTTTCTTCTTTGTTGGACTAGATGAGTCCGTTTGGGAAAGGATTATAAAAGATAAAATCTTGTTTAGGCGTAATACGTAATTAAAGAAATGATAACTATAAATGATTATTTTCAAGGCCGAGCGCGCAAAAAGAAAAAAGAGTGAAAAAATTTAATAATTAAACGCGTCGCATAAATATTTGGATATGAAAGGTCTCTTGAGAAAATTTACGATTACTAAAATTTAGCAATCAATTCGTTGACGTTATACAATGGTTTCGACAAGTTTCGGAAGTTTCGCCAAATTTCGGAAATTTCGACAGGTTTCGGCAGTTTCGGAATAAGGTGAAACCGAAGCCCAAACTAGGTGAAATGTTTCGCAAAAACAGTTCCGCCCGAAAATTAGTTGAAATCGATTAACGCTGATCGTACGTAATAAATATTACGCAGTACAAAGATACGCATACAATGTATTAAAGATCAACAGATTAGATTAAGACGATTAATCGGTTGAGGTATTTCAATTATAATTCTGATCAAATGATCTAATGCAGCCCAGAGATATTTGAATTCGATCACCTCTTTTAACAAAACGTGTTTAATAACAAAGGTTAATAAAAATGACTTCTTTTAACTAAATATAAAAATAAAAAACATTGGTCACAATTTGCACGATTAATTAATTAGTCGGTTCGGTTAAAGGCTCATGGTTAATCGGTTTTTGTTTTATAATATTTTAAATTTTAAGTTCTTCAGAAATTATTATAATGTATTATCGCATAAAAAAAAAGCAAATACAACTTTTTTTTTTGTCGGTTCCAACCTCTAGTCTTATCATACCAGATTTATATTATTTAATAATTAATTTAACATTTCTAATTATCTTCCATAAAATAATGGATAGATTTTAAAAATTCAGACAATATATATAAAAAGCAAAATTCTTGAATTTCAAAAAAATTTTATTATTTAATTGCGAGAAAAAGCAGTACACTTTACTTTAATTTATTAAATTACCAATAAGATCTGCTAAACAAATTTTTTTGATTCAGGAAAAAAACGGCATTTTTAAAATTTCCTGCAATAATAAAAATAAATTTTACAGATCATTTGAATCAAAAAAAACTTTTGTTGCAAATGTTATCATTAAATAATAGAGATCTGATCTATGAGTTCGGAGTGGTAATAAAATTCTTTGTGTAAAGGTCTTTCAGAAGATAATGTCTGTCAGAAAAGTTGTATATAAAACTCTTGTATCAAATGTAGGGTGTTCTTTAGATATTATTTATGTTTAAAGACAAGTTGTCGAGACATTTTACCCATTTTTGAATAATTCTTTTTTTCTTAAAACATATGTAAATGAATATGTGTATATATTTGGAAAAAAAAGGGGGTTTACTTGTTTTATATATTTGGTTAACCATTTTAACTAATAAATTAATAAATTTATTTTAAAACAATATTAATTAATACAATACGTAATTTAATTAATTAAATTACTATAATCCTTAATGATTTCAATATACTGTAAATATAATGAATGGAAACTTTTCCATTATTTCCATTAATATTAATAAATTTAACCTATATACTGTAATAATTACCAACCATTATTACCTAATACATAACATATGTTGATCTTCTTAAATTACTTTGTAAAAGAAATTCTTTTTTTTTAATAATAATAAAATTAAATTTGACAGGATATTTTTTTTTTTTTGATAAAAAAGGTTTTAGATCTGTTTGATCAACAAAGATCCATTACGAGCAATATTAAAAAAAATAATTTGAATTACGTATCAGATCACAAGAAGTTTCATTACTATTTTTGGATTGATTAGGTAATCAATTGTAGTAATTTTCATTTCAAAAAGTATTTTTCATTAAAAAAAGTGCTTAATTAAAGAAAGTTAGCGTAAAAAAAATATTAGACAATGTGTTTTAAATTAAAAATTATTTTACATATTTGGTTAAAATGATTTAATTTATTATTAACTTTGGGTATTATTAATTAAACATATATACTGTACGTGTATAAGTTTCTTTCTTTTTTTAAACTTCCAAATATTTAATTATACCTATAAAGAAATAGAATATTTCGAAATCTAAAAAAAAATCCTTATCTCGTGTAACATGAATGGACGTATTGGATTTGATATACCGAAGCTTTTGTGTTACATCCTTTAAAAAGTTTATAAATTTAAGAGATGAAAAAATTAAACGTTTTGATCATTCTTTTTCTTTCTTGAAATTATTTTACAAACCAAAAAAAAAAAAAAAAAAAATGCCTTGTCAACTTCTCTCTGATTGTCTTAATGAAATATTTGAATATTTAGAAGATGATAAAATCACTTTACATTCATGTTTACTTGTCAATCGTCATTATTGTGAAACTGCTGTTAGAATCTTATGGAAGAATATCTGGAATTTTAAATATAGTGTAACGTATAAACCATTTCGTACTCATGTACCATTAGCAATTATTAGTACTTTAATTGCTTGTCTTCCTGATGAATCAAAAGATCTTTTACGTAATAATGAAATTTCTATTATCACTCCAACTAAAAAACCTCCATTATTTAATTATCCTTCATTTTGTAAAGTTTTATCAATTCATGTAATTGATCAAATGATTCAACATATACTTGACAATGGACAATTAAATACTAAGAAAAGTTTAAAATTTAGTAAATACTTATTATCTCAAGAAATTTTAAAAATGTTTATGAATCAAATTCCTTCATTAAAATCTTTGGATTATTATTCTGGATATTCAAGAAAAGTTCAAAATATTATGTTCATACATTTATCTGAATCAGAATCTTGTTTATCAAAATTATCCGAATTAAATTGTAGTTCAGATATTTATTCGGAATTTTTTTATCAAATAACTCAAATTTGTCAAAATATACAATCTTTAAGTATAAAATTTGAAAATTTTATTTCTGATGGTTTAACAGATTTAATCTCTTCACAAAATAATTTAAAAAGTATAACATTAAGATATTATGATAATAAAGATGAAATATCAAAAACCATCATTTATTCTTCTTTAACTAAATTTTCTTTAATATTAACAAAATTAAGAATAGAAGCTTATTATATGCCTTTATCATTTTTATCCATTTTCATAAATTTAAATGAACTTATTTTATCTTTGGAATCTGAAGAATCTTTTGATGATTTTAATTATTTACAATATATTCATTTTTCAAATTTAAAGGTTTTAAAATTTTTATTTAAAATTTCAAGAATTGATTTATTAATTAAATTTTTGGAAATTAATGGAAAAAATTTGTTGGAATTTTGTGTAGATTATGATCATAATTATTCTTTAAATTTAGCTATAGCTAAATTTTGTCCAAATCTTAAAATTTTATCTACTATTTTTATGAGGAATGAATTAGAAACTTTGAAATTAATTTTAAATAATTGTCAATATTTAGAAAATATTAAAGTTCAAAATGGTATTGAAGATTTAGATAGTAAGGAATTTTTTGAAACTTTGGCAAAATTTTCACCAAAAAATTTTTATGAATTAGAAGTTGATTATTGTTCTTTTGGTAGTTTAAAATTACTTTGTGAAACTTTGGAAGAATTTTTTATGAATTGGAAAAATCGTATACCTCTAAAATTGATCTCATTAATTATTGTAACAGATTATAGAGAAAATATTGATTTGGAAGTAAATGAAAATATGAATATAATTAAAAAATATATGGAATTGGGTATTATTAAAAAATTTAGAACTAGAAAGTATGATGATGAAGAATGTTGGAATTCAGTCTAATCATTATTAGTATTTTTCTTCTAATTCTATTATGTTTTAATCTATTGTGCATATATAAATCTAATGAGAAATAAAGTCATTCATTCATTCAATATTTTCATCATTGTATATTTTAATATGAAACAGTTCCATTAACAATCATTTCAATATCCTGATAAAATGATAAAAATAATTAATATTAAATAGTTAAATAAATATATTTTAAATCTAAATTATCTTTACTTACAGCATAAACTAATGGTAAAGGATCTTCAATGCATCTTTTAAATGCACTTGACGCTAATTCTTGCAACATTGTATTCATTATCCTAGGTCAATAAGAAATTTTTTAATTAATGATTATTTTGATTATTAGATAAATCTTTTATTCAACGATTTGTATAAATTTTCTAAATAATTACCGTTCATCTTCAATAAATCTCCATAATTTAACTCTCATATATTCTGAATCAACTTGAAGTTGTCGAAATGATTTATTTGTCAAAGTATTCAATCTAATCATTTCAATCCATGTCTTTTTTTTTAAAAAAGATAAAAATAAATAATTAATTAAATCGGAACATGATAATCTTCAAAATTATTAATAGTCACCTTTAACAAAATTTTTATAATCCCCATCATTATACCAATAATGCTCATTTCAACAATACCATATATTTCAATTCTATCGCTAAATAATTTATCAATATGTGAAGTTAATTGTACTGAACTTGTAAAAGGATTTGGAGAAGTTCGAGACCTAGTAGAACTTATTGAAGAATATGATGAATTTGAATGCGCATATGGTGATTTAACTAATGCTGTTCCTGGTGATAATAGCGATTTATCACCGCCACCAGCATTAGAACTTGTACCGGGCTGTAAAAATGGATTTAGTCTTTTTTCTAAGAGTAAAGATAAAATTAATATAAATATACTAAATGTTATTCTGATTAATGATATCATATCAATAAAGCCATTACGCGACCCTTGAATAAAAAAAAATGATATCATATCGTACCAACAAGATTTCCAACCTCTTTACTTCCTTCTTCGTCAACTGGACCACCATATAACATTACAACCTCTCTTTCAATATATACTAAATCGGTTATAATCTCACTCCAAATTGGCGTGACCTTTTCAGGGAGTGGTGACTTTCCTAAATTTTCGTCAAATTTTTGTATATAGTTCGGAATATAAATGTCTCTTATTTTTGATGAAACTTGATCTCCTTTAATTTCAACATATCTTTCCAATACCCTCTAAATGTATATTCAAATAGAATGAAAATTTCATCAATTTCAATTTTTCATATAAGTCGAGAATAAGTAAAAGTATCTACCTGAGCAACATCTTTACAAATTCCAACAACCTCTCTAACATCATGAGCCAATTCCTTTGCAATAGTGTACTTTTCACCAAGTCCATTATAAATTTCAACCCCAATTCTATTTCTATAGTCACTTTGTTGCTTATACAGTATATTAGAAAATGCCATATAAACCTGTATTACGATAATTTCCCCGAAATCCAATAAAACACGAGACATTATCAATGCAATGATTGGTGGTGGTGGTGGTACAAGCTTTTGTGTTGTGGGAGTTGGATGAACTGGTGCAACATATTTCTATGAATACCATTATTTTAATTTTCTAATATTTATAATTTTTCTTAAAAATGAGAATAAAACGTTACCAAATCAACTTACACTTGATGAATGTACAATTGAACGCCAAAATTCTTTAAATTGTGTTTGAAATCCTTTCAAGAGGCGATCAACTCCACCTTTCTTTTGTACCATTGGAGTTTCAGTTTTTATACATTCCTATTAAATAAAATAAAATAAAATATAATTATTATTTGTAAACCCAATTATAAACATTATTTGAAAAATAGGTATTTACGAACCTCTAACAATCTCAAGCAATCTCCCGTCAAATAATCTGTAAATGAGGCTTCCATGTCTAATATATAAGATTGTAATTCATGAATTTGAGAATTTGCTGATGTTGATGATCCCTTTTCGAGCTCCTTTTCAGCATACTTGGTAAAATTTTCTGAATAACGTAATGACAAAGTATGTAAGTTATTATAAATTTATAATGTATGTAATTTCAATTTCATATCGAACTAACCCATCATTTTCTTTTCAGCAGTTTCAAATAAACTTTTAGCAAATTTAATTTCCCAAGCAGTAATTACTTCGTTTACACGGTCTTCAAATCTTGCAATCGTACAAAGACTGTTGCAAGATAGAGTAGCATAATAAAGATCATTCAATAAATGTAAATGTGTTGATGGATTGAGATTTGTAATTCGTTCCTAAATATATAAATTATTTGTAAAATAATTTTAATAAAATAATAATAATAATAATAATAATAATAATAATAAAAGAAATGAATATGCAAAATAAAATTATATACAGGAAACTCCAATAAACTATCTACAGCGAAAAAATATAACTTTGCAATGTCGTCAACGAAATTTGAGAACTCTTGACGCGCAATATCCTTATCCTAAATTAGGAGAAAAAAATTAAATTAAAATACGAAATTTTTCTTTTATTTTCGATTAATAAAAATAAATAAATAAATAAATAAATAAAATTATTTTACATACATCACCATCCATGTTGGCAGAAACAATTCTTAAAATATCACTCCCGGCACTTCTGGGAGATTTTCCTGGAGATTTTCCTGGAGATTTAGCCTCACGAATTTCTCTTGGTGGCGTCAAGAAAAACCCATTAAAGGACTCGACAAACTTATTTAATTCTTTCAAGAATTTTTGATTTAAAAACGTCAATTTACTTTTCGCTCTTTTTTTTTGAGAAATTGGTGATGACGGTTCCTTTCTATGTTCCGAATTGGCATTGTTAGGTTGATTATCTTGGGATGAATCCACTGATAATGATGACATTTCTTCTATCGTTTTTCTTAACAAGTTCATGAGAAAATTTTTTTGACTAAAAATTATTTGTAAAATTAGTCAGTAAATAAAGATTGATTAATAAAACACGATATAATAATCTTAATAAATTTACAGTTCTAAATATTCTTTGGCAAGTTGCTGCGGAGGTTCTTTCAATATAATTAATAATGCCATACAATCCGTTATCTCTGATCCAGTTGCCTATAAAAATGTAAAGTTAGATATAAAATTAAGGAAATAATAAAACAATAAACCAGTTACGTACTTTTATATTTGTCATATTTTCTCGAATTCTTTTTGTAACTTTATCCATAATTTCTTTACATTCCGTTTCAATAGAACTAAAAACTGATAAACTTCTATAATGCTCTAAAAGCTTTGAAGTTTTTGCATAATATCTAACAGCTTGAACATAAGATTCTTGATCCAGACAATTTTTTAATCTTGTTGGTAATTCAAATATGAATTGAATCTTTTAGATATATCAAAATGATAAAATTAATAAAATTAAAAATAATTGGGAATAAAAATTATTCATCGCCTAAAATACCTTTTTTAGTAAATCATGAACTCCAGTTAATTGACGAATTTTATCACGTTTCAGACCTAAAGCAGAATTCGCTGAAGATGCAACATTTGATATATTATTAATACTTTGAGAGAGTTGATCCATTTCTGATTCCATATTTTCTACATTACTTTTCATCTAAATTAAACCAAAAAAAAAAAAAAAAAAAAAAATTTTTTATCCTTTAAAAATTTTCCAATTTAAATTTGATTCTAAATATTTTATTTGGTACCTTTCTTATGGTATCAGTAGCGCTTATAAATTTATTATAATTTTCATAAACTAAAGTTTTCATATCTCCATCGAGTTGTCGAATTTCTAATAAAATTTTGATACTATCAATATAAAATACAATATTATAATTTATTAAATAAATTCTTGAAAAGATCATAATATTAAACTCTCACCTGTACTTAAATCATTATCTCTTTGCATCAATTCGCTAAGATGCTTGTCAACAAGCATATTATTCACATATTTGTTTACATCAAAGGCAGAGAAATCTATTATTTTTTTTTAAAAAAGAAGCATTAATGTTGATTAAAAATTAATTGATCAAAACAGAAATCACAAACCAATGTCTAAAGGATCTGCTTTTTTTCCGTCAGGCAATCCGTAAAAATCTTTGAGTAACTGTTTTGCTCGACCTTTACGTGGCAAAGTAAGTGTTATATGAGGCGTCACATGTACAGAAGTTGAAGCAAACGAAGTTGATTGTTCTTGTGAATCTGACGTTGGTGATTTTGGTGATGTTGAAGTCGCCATTGTTAATAATATTATTAAAAATTATAAATAAAACGAAAAGAAAAAATTTTTATTATAAAAGGTTCAAAGCCCGGTAATTTAATGAGGCTGTGATCGATAAATTTATAGTGCATCTTAACCAAATTAAGGCAGATTAAGTTCGCACAATATTTTCGTGGGAATTCTTACGAACGAAAAATTTTAGTCGGCTTGAATGTTTCAAATTAAGAATATTACAAGATAGAACGAACAAAATATTATTTAACACTATCTTTTAATTAATTTTTTTTTTTAAAGGATATGATGTTATCATCTGGACCGGTGAAATGAAATATAAAGAATTGCACGTGTATTAAATTTAATGAATGGCCTAAAAAAAAGATTATTAACATTTCTCATGACAATATTGATTGATTAAAGTTGATATTCTAAGCCACCCATCTTATTTTATACAATTTTGATTGTTCACAACACTGCTTTTGATCGTTAACTTCTGATCGTTCCATCCATAAAAATCCGTTAAAGAAATTTTAAATCTTGATTATAATAGTCGTAAAAATAATCATTCAATATTTATCTAAAGTTAAAGGTCAACGATGACTACATTCAAATCAAGTACTTCAACCTCAAGTACTCCAATATCAAAAAATTCTCATGAACCTACGCTTTTTATTGTGGTCCATAATATACACCATATGCGTCTTGAATTCCCTCCCCCACCAAATAATATCATACCGACCTCTATATGGGATAGAGTGGTTGCAAAATTGAGAATGTTAGGATTGAAATTTATTTACAAAACTACCGGAAATATCGATGATAGTAAATTACACGAATTTGAACGTGAAGAAAATCATCCGGTAGTTGTACATCACGAATACAACATACATACCGGCGAATTTAAACATGCGAAGGATGGTGCACAAGTGAAATATGCTCAAGAGATGGATCCAATCCTCGGAAAAGTTGTTACCTTCCCTGGAGATATGAATTTTGTGCAGGAAGAGATAATTTCGTCTATACAGCATAAAGCACGCGAAATCGCCAGTCAATATCGTCAAAACGATATTGTTGTTAAAAACCCTGAAACATTCTCACCTGAATCTGTATTGAATATTATTGTGGCTGTTTTTCTATTGTGGTGGATCTTTATCTCAATTACCATGATTAGGTCATATCTCACATATTATCGTCAAAGGATGAACTTCTTAACACAAACCAATAATTCATCACAAAATATGAATATGAGATATCGTTATCATGATCAATTCAGTAGAGAAAAAATAACAAGCGAAAACCATGATGAAAATGTTGATGAATTGAGCGATGAAATTCCTATTGTAAATGGTGGTTACTGATATCGAGTTAATTATATCATTTAAAATTATTATTATCTAATATTAGAATAATGTTTGCTAAAAGAAATGATATTTTTTTTTTTTTTTTTTTTGAATTATTATTATTATTTATCAGCAACGACTAACTAAGAAACATATTATAATTTTTATATTAGCCCGAATAACAAAAAATTTCATAACTAGAAATTTTTTAAAATCATTTAATGTAAGCAAAGTTATTTTCATATCACTTTATGAAAGGATTTATTGTTTGGTATCGTTGGAATAATGATTAAAATGCGAGATAGACTTTTAAATTTACGAATGTTAATATTTACTAAAATTATATTATCTTCTCTAATAAAAGCATTGTATATTAAATTTTTGATTTTTGTACAATAGATAAAAAACCTTGATAAGAAAATAAATTAATCATTAAATCAATAGTTCATACACTTCTTTCAACCATAAATTTAGGACTTAACCAAACTTCATAATCATTTTCATTATTAATATCACCAAATAATTTTAACGCTTTAATTTTGATAAAATATTCACCGTTAGGTGCAATTATACCTTGATCATTTTTATCATTCGGATTATAAATTAAACCATCCCAATCAACTGTGAGATCAGTATCTCTTGTAGCAGGAAAGTAATAATAAGTTTTAATTACACCTAGAAATTTATAATTATAATCCAGAATTTCACTAAAAATTCCGTGAGTTGGAGTTGCCAATTTTAAACTTATAGATGGTATATCAAGATTTTGCCCTGTTTTATTTTTAAAAGTAAACGTTCTGATTTCGCCAATGTTGTTTTTGCCCGCATGTGTTTCTTCAACTAGTTGAGGGAATTCTGGTGTTTGAAATAATGGAAGTCTTCTTGCATCATCAGCTAATCCGGCTATGATAAATAAATGTTTAAAAAGAACTATTGTTAAAATAATTTTAAATAGCATATAAATTAAATAACTGAAAAAACGATTACCATAAGGAACACTCATCACGGACATTTTATCATCTAATGGAGTTACTTTCAACCATCCACTATAGAACCAATGTTTATCTTTAGGTAAATTTTTTGGTGAGGTGAAATTTACAGAAACTTTAACATTGGCTCCAGGTGCCACTGTAATTAAATCCTTTTCAAATTTAACATCAGCATAATTATTTGTGAAATACTCTAACTGATAATAATTTCTCGAGAGGGCCTTATTATATCCATCAACACTTGGAGCTGGTAAGTGAGATAATTTATATTTCATCTCTTTTCTCCCAACATTATAAATATTTAATGTATGGTACCCATCAAAATGAACTGTATCATTCAAATTAATTTTTGGTGGATAGACAAAGCTAGTGGCTTTTAATGTGTCATAAATGTTGACTAATCCTGCACCTTGATGAAGTACTGGAGACAATAATTTATTTCGATCGTTACGAGGAGTGGCGTAGTTCATAAGCGCAGTTCTTACTTGTTCAAAAGAATTTTGTTTTCCAAATGTTTCAATATATAATGCTGCTATACCAGACATATACGGCGCGGACATGCTAGTTCCAGATAGAACCTGATAAGGCGATATGTTAATTGGAAAAATTGAAAGAATCAACCCTCCAGGTGCGCAAATATCAGGCTATTATAAAAATACATATATGATTTAAAATTAATTCTTTATTAGAAAAAAAAAAAAAGTTTTTTTTTATACTTACTTTGATATCAAATTCATCGGATAAACCCCAACCTGAGAATACAGAAGGGGTTACAGGAAAAGGATGTTCTATCATATATCCATACTTATCAGAAAAATCTAATTCTAAATTTGGATGTTCTTCGAGATATTTGATCAAAATATCACCATGTTTTACAGTGATTGTAGCTCCAAATTTTTCATATTCTGGAACCGATGAAGAAAGTGGAAGTCCTTCATTAAATTTGTCGTTAATTGTTATTAATCCCTGTAAGGTTATAGTATCAAACTATAAACAATTTTTTTTAGAAAGGTATGAGATCACTTAATTTATAAAAAACCTTTTTCTTTTTGTTAATAAACAAATTGGACCTTAATTTTGACTTACTTTATATACTAATGGACAATTTACAACTTTCGGATTCCTATTATCAAGGATAATTATTGTATTATTAAATTCTTTGAAATCATTTATACATTTGAATAATTTAACTTTAACTTTTTTGTAAGGAAATGCCGCTGCATTCATTTTCATATAATCTATTCAAAATACAATTTCTATTAGTTATATTGTTTTTAATTTATCGAAATAAATTTTATACTTACAAAGAATAAAATTTGGATTCCTTGTATCAAAAGCTTTAAAATTTAAAAATTTATTTGCTTCAAATGAACCAACACCAATTGCATTGTTCGCAACTGCAGGCTCAAGACTTGTTGATACACCATTTAATCCATCATTTCCTAATGCTGACATAAATATTATTCCCCTGTATTTAGCCAAATCACTAATCATAAGTGATGATGGCGTTCTAGCATTTCCGGGGCCACCCTAAAAAATTAATTACTGTATTAATAACTTAGAAGAAACTTAAACACTAGGGGGGACGAAATTTATATTTATATTTATAATTTAATAATTTAAACTTACAGCAGATATATTTATAATTAACATGCCATCATCAACAGCTTTTTCAATCGATCTCATCATCAAAATTTCATCATGACTATAAGTGTTATTCCCCTCATTATAAGCATCAGCAGCACTATTATTTTCACAAGCAAGAATTTTGTATGCTCCGAAAACAACGTTAGGTGCTACTCCTTTAAATCCTGTCTTGATATCATGACCTCCAATTATTCCTGCTACATGAGTTCCATGTCCATCGCAATTATCGAATGGATCATCATTTTCATCAAGAAAGTTATACCCATATGCTATTCTACATCCTGGTCCATAACATCCTCCAAGAGCAGGATGTCTATAATCAATACCTGATAAAAAAAAAAAGGAAATGAATTAGTTAAACAAAAAATATATATAATATTATGATTCATTTATTTTATGTATACCTGAATCAATAATTCCAACTTTAACACCTTTTCCTGTAAGTCCCAACTTTTCGTAAACTTTTTTCACGCCAGTAATTTCATGAACAGAATTAATATCATTATTTGGTGCAATTTGTATCATTTCAGAATTGTCACGTTTAATTGTTTTAATCTTAAACTGATCATCTGGTTTAAATCGGTTATAATATCTCTATAAAAGAAAGCAATTATTAATAAATCGGTAACTGCGGGTATTAATACGCCACTGTGGCATTGTCGTACTAATAATAATTTTAGACATCTACCACGGGTTCAACACTTTCAACATGCTCAATTCCAGCAATTCTCTTCACGTGCCTCTTATCAGTTTCTATGGTAATCCCGTTAGCATATCGTTTAAATGCATGCACAATTTTAACTTTGATTCCTCGTACTTTTAATTCTTTATGAAAAATGGAGTGTTGAGCTTCAATATGTTCAGGGGATGAAGTAAAAGGAGAGGAAGAAAATTTAACATAAAATTTATCTGCAAATATATGAGATGTTACATGAGCATTAGACCAATTAAAGAATATTAGAAAAAACATAAACTCGGTTATGACGATCTTCATTTTCGATGATATGTGGGATCCGGATTATTTGATTCATATATATACGGTTTTTTTATTTATTCATCTATTTATTATTTGAATCACTTACATTATTTATTTCCCTTTTTACTTCGTTAGTATAACCTTTCGATCTACTCCGAGCATTGCTAAACTGAGAAACTATTTTTAGTACAATAATGATATCATTTAACCGAGCCACCCAATAGAAATTGAGTGTTTTACTAAATTTATTTATTCCATCAGAAGATCGGAGAATATATTTAGATTTTGTGCACATTAGGAATGTGGTACAGGTTAATTGATATGAAATGTGCTATGAAGATAATGATAATAATTGTCGACAGGTTTTTTTTTAGAATAATACATATTTGTAATTTACTATTTGTCACTTGCTGGCGCATACGTTCTATGGGGGTACAATCATTCTTGATAGAATTAATCTTTTGATTTCATAAATTATTATTTCATAAAAGTTAAAGTATGTATAATTATGGAATTATTGTTATAACCAAAAAAAGCATCAGGCTGAGCAAATTTTAATAATCTTCTATGATTAGCATTTAATATTGAACTATGCTAATTTATGAATCTAATGGAGTTTTTCTAACTATATATATTGCGTGCACTTTTTTTTTTTTCTATCAATCTACCTTTTATTCTTCAGAAAGACAATTTCATCCAATAAAAGCGTATCAAAATTTTTTGCGTAATCAGTTGTGTTTGATTCTGCTATTGTGCCGGTTTTTGGAGTTGCGGGAAAATATCATTCGTGGTTACAGATCTCGCTCTTAAAGACTAAAATCTTTAACTCAGAAATTATGTGTCTATTAATAACATGAGTTCATTTTTTGCCGTCAGAAAAGCTTGGATCGACAATCCAAAATACTATTCACGAAATTATGAATCATGTGATCAAATAACAACGGTCGACGGTATTTTAGATTTACCGAAACCCAATATTTAACGTCACACGGTATCACTGAATTTGCATAAATACAGTATGCTGAATCGTTTACCGCCAATTTTGTTAATCGACATGGCGGAGAATCTTTTGAAAATTTCAATGGTAATTGGGCCAGTAATAGGATATTTTGACCAGATAGTAAAATTTCGTAAAACGAAATCAAGTGCCGGGTTTTCTCTAGACACAAGTGGAATATTATTAGTTAGTAGGTAAGATAATAATATGATGAAAGAAAGTAATGGTAAAATTTTGTTAGGAAAGAAGAATTAATTTACTTCAAAATATCATATATTTTTGAAAGCATTGTTCGAATTTTCTTTTGGTATGTCTTTAATTTATTATTAATCTAATTAAATTTTATTTTTATTTTGTAAAAAAAAGGATGAAAAATCATCTCTTACTCAATATTTGTGTTATCATAGGTTGGGGAAAAGATTTGATAATGTATTATTCCATCAAAGTGTAATAATGATAATAACTCAAATAATAGTTTTATATGAATGTATAAAATACCGTATGCCTTATTCTTCTTTATATAATCCAAAGAAAAGACAATTTTGGAATTGGGATCACTTAAAACCATATTTAACTTTTCTTGGAATGTTAACTAGTGGTTTATTATTATCTTATTTAATATTTGGCAATCAATACTGGTTTATTGAGTTATTAGGTTTTGCGGTAAATTGAATTTATTTTTTTTCTCTGGGAAATTGGAAAGTTTTAATTAGAAATAATTAAATTTTTTTTTTTTTTGTAGGCTCTTGGTATTGAAAGTACAGTCCCTATGCCACAAGCAATACAAAATTTTCAAAATAAATCTGTATCAGGGTTCAGGTAATATTTTTTTTTTAAAAAAACTGTTTTATTTTTTTTAAAAAAATTCAACTAATCCAACAATTTCTTTTTTATACAAATTCTTTCTTTTAAAAAAGTCCAATGATATTATTAACATGGTTTTTGGGGGACGCATTTAAAACTTTTTATTATTTATATACGGGTGTACCACTTCAATTTGTTCTTTGTGGTATTATACAATTATTAGTTGATTCCATTATTGTGATTCAATTTGTTTCTTTTGAAAAATAAAATTATACGATTGATATTTAACATATATTGTATATGGTTTAAACTTGTTTTACAAATTATAAATTGATTTTGAGGCGTATCAATGATCTGCTTATTCATCATCAAATTGAAGCCATTATTTCAAAAACGTTTTTTTTTTTAAGTAAAATTAACAATAAACCCCCTGCTTCATCTGATTTTTATAAAAAACTCGGTTTTTGCCTTTTTTCCCCCTAAATATTTTTAGAATGTCATTAGTTAAATTGGAAAGGTTTTTCCTCATTTCATTATTTATTTTATATCATAATGTTCTTGGTAAGGACTAAATAAAATAGATGTTCTATTTTTTGACGTTAATTTATAACGCATTTCTTTTTTTTATGAAAGCGCAATCACAATTACCACTATGTATTGGACATAGAGGGTATCCTGATATGTTTCCAGAAAATACGTTAAAATCACTTCAAAAAGCGTTAGTTTATGGTGCAGATGCTTTGGAATCTGATGTTCGTTTAACAAAAGATGATCAGGTTATTATGATGCATGATACTACGTTAGATAAAACCACTAACGGAACTGGATTAGTTGATGATAAAAATTGGTTTGGTTATATTGAATATTTAAAAAGTGATAATGAATCAATACCGAAGTTTCAAGACGTTTTGGATCTATTAAAACGAGAAGAAAATAAAGATGTTTTCTTAATTCTTGATATTAAGGTGAAGGATCGAAAATTTTATTTATTTATACTTTACAAAATTTTGACATCCTTTAATCATTTTTTAGGAAGATAATAGGATTGAAATTCTTGATATAATTGCTGATATAATTCATTCAAATTTTCCATATGATTTCACTTCGCAATTATATCTCGGCATATGGACATTAGAATTTCTCGAAAGAGCTCGTAAAGTTTTACCAGAATTTCCAATTTCTTATATAAGTAGTGATATTTATGAAACACGCCAAGATATTTTCGATAAAGTAGAAAGTTATAATATGGAATATCCATTTATATTATCAGATGAAACTGGTTTTGTTAATTTGATTAAAAGAAGAGGTAGAAAATTATTTGTTTGGACTGTTGATGATATAAATGATATAAAAAAATGCGTAGAATTTGGTAAAATTGATGGTATTTTGTCCGATAATCCTGTTGAATGTATTAGAGTTAGAAGAGATATTACTAGAAGAAGAAAATTTTTGATATCTAATACTTTTTAAATTATCTCATTTTTTTTATTTTATTTTTGTATTAGTATAATTTTACTTGTCGATTACTCATGAATTTTCTTTTATTATAATAAATATGTATTTAAACAGTCGACCCTTTTAGCAAATAACGCGTGGTATATTTCGCAATTGTATATTATTTTACCGCATTATACTTAAATTTTCCATTCATACCGAATAATTTCGTTATAACGATTTCAACGGATTTTTTGCTTACATTAAGTTAGTCGCCCTGCTATAAAACATCATTAATTCACGTGAAGATCATCTATAATCGTAACTTATGGCCGTGTGCAACGCTATATTTGTAATATGGTTAACCAAACAGAATCATTCTTCAGACAAAATGTCTTGTCAGCTTACTACTGATTGTCTTAACGAAATATTCGAATATTTTAAAGATGATAAAACTACTTTATATTCATGTTTGCTAGTTAATCGACTTTATTGTCAATTTGCAGTTGAAATTTTATGGGGAAATATTTGGAACTTTCAGATTTGGAATTTTCACCTTCGTTATAAACCACATGTATCATTATCAATTATTAAAACTTTAATTTCTTGTTCTTCCTAATAAATCAAAAAACCTTTTACAGAACAGCAAAATCCAGATTATCGCTTCAAATCAGAAACCTCCATTGTTTAATTATGCGTCATTTTGCATATCTATTTCAGTTCAAAAAATCAATCAATTAATTCACTACGTTTTTGAAAATCGACAATCAGGAAATATAACATATAAAAAATATTTATTATTACATGAAATATTAAATATGTTTATGAATCAAGTTTAATCCTTAAAATCTTTGGATTATTCTTTAAAAGGAATAAAGAATCTAGGATACATAGAATTCATTCATTCACCTGAAGCAGAAATCTGTTTAAAAAGTCTTACAACATTAAAATTTGATTCAAATATTTGTTCAAGTTTTCTTTCTCAAATATCCCAAATATGTCATAATATAAAATCATTAACTATAAATTTTATGGATATAATTTCTGATGGGTTAACAGATTTAATTTCTTTACAAAATAATTTGAAAAATGTAAAATTAGCATTTGATTGTAACTTTGACAATAATGATGCATTAAAAATAATAATTCCTTCATTATCTAAATTTTCTTTAATATATATTAACCAAGTTAGAAATTGTTGGAAGCGATATATCATTATTATTTATATCAAAGTTTATAAATTTACAAGAAATTATTTTATGTTGTGGTTATAAAGAGGATGATGATAATAATTATTGGAAGTATTTTTTTAATAGTTTTAATAAACTACAATACATTAATTTTTCACAATTGAGAATTTTAAAATTTATTGATGAAAGACCAAAAAGTAAATCATTAACCAAATTTTAGAAATTAATGGAAAGAATTTAACAGAATTTTATATAAGAAATGATTATAATTCATTAATTTTATTAGATATAGCTGAATTTTGTCCAAACCTTAAAATTCTATCAAATATTTTTATGGAATATAAAGAGGATAAAATTGAAACATTAAAAAAATTTTTAAATAATTGCCAATATTTAGAAAGTATTAAATTTATATTTGGTTGGAGTGGTATGTTTATGGAAACCACATATTTTAAAAATAGAGAGTTTTTTGAGATTTTGGTAAATTATTCACCAAAAAATTTTCATGAATTAGAAATAGTGTTTTATGAATCTAAAGAAGAATTTAAAGAATTGGAAGAATACTTTATAAATTGGAAAAATCGTATACCATTAAAACCATTTTTTTTAATTATTTATACTTGGGAATATCGTGAAGCATTAAAAGGAAGAATGGTAATTGAAAAATATATGAAGATGGGTGTTATTAAAAAATTTCAGTTTGAAACTATGCAAAAATAATGTTGATTCATAATAGAATATTGATTGCTAAACAAAATGTAATCAGATTCACGTTTACCTACCTGCAATTGTTCGTGGGCATTTTAAAAGTAATTGATATGTAAATAGAAATTCTTCGCTGAAGTTATTATCGATGAATTTATACCAGACTGTTGTTAAATAAAGAACCTATTATTTTCATGTTTCCCTACCTGCAACTGCTCTGACTTCAAGTTTCTTCCGTGTATTTTAAATATGTAAAATAATAAAAATAATGAAAACATCACGATCTCATTCCCGAAAAAATTTTATCGACGAATTCGTTTTAAGTATTTTGTAGAAGAATTTTAGGAATTTTCTATAACACACTTGAAGATATAAATTTTATTAAATTTGGAACAGCTAACTACTTTCAAGGATGATACTGTATAGTAGCTACCGTAGTACCCTTTACTCTGCTATCCAAGTTGGCGGCTTATATTTGTGAGATTTCTGTAAAAGTATTCATGAATTTGAAATACGAAAATAAATGGGAAAAAGAATTTTTGTCACTTTATATTAAATTATTAAACTCGGATATTTATCATGTGATACCTGTTTTAAACTCGCTATCATGATAGCTTATATAAATATATGTAACCTAACTTAAAAACAGTTCATTTACATTTCATTTTTCTCTCCTTTTGAACAAATTCACAAAATGTCTTGTCAACTTCCAGTTGATTGTCTTAATGGAATATTTGAATGTTTAGAAAATGAGAAAAATACATTATTTACATGTTTATTCGTTAATCGGGAATATTATGGAAGAATGTTTGGGATGTTCGATATGAATATAGACCATATGTATCAATATCACTTATAAGTACTTTAATTACTTGTCTCCCCAAGAAATCAAAAGAATTTTTACGTAAGAAAGGAATGTTTATTAGCATTTCAACTCAAAAATCTCCATTGTTTAATTATTCATCATTTTGTAGAATTATTTCAGTTAATATTATTAATGAAATGATTCAAAATATTCTCATAAATGAACAATTAATTATTACTTCAGGAGATTCATATTATGATAAATATTTATTATCATTATTATTACAAAAAATATTAAAATGTTTATGAATCAAATTCCATCCCTAAAATCTTTGAAATAAATTCTACAAATTGTTTAGAATTTGTTTATTCACCTGATACAAAAATCTGTTTAAATAATCTTGCAGAATTAGGATTTTATTCTGATATTCGTTCAGATTTTTTTTATAATTTATCTCAATTATGTCAAAATATTCAATTATTAATTATCTCTTTTGGTGATAATGGTATTTCAGATGGGTTAACATATTTTATTTCTTCACAAAATAATTTAAAAAGTTTAGAATTAAGTTATTGTAATAAAAATTATTTTAAAAATTTAATCCCTTCTTTAACTAAATATCTGAATCTAAAGATTTTTTTGATGATTTTGATCAATTACAATATATCAAGTTTCCATATTTAAAAACTTTGAAATTTCCTTATTCTATTCCAAAGGCTGGTCCTTTACTTAATTTTTTTGGAAATTAATGGAAAATATTTAAATAAATATTATGTTTGTGATTATTATGAATCAATAAAATTAGCTATAGCTAAATTTTGTCCAAATCTTAAAGGTTTATACATTATTATTAGTGAAGATGAAGTTGAATTAGAATCTTTAAAATTAATTTTATTAAATTGTCAATTTTTGAAGAGTATTAATACTTCTTATAGCTATAGACATTTAAAGAGTAAAAAATTTTTTGAAATTTTAGTTAATTATTCTCCAAAAAATTTTCATAAATTAGAAATGAATTTGTTTTCACTTGAAGGTTTTGAAGAATTTTTTATAAATTGGAAACATCGTATACCACAAAGATCACTTACATTAATTATTAAAAATACTTTGGATAACAAAAAATAATGCAATCCCTATAATTGAAAATATTATAAATCGGGTGTTATTAAGAAATTCAAGATTTAATATATGTAATAATAGTTTTTTAAGGTATTTTATGGTTATAATTTCAAATAATAATTCTATTCATGAATAAATGGAAATATATTTGAAATTTTTAATTACATTTTTGAGTCTTTAATATTGAAGTCGGATTTCTTATTCTTTTCATAGGAAATTCCTTTGATTTTTAATCCTAACCTTAAATGCGAAATGTTATTGAAGTAATTTATGATATTGTATTTAAACCATACCAAAATTTTATTATTCTTAAATACACCATAGAATGGTCGGCATATCAGGAAGTTGTAGGACATGAAAGTCTTCCTTATTATGAATTTAAAATTAATCAAACGATTTGATACTAAATTATTTTTTAGTTTACAGACCCAAATGCTGCAAAATAATTCCAAATGCTGCATAATGCTGCGTATGAATAGCAGATTATGGTCAGATTAAATGTTCTAAATCATCATTTAAAGATCCAACTCTAAGCTCCAAAAGTAATTCCTCCTAAACACTGCGTAATGCTACGTGTAAATAGCAGATTACAGGTCAGATCTAACATTTCTAAACCAAAAAAAAAGTAATTATATTCTAATTTCTAAACTCTTTTACATTATCATCGTTGAATTTGAAATGTCAGATTTAATAAATTGAATTTTTTATATTACTCTGCATATCGTGCTAGAACGATCAGCAGATAATATCATAGATATAAATTATCGTCCAATGACCGGTTTGTACATATGTTACGCATACGCACATTAATTTAATCGAACTCGTAATAATGTATTGAGCTTATGGAACAACTCGATTTGATTAATCGCGATTAACGCGTAATTCTCTTACACCGTAATAAATTCCTCATTTCATAGTTAAAGATTATAATTACCGTATAGAGTATTTAATTAATGGATGCAGAAAGGAAATAAATGAAAAAAAAATTTCGATTGCAAATAGGGAAAAACAAAGTTGTAATCGTCAAAGAAGCTATAAAAAAATGGTAATCGCGAAATTTCGTTCAATTTACTACGCCAGACCTTTGTTCACGTCTTTTCAAAGTAATTTAACTATAAAAAGATTTCAATGTGAAATCAAATTGCGCCATTATTCTTGAAAATTTTAAGAACTAAACAAATTGAAAAAAAACACGTTCTACCTTTTCTAATTAAATTTTTCATTATCACATATACGTAAAAAAAAGTAATTTCTTGGCTAACTTTGATAAGTCAAAACGGTTACAAAATTATATAATTACATTCAATATACTTATTATTATTTCATTAAATATTACTCATTCCAATTAGCTAATTAGCTTGTCTGCATTCACGATCAGCCAAAAGTTTCTAGTGACGCGATTATATATTAATATATTATTTTTTTTATATGCGATATAATTATCACTAGAATTTTCAAAAATCATATAAAAACTGCTCAATCTCGAATAATTATTTTTTTTTTCTTTTCAGATTCTCATCTTCATCCTCGAGTTTCTCAAGATACATTTTACATTCTTTCAAAAATAATCCACTTATATTTCTCATATTTACTTGACCACTTTATCAGCCTTCAAGTAAATTATTTTTTTTTTTTTTTTGATGTTTTTTGAAAGAACGAAAAAAATTTTTATTTATTATATTATGAAACAACAATGTAAAAAAAAAAAAAATTGATTTCAACACTTGTCAATAATTGTCAATAAGAGTCAATAACTGTGATTTTTAATAATTCGAATAAAACTTTATTCTCAGAAAAAAAGAAAAAAAAATATTCGGATCAATTTTTCTTATAACTTTTATTATTGACTTTCGCGTCCTTTAAACACATTTTATTTAAACTGTTTTGTATAATTTTTCGGTAAAGAATTTTATTCTAACGTATTTCTGCTCTTTTCCTTTTAATTCCTTTTTTTTTTTTAATAATTTATAGTAATTTTACATACTTTTATTATCTTCTATAAAAATGGAACCGTCAACTACTCAAAATTCTGTTCAGCAAAGTTCTATTCAAGAACCTACTATCCGCAAACGTGTACGATACTGGCATAAAAAGTCGTCACAATCACAAATTCCTGTTAACCTTGTCAATGTTGTCTCCGACAACACGCTCGAGCCCGAGATAAAGGTAAGTTCGCTATATGTCTAATGATCAGAATCAGCATGACGCGGTAGCTAAAAATATAGTGTTTTATAGAGAAATGAAATTCCTGCAATTAATGAACAGACCTTATCAAATTCGAGCGTTCAGAATTCAACAAAACCAAATAATATGGTTATTTCAAAGAAAAGCGACCAAGCCTTTCCGAGATCGAATAACCAAGGTTCTCCGAAGTCAAACGAAAAAAACAATAGTCAAGGCAATCCAAATGCTCAGGCATCACCTGCAAAAACTGGCAATCAAGGTTCACCAAAGGTCAACGTTCGGGTTTTGTCACCTGTAACAAGAGGTGAAGAGTTTCCAAAGAACAATGAACAAATTCTTTTATCAAAATCAATTAACAAGAACAGTCTAGGATCTAAAAACAAACGTAGACGTAATAAAGGATCAGACAAAAAGGATTATACGGAAAATCAACACAATTTACATCACCTCAAACCTAATGTATTTGATGAAGTAAGCAAAGCTGAATCATTGATGAACGATCAGAAGATTATTATAGGTATCAAGGACAAACATATAGGAATTCAATCAATTGATGAAATTGATGAAATTGAAGCTGACCCATCTTCTAGCGGTTCAGTCGATAATCAGATCATACTTCATGAAGATATTGATAATAAAGAACTTCGAAGTGTTACTACTGATGAAGACAATAAACATAATGATGTTACAACCGCCATTAAAGAAGATAAGTCCGGAATTGAACAACAAATCACTAAAGATCGATTCATTTCTGTCACGGAACCAGGGGCACATGTTCAATCTACCCGCTCAAGTTCATTATCATTTGTCCGAGTATGCAATAAAACAGAAGTTAATTCGTCCGTTGCCCAAGACCGATCTGTTGAAGACATAAAGGAGTACCAAGCCATTGTCAATAAAACTGGAGAGAAGAAAGTTGAACTCGTTTCTTCTAACGAGTTACCTTCTAAAGCAGAAGAAAAAAGTAATGCTACAACTGATGAAGCAAGTACGTCTGAAATTACCACATTTGTTAAAAAATTTATGGATCTTAAGATAATTGACAATGAAAAAGATAATCGAAATATTTAATCAATTTTCTTTTTTTTTTAACATAATAATTCTTATTTTAGATGCTCAAGAGGAAAGAATTGGAATTCCTGCTGAAAAAGCCGCAAACACAGAATCCCAGAGTATTACGAAACGAGGACTGCCAGCCGGTTGCCTATTCGTAGCTAGGTATATATTATTTTCCTTGTTTTACATAATACATATCACGATAGATCTAACTATTTTCTTATTTAAACTATTTAGTTTACCCTCAACAAAATCTGATGGAGATTTACAGAAGTCAGTATGGAATCACTTCTCCCGATGGGGAATACTACTTAATGTCAAAGTTTTAAAGGACTGGTTATCTCGACCTTATTCATTCGTGCAATTTGAAGTACTTTTTTTTTCATATTCTGTTGTGTTTGATATAAATATTACATGCTGAAAATTTCTGATTTAATTTTAGAATGTATGTGATGCAAAGAAAGCCTTAGTCGAAGCTCATAATACAATTATAGAGGGACGACACATTCGTGTTGAACAAGCACGAGTGAACCGTACCTTATTTATTGGGAGGTTAAATAGAACTATGAATGAAGAAGTATACTCTGATTTTTTAAAATATTTACTGTATTAATTTTTGTTATCATTGTTATTATTGAAAGTACTATATCATCTATTACAGGATATTCGCAAGCTTTTAGAACCATATGGAGCTGCGGAAGATATTCATTTACTAAGAACTTATTCAACTGGCAAGAGCAGGGGCTGTGCTTTTGTTAAATTTTGTTATCGAGATGATGCTATTAGAGCGTATATGGTATCTTTCTTTATGTTTACACAGATTTAATAAATCAAAAATGTTTATTTAATTTGCCTTATTCTAGAACCTACGCCAACATACAAGTAATTATGTGATTGAATGGGCAGCGAATTTAGAAAAGGCAGTCCCAGGACCCGAAGATATTGACAAGCGATCGATCTTTGTTGGTCAGCTCAATCAGGCCGAAGTAACCAAGGATTCTCTTGTTGAAAAATTCGGTCGTTATGGTAGAATTAAGGAAATTCAATATATAACGAGAAAATTCTTGCGAACATCAGGTATTTTTACTTTAATAATTTAATAATTTTTAATTATCGTTATTAACCTAATAATTTTACAATCTAAGGTTCACCTCGAAGTGCATTCGCGTTCATTTATTACGATGATGAGGAGGCACCAAGAAAAGCAATCGAAGCTGAAGTATGTAATTCAAAGTAAATTGTTTCTTTGTTAAGTATTACCTATTTAATTATTGTTTGTATTTATCACAGAACAATACAAAATACTTTGACCGGACTATTCGTGTGCAATATCGCGAATCTCAAGAATTTCGTCATCAGCAAATTCAATTGCTTCGTCAGCAACAGGAGATACGACGAAAAGCTTTTCAAGAATCTTATTACAATATTGTTGTACCTAGTGGACGTCAACCTTTAAGGCCTCCACCATTATCACGCGCGCAAAATTATTACGCGAGTGTTCAAAAGACCTCTATAATTCAAGGCCGAAGAAACAATATCATTCCAAAGGAGATACCAATGATGCCAGCTCCTATCTTTTACCCACAAGTCAGCATGGGAGTTCATCAAATTGGTCCAAACAAAAACACGATGTCTGGTCCTAGCACAAATGGAAAACAAGAACCTAAAGGTAAAGGCCCAGAATTAACTAACATGCAAAATAATATTGCTCCAAAAATGGTACGAATTACGTTTTCTTTATTTAAGTAGCCTTTTGTTTATATATGTGCTATTAATGATTTTAATTATTTTACAGCCTGAAGTGATGTATTATCCCCCTCCTACAAGTATTCCTGCTACTTCTGTTGGAATGATTTCAGCATATACAGGAAGTCCTCAAGGTAAGTATTGATCTTTACGTTTAATTTCCTTATCGTAATTATTATGAAAATAACATTTTTTTATCCTTTAGAATTTACAATGCCATCATATATACGTACACCAGAAGGTCTCACTTATCCGTATGCACCGTCAATGACATTTATGGGAACTATCAATCATAATAATGGAACATCATATGTTCGAAATGATGGTCACGAAACGAAGGGTACCACTACATCTAAAGCACCCCTGGCATCTAATGTTTTACATTCCTACGTACCACCTTATGTTCCTGGACAACCTATTAATGATTATGGGTTTTCTGAAGTCGTAGGACATTCAGCACAATATTGTGGTGTGCCTATCCCAATTCAAATCACGATGCCACCACAAATGTACTTTTATTCTTCACCACCCATTGATCCAGGATATAAAGCGTCATATTTACAAACATTGGAAGATTCGTCGAGCGGATATGAAGCTGATACTGAAATTAATACTCACACTGATGAAGAAAAGACCGCTGTTGGAGAAATAGCAAAAGAAGAAGACCCTTCGAGCTCTAAGGTCCTTGATAACAAAGTATATGACAACGCTGCTCAAGAATCATTAAAAACCTAAACACCGAATGCAGCAAGGAAATATAATAATTTTTTTTTTTTTTTAAAAAAAAATAACAATGAATATTTATTATTGCTTATATTGCCAGAAGAATGTATATATATATTTTTTTATTAAGACAAATACATATTAATCAGATGTATATAATTGTATTTTTATTTCATATAATTGATAATGATATAGAAAATTAATGGGATAATTATATTAAAAGATATTTATTAAAATATCATTTTGGTTGCAATATTTGTATAAAAAAAAATAAAGTTAGTTTATTTGTCGCGCGTACATTAAGTAAAATACCTTAATCCGATTCAGATCAGGTATGCTAAAATGATGATGGATCAGATAATGACGATAAGGTGATTGATATCCGATCGATATTGTTTCCAAGATCAAAATTTCTCACGGGAATACGGAATTATAGTTCCTTGTCCGTAGAATTACGTTTAGAACTGGCTACTCAAAAGAACTCCAATTCTTCACGACCTTCGCCTGCGACACAAAGTTCATATAGACCTTTGAATGCGCTTTTCTTTTCTATTTTAGTTCTTATTATTGCATACCTTCTTAGACAATACCCGCTATTTAAAATGTCAAAAGAGGTTGACCGTCGTGTTTTGTTGCCTACTAATGTTAGGCCAACTCATTATACTCTGACTCTCACTCCAGACTTAGTTAATTTCACTTTTAAAGGTTCCGAAGTTGTTAAGTGAGTTTATTGTAGTATATATTATAAAAAAACATTTCATACTGAATTATACTTAATTTACGTAGTTTTATATGAATTATTAATATTTAAAAATTTCTAATTTTTTTAATTAAACATTATTAGCCTCAATATTAATGAAAACACCAGTGTTATAACTCTTCACGCTAATGATATTGAAATAAAATCCGCCAAGCTAGTAAATTCGACTTTGAAGACCAACCAAGGGTATTATTAAATTTTCTATTAAAGTGCTATTATTTATTATTCACTACTAAAGATTAATTTCATGTTAACAAATTGAAATTGAAATTAGTTATAGAGCGGTAAATATTGCTAAAAATGCCGAAAACCAAACTGTTACTTTAACTTTCCCACAAGAAATTGCTGCCAAAACTACTGCTACCCTTCATATTGAATACACTGGCATTTTGAACGATAAAATGCTCGGATTCTATAGAAGTTCTTATAAGGATCAAGATGGCAAGACCAAGTATATATCTACTCAAATTTATCTTATTATTTATAATTTGAATATTAAGTAAATTTTTTTTTTTAAATTATCATGTTATAAAGGTATATGGCATCAACCCAGTTTGAAGCAACTGAAGCCCGTCGAGCTTTTCCTTCTTGGGATGAACCCGCAATTAAAGCTACTTTTGATATTACCTTAATTGTGCCTGCAGAAATGACTGCTTTAAGCAATATGAACGTAGTCAGCGAAACTCGACTTGGTGATGGTAACAAAGAAGTCAAATTTGCAAGAACACCGATAATGAGTACCTACGTACGATTTCTTTATCTTAATTTTTCTTCTATTAACTATTTTGTGTTTATGAAAGAAATCTTACTCAATTATTTATTTCTTCTGATGCGTTACTCGATAGTTAGTTGCGTTCGTTGTTGGTGACTTGGGTTACGTTGAATCCTTTACAACTGGGGTTCATAATGGCGGCAAGTCTGTAACGGTTAGAGTATATGCACCTAAAGGCGAAGAACGACATGGTGATTTCGCATTGAAAATAGCAACAAGTACTTTAGAATATTTTGCCGAAGGTTCGGAATAAAATTGATTATATTATTGCTGATGTCATGTATTAAAATTCTTATTAAATAATGCTTTAAACTTTTTAGTGTTTGGCATTCCATATCCTTTGCCAAAATGTGATATGGTTGCAATTCCGGACTTTGAAGCAGGTATGATAGAATCATCTTCTTTGTGAAACTAATTATTACCGATAATTAAATACGCGTTAATTTATAATCAGGTGCTATGGAGAACTGGGGTCTTATAACTTATCGTACTACTGCGGTTCTCTTCGACCAAAAGGCATCTGATGCGAGATTCAAAAAAAGTATTGCATATACCGTGTCTCATGAATTGGCACATCAGGTATTTAAAATTTAAAAGAATTCTTCAAATAAACGGCGTTTTCTGTAATTTATAATGAATTTATTTATAGTGGTTCGGAAATCTTGTTACTATGGAATGGTAATTAGAAGTTTAGAACTATTATTTATTTGAGTCGTTTTTTTTTAGATGATTAAAGATAGCTACTATTAAATTTTATAGGTGGACTGATCTTTGGCTCAACGAAGGTTTCGCTACATGGGTCGGATATCTTGCAGTTGATAAATTATTTCCTGAGTGGGAAATATGGAATCAGTATGTTAAATTATATCTTCAAAGTCGTAATTTTTGCTTATGATATTATATTAAGAAATCTATCCTTATGGCAGATATGTCACTGAGGGATTTCAACGAGGCCTTCAACTTGATGCCTTAAGGTCTTCTCATCCTATTGAAGTTCCCGTAAATGATTCCAGGTAATTTATAGTGTTATTTATGTGTTAGTATTTAACGTTTGTCTTAGTTTTTGATCATTCTTTCGCTGTTTATTTGAACATCACTTATTTAGTGAAATTCATCAGATTTTCGATGCTATTAGTTATTATAAGGGTGCGAATGTAATTCGCATGTTAAGTGCCTTCCTTGGGGAGGAAGTATTTTTAGCCGGTGTTAAACGATATTTGATGCGTCATAAATTCAGTAACGCAAGTACCGATGATTTATGGAAAGCATTGACAGAAGAGAGCGGCAATGATGTTAGCAAATTCATGACATTATGGACAAAAGTGGCAGGAGTAAGTATAGATGAGACGATAAAATTTGTCGTTCAATATTGAAGCTAGATTATTCTTTTCTATTTAATTATATAATTAGCATCCGGTATTAACTGTTGAGGAAACGGGAAATACTTTGAGAATCCGGCAATATCGCTTCCTTTCATCTGGAGTTGCTAGTCCTGAAGAAGACAGTACCGTTTGGTGGGTGCCTCTTGGCGTTGACCTTGGGCCAACTGATACACAACATGAAATTGGGACCGTTGTTCTCACACAGAAAGAAATGACTTTGGTATTGCCTGAAAAATGTGACTTTTATCAGCTTAACGCACGTAAAACTGGTGTTTTCCGTGTGAATTATGTTCCCGAACGATTGTCTAAATTAGGAGAGGCCGTTAAGAAAGGGTTGCTTGGACCTAGTGATCGTATTGGTATAATGGCTGATGCTGGTGCTTTGGCAGCTAGTGGCTATGGAAAAACTAGTGGACTGTTAAATTTCATTAAAAATTTTGAAGATGAAGATCAATACATGTGGGTTTACAATATTTATAACCTTAATATCTTAACCATCCTTTTGACAGTAATCAGTATTTTTATTACTTATTATCTTGTATAATTTATTTACTTTAATAGTGTATGGTGTGAGATCAATTCTCGTCTCGCCAATCTACTTAATGTTTGGTTCGAACAACCAGAACATGTTTATCAAGGACTTCTAAAATTCCAACGTCAATTAGTTTCTAAATTAGTAACAAAACTTGGATGGGAATATTCGGATAATGACGATTATTTAACAACAATGTTGAGGTCACTTGTTATTAAGATGGCTGGTAAAGCCAATGATCCAGAGTATGTTAATTTGAATGATTTTAAAAATTATTTGTAATTTTATTTCATAATTCATTTATGTTCAATTTATTGTGATATCTACCTTTCAGTACTGTTAGAGAAGCTCATCGCAGGTTTCATTCCTTTACTAAACGAAATGAAGAATCTGCTTTACATCCTAATATTCGTGGTGTTGTTTTTGAAATTGTTCTATCTTACGGTGGCGGAAATGAAGAATTTGACTCTATATTGAAATATTATAGCGAAGCAAGAACAGCTGATCAAAAAGTAATAGCCTTGACTGGACTTGGTTTTGCTCAGAGTGAAGATTTGATTCAGCGCGCATTAAAATTCTCTACTTCCGAAGAAGTTAGAAATCAAGATATTATTTACGCGTTTAATGGGTATGGTTTATTTTGTATTTGAATCACGTGACTTGTCGCATTACTAAAATGGCTTGGATTCTTTTAGATTACAAGCCAATCGTAAATCACGAAGAGCTTTATGGAATTACGTCAAAGAAAATTTTTATATGGTAAGATCAATTTTTATTGGTTTGTCGATATTCATTTTACTATTTAATTTGTATTTAAAAAAATATAATCTCGTAAATTGTTATTTAGTTACATGATCGATATGCCAAGTCCCTTGCGATTTTCGAAAATATTGTTAAATTTGGTGTCGAATTATTTGCAAGTGAAGATGACATTAAGGATGTTGAAAAATTCTTTTCTAATAAAAATTGTAAAGATTTTGAAAGATCATTACAACAAAGTATAGAAAAGATACGTGCTAATGCAGCTTGGGTTGAACGTGATTCGAAAGATGTCGAAGAATGGTTAAGAACTAATGGTTATATAGAATAACTTAAGTTATATGTAGATTATTTTTTTATTTGGATTGTTGTTATTAAATGAATAAATACAAATAATTCCTCAAATCAGCTGATCAAATAATCGTGATCAACAACATACTGTACATTTATCCACTGATAAACTGTGTAACCTCATTGTGTATTAGGTAATAGTTGGCGTTACGAATTTAGTATATAAATTGGTTGTGAAGCTCAAATAAACGTGTTTGTTAACTTCATACTTTTTTTTTCCTGAATCTTTCTTGGTCAGTACCTCCAAATTATTATTAAATACTTTTACCGATAATATTCTAATATTAATTACTAATTTTTTTAGGTTATCGTTTGTTTGACAATGAGCACTTTTGAACTTCAAGAAGATTACAGTTCAGATTCATCAAACGATACTGATTATATCCCTAATGGTAACTATTATGTTTTGAAAAAAAAAGAGTCGTTTCTTTAATATATATTAAATATTATTTTCTTAAAACAAAAGCCAATGAAATCGATACTGAAGATGAACATGAACTTGTCGAAGCGGCACAAGGTGAAGAAGACTTTGAACCAAAACTGATAACTCGTAGTAAACGTAAAAAATTTGAAGCAGAAATTGAAACACACAATAACATTAAGAAACAAAAGTAAGTTTTGTATCTATTTTATTAAAAAGAAATAAAATATATAAACTCGTTTAAAAATTATGTAAATTTTTTAAATTTAGATTTGAAGAAAAAATTTCAAAAGAATCAAATACAATTGATGAAGAACGTAAAAATAAGATTGATGCATTATGGGCTGAATTAAATGCAGATGATGATGACTATTCTCCTATGCCAGTAAAGCCCGATGATAATTTAGCAAATGATAAAAGCCTGAATGATAACTCTGTTGAAAGTGATATTACTGATAAACAAAAGGTTTATACATATTTTATAAGTTATATAATATTTCATAAATATTTAATATATATACGTATAAATACATTTTTTAACAATATTTAGTTACCTATGTCTAAAGTTCCAATATCAACAAATATGATTACAATTACAAAAACTTACAAATTTGCTGGTGATATTATAACGTAAGTTCATTTTACTATTATTATTATTATCTAAGAAAAAAAAGAAAAAAAAAAAGAACTTAACATTAATATAATTCTTCTTATTAAGAGAACATAAACAAGTTCCTGAAGGTTCAGAAGAAGCAATTGCATTTCTAGAAGAACAAAAAGAAGCCAACGAAGCTTCTAAAACATGCAATGAGAAATCAAACACTATATCAACATCATTAAAAACTTTAAGTCCACTTTCTACTATGATTACAAAATCTTCAAATCTTCAAAAAGTTAAATCACCTCTTTCAAAAAATGGTAGTAATAGTAATGGTAGTAAATTTGGTAAATCTAAGGTAAGTCTTGAGCAACTTGCCACTTCACTTAAAAAAAAACCAACAAAATTAAATACTTTGGAAAAATCAAAATTGGATTGGAAAAAGTATGTTGAACAAGAACAAATTGTTGATGAATTAAAATATTATAACAAAAATGGGTAAGAAAAATATGAATTTGTTGTTAAAATAAATTTGGATATGTTTTAATTAATAAAATTTACTTATTTTTTTTTTTTTTTATTATTATTAGGTATATTGAAAAACAAGAATTTTTGCAACGTGCTTATGAAAGGCAAGAATCTGAGATAAGATCATTAAGAAAAGATTCAAGAAATAAATAAAGTTATAATTCAAGAAACAAATAAAGTTATTTTATTTTTTTTTATATCAAAATTTAAATTGTTATTTTTTTTGCTCAATATTGCATATATTGGATTTTTTAATTTTTAATACCAATAATCATATTAATAAAATTTTTTATAGTTAAATAAATCAAATCCTATAAAAATTTTATATATTTTGATGTTAATTTTATAAAATATAGCCTACTTGTTAGCGAGGTAGAATCACATGATCATAGTAAAATATTTTTCACCGGCATCACGCCCTCTACTTTTTCTTCTAGGAACTTAGAATTTTTTCGGTTAGTAGAAACCTATATGTCATACCCATTATATGTCACATTCGTAATTTCTTAATGCCGTAATTCCGGCCAAATCTACCCCGCTTTAACGGATCCCCTACTTGAGTAAATCTAAATGTATAGTATAAATATATAAAAAAACGGAAAAAAATAGATTTAAAGAATTAAAATATTTATAAAAAATCCTTTAAAAATCCTTTAAATTTTCAAATTATTTATATTGTATTTAGTAATTAATTAAATTATAAAGAATATTTTTATTTTATACAAGGAATATTAGTATCTTATATAATATATAAGAGTAATAAATAGGATTTTATCACCTAAAAAAAAATAAAGTTTAAAAAATAATCCTAATTTAAAGAATATTAATATCATTTGGTGTAAAATATATTTTTTTATTATAAAATTATTTAAATTTTATAAAAGAATTGTATAAATTTTATTTAATTTAATTATAGTAATAAAGTTATAAATATAATTAACTTTTAATATGATAATATTATATAATAATTAATTATAATATAATTAATATAATTTTAAAATAAATTTTTAATATAATAAATTTACTTTATACAGTCAACCCTTCATAATTGCATACCTCTTGGAATCAAGTTAAAGCATGCAATTAGAGAGGGTGTGCAATTATAGAATTACTAATTTACTATATAATGCAGGTCACATTATCCTTACTATGTATAATTCCTGATCTTTAGTAAAAAAATGCTAAAACTCTAAAGTATTATGCTACCAATTAATAGAAAAACATCAGAACTCTAAGCATTACTTTGCCAATTAGTAAAAAAACACCAGAATTTTAAGACTTTATGCTACCAATTAGTAGAAAAGCATTGGAATTCCAAGGTAATTAGTAGAAAAATATCATGCAAGTTATGTGTATGCAATTATGAAGGGAAATATAAATAAGATTGTTCTGAAAAACTATTGCATATGTAGAATATAGAAGGTGTGCAATTAGCATTAAGTCCCAAATTGAGATCAAGCAAAAGGGTGCAATTATAGAGGGTGTGCAATTATAGAGAGTGCAATTATAAAGGGTTGACTGTAATAAATTTTTGCTTAATATAATTATTAATAGACATATCAAATATTTCTTATATAATAAATTAATTTCTAAACTTTTAAAAATCAAAAAAGTTTGTTATATTAAAAGCTAATTTAATATTGATTTTATATGTAATTTTTAGTATCAGTTTATTAACTTTTAAGGATATAACTGCTTATTGAAATTAAGGAGTCTATTTTTGGATATGATCTGCAATTTTAATCACGTGACAAAATACGCGCGTGATCGACGTGACGATCTTCTTGTGTAATGTCTAATGAAAAAAATATTTTGATTATCAAGGTTAAAAAATTTTAGTCATCGTCTTATCAACATTTAATTAATAATGGCTTCTAAAGAAGTAATGTTAGCAAATAATCTTATGGACGTAGACACTGAAGAAAAGCATACGATACATGAAATCGGTTTATACGATCCTTTAGGCATAAATATGAAAATTGCTTGTCAAAATTTATTATCAAAAATTGAACAAATCAATCAACAAAATTCTTCAGTTATTTCAAAAGGACAAATCGAAATTTTGAATTCTTATATAATAAATGATAATAAGAATGAAATAAAAAATACTCAAAAATTATTAGATTGTATATCAGATTTACTTCTAATTCCATCATTAACTCTTAATATAGCTAATTTATTCCGTCCAATTTTAATCGATCTTGTTTCGCGTTGGTTATTATCAAATAATAATGATACTATGGAAGTTGATTATGATGTGATGTCTAAAGTTGAAAATGTTGCTTATGCATTTAGTTTATTACTTCCCATTAAACCCCAACTTCTAAGGTAAGTAACTTCAAATCAATTTTTCTTTTTTTGTTTCAAGTTTAATTTGATCTAATTCTCTCAAATGATTACTTAAGTTTTGCAGTCAAATTCTTTTCACAATCATCCTCATTGTTAGAGAGACTCAATTTCTTAAATCAAGATAGAAGTAGTGAGGTATACGAATATCATATTTCAGACTTTATCATTAGTTGCATTTATTTTTTATTTATTTTCTTTATAATTATTAGAATTTCCAGGTAACTAAAGATTTGCAACGACTTTTATTAACAGCTTATCGACTTTTAAGATTTTCCGGGAGCACTTTTATAAGATTGTGGAATTGGTCACCACTTTTTCAATTGTTGATTCATGTTAATAAAACTATACGATATTTGACAGTTTTATGTTTAAGTATTGTACTTAATATGAGTGATGAGCAAAGAGAAAATGTGATTCGTTTTTGGGTTGGTGCAGATAACGAGATGGCTTCAATCGAATGGGAGGATGGGAATACACAAGATATTGGAATGTTATCGTAAGTTTGTTATTTTCTTCATTTGTAATTATTTGAAACATACTGTTATTGATTTATTATTTATTTAGACTTTTGGAACAAGTATCACTTGCAAAACAGCAATTAAAACTTTTACAAAATGATTTTATAAATAAAAATTCTTCTGAACTTTTTCAAATTAATGAATCAGATTTATCTCCATTGACAGTCAATGTTTCTGGAGTATTATTACCAAAATTGTTTACTTGTTCGGAGAAATCTTTTGTATCAAATGAGCAAAGACTTGTTTTGACAGATACAACTAAAAATAATTTATATTCCATATGTTTGGCAATTTCACTGGGCTCTCCAGTTTTGCTTGAAGGTATTATTGGAGCAGGTAAAACTGCTTTGGTTGAAGAAATTGCAAGAGTAACTGGGCGTGAGCATGATCTTGTGAAAATTCATTTAGGAGATCAAACAGATTCAAAAGTCCTGTTAGGTACTTACGTTTCTACATCCACTCCCGCTTCATTTCGTTGGCAACCCGGTGTCCTCACAACTGCAGTCCGTGATGGACGGTGGGTTTTAATTGAAGATATAGATCTTGCACCTATGGAAGTTTTATCAATTTTACTCCCTTTGCTTGAAACGCGTCAACTTTTTATTCCTAGTAGGGGTGAAAAAATTGATGCGAGGCAAGGATTTCAATTATTCGCAACAAAAAGCTTGTTGCCGATCGATGGAGCAAGAAGATCAGTACATCAACGTGTAAATGACTCAAGTCTTGGGGAAACTTTGTGGACTCGGATAAAAGTCAACCCATTAAATGTTGATGAACTTACTTGTGTTGTCAGAAATCGTTTCGTTGTTTTACAAGAATTGGTGCCAGATATTATCAATGTGTTTAATACTATAATATCGATTAATCATGATTCAACATTTTTATCGAATCTAGGTCGATATATTTCGACACGTGATTTAATGAAATGGTGTGAGAGAATGAAGGTTCTTTTGTGCTCAAGAAATAATATAGTTATAACCCAGGGAATAACTCAAAATGTAAGAGAAGATTTGTTTAAAGAGGCGGCTGATTGTTTTTGCTCAATGATTTCCGATTATGAAAGTTGGATTGCAATTTTGGAAAGGATTGGCGATGCGCTGCAAATATCAAAGGAATGGGTTCACTTGTATGTGGATTCATATTTACCTGAAATGAAATTTGATGATAAAATAATATTTATTGGAAGGGTTAATTTAGTTCCATCATGTCGGAAAGAAGATATAATTAGACCAGGATTACAAAAGAGACCTTTTGCTGTTACCGGACATGCATTAAAATTATTGGAACAAATTGCTGTGTGTGTTCATTTATGTGAACCTGTATTGTTGGTTGGTGAAACTGGTACAGGTAAAACAACAGTGGTCCAACATCTTGCAAAAATTATGCATCAAAATCTTGTGGTTGTGAATTTGTCACAACAAAGTGATAGTAGTGATCTTCTCGGTGGGTTCAAACCTGTTGATGCTAAAATTCTTGCAAATCCACTTAAAGATGAATTTGATAAACTTTTCGAAAAGACTTTTTCTATTCGTCGGAATGTTCGTTTCTTAGAAACTGTTCGAAAAATATATACCGCAAGAAAATTTGATAAGTTTGTGTCTCTAATGAAACAAGCTATTAAAATGGCGGGGCAAAAATTCAACGAAGATTATGACCATGATATGGATGATCAAGATAGTAATTCGTCTCAAAAGCATTCTTCTCGAAAGTCTTCAAATCCTGAATTACGGAATCGTTGGAAAATATTTGAAAACGCTATTATAGAGTTTGAAAGCCAGCTGGATCAAATACGTAATAAATTCGTTTTTAGTTTTGTAGAAGGTTCATTGGTAAAAGCTGTGACAAAAGGTGATTGGATACTTTTAGATGAAATTAATTTAGCATCTACAGAGACTTTGGAATGCTTGAGTGGCTTGCTTCAGGATTCTCAAGGTTCTTTATTATTGACAGAAAAAGGCGACATTGAACCAGTTAAAAGGCATCCAAATTTTCGTGTCTTTGCCTGTATGAATCCTGCTACTGATGTGGGTAAGCGAGATTTACCTCCAGGGTTAAGAAATCGATTTACCGAGTTTTTTGTTTATTCTCCTGATAAAAGACGAGATGATTTATTAACTATAGTCAAACAGTATTTATCTGATTGTGTTCATGGTGATGAACGTGCTTGTACTGATATTGTAGAATTTTATATAGCTGTCAAAGAATTACAACAGCAACATTTAATTGCTGATGGTGCAAATCAAAGACTTCATTTTAGTATGAGGACGTTAACTCGTGCATTAAGTTATGTTGTGCAAATAACACCATCTTATGGACTAAGACGTTCTATGTATGAGGGATTTTGTATGACCTTTTTAACGCAATCAAATAAAGAAAGTGAAATTTTGTTGAAGGGTTTAGTAGAGAAATTTTTACTAAATGGTGTCAAAAATCCTAAAAATCTCATCACACAAATTCCTAAACAGCCGTTAGAAGGTAATTATATCCAATTTGGATATTTCTGGCTCGAATTAGGAGATTTTCCTGAGAATATGCCCCATTATATTTTAACGCCATCTGTTAAAAAGAATTTGGACAATCTTTCAAGAGTTGTAATGAGTGGGAAATATCCTGTCTTAATTCAAGGTCCCACATCTGCTGGTAAAACAAGTATGATCCAATATTTAGCCAAACGTACTGGGCATCGTTTTGTGAGAATCAACAATCATGAACATACTGACATTCAAGAGTATCTAGGAACTTATGTTACTAATTCTGAAGGAAAACTCGAATTCCAAGAAGGTGTACTGGTCGAAGCATTAAAGAAAGGATATTGGGTTGTGTTAGATGAATTGAATTTGGCACCAACAGATGTTTTGGAAGCTTTAAATAGATTATTGGATGATAACAGAGAGTTGTTGATTCCGGAAACTCAAGAAATTGTTAAACCTCACAAAGGCTTTATGCTATTTGCAACTCAGAATCCTCCCGGTTTATATGGGGGTCGCAAAGTACTTTCCCGTGCTTTTCGTAATAGATTTTTAGAGCTACATTTTGATGATATACCGGAGGATGAATTAGAAGTTATTCTTTCAGAGAGATGTAAAATTGCTCCATCTTATTGTAAAAGGCTTGTACAAGTTTATAAACATTTAATGGAAAGAAGACAAGGAACAAGGATTTTTGAACAAAAGCATGGATATATTACGTTAAGAGACTTATTCCGCTGGGCAGAGAGAGGTGCCATAGGATATCAGGAATTAGCGGAGCAAGGGTATATGTTATTAGCCGAGAGAATAAGGAAGCCTGATGAAAAATTAATCGTAAAACAAGTTTTGGAATCAGTTATGAAAGTAACAATCGATGAGCAAAAAATGTACGACTGTTCAAATATGGACGAGTTTAAGAAATACATATCTTTGAGACACGACAAATTAGATATTGTTTGGACTAAGGCAATGAAACGCTTATTTACTTTAGTTACTCAATGTTTAAAGTTTAATGAGCCAATTTTATTGATTGGCGAAACCGGCTGTGGAAAAACAACCGTATGCCAAATGTTAGCGGAAGTAGAGGAAAAAGAATTACATATTGTTAATTGTCATCATAGTACTGAGACAGCTGATCTGCTTGGTGGTCAAAGGCCATTAAGAAATAAGGGAAATTTAAACAATGATCTTATACGTGATTTAATCGATTTTTTAAGAAAATACGCGCCTCAAGAAAACATATGCTTAGAAGAGATAGATTTGAGCCAGTTGATTACTTTATTCCAAAATTTTTGCAAAGATGAGAAGTGGAATAAAGCTCCAACAGTATCTAATGAAAATGTCACTAGTTTAGTAACATCATTACGCTCAAGATGTAAACAAGCTCGCACATTGTTTGAATGGCATGATGGTTCATTAGTTCAAGCCATGAAGAATGGCGATTTTTTTTTACTTGATGAGATATCCTTAGCAGATGATTCGGTTATCGAACGTCTCAATAGTGTCCTTGAACCAAGTAGGACCTTAGTGCTCGCAGAAAAAGGCGGAAAACATGTCGAGGAATTAGTTGCGAAAGATGGGTTTCAGTTCTTAGCAACTATGAATCCTGGAGGTGATTATGGAAAAAAGGAATTGTCACCAGCGTTGAGGAATCGATTTACAGAAATTTGGGTTCCATCGGTTACAGATCATGAAGATTTATTACAGATAATTGAAAACCAATTTTCACACGATAGTTTAGCAGGATATGGCCACAAAATTCTTGATTTTATAGAGTGGTTCTCACATTCATTGAACAATAATCGTACCATCATTAGTTTACGAGATATTTTATCGTGGGTTTTATTCATGAACTCTACAGTAGAACAATTGGGACCGCATGAGTCTTTTATCAATGGAGGAAGTCTTGTGTTTTTGGATGGTCTTGGTTCCAATGCAGCATCAGGTTCATTGTTATCTGGACAAGTGTTGAAAGAATTTAGAATGAAATGTCTTGCAAAATTATCGGAATTGAAGGGCGATCCTAAACAAGATAATTTCTTTAGTCAAAGTTTTACAAATGAAAACGAAAAAATCCATTATACAGAATCATTATTCGGAATCTACCCATTCTATATACCGAAAGGAACATTCGGCAACTGCCAAATTACTTTTACTTTGCAGGCGCCAACGACGTTGGATAATGCAATGCGCATACTTCGAGCCATGCAATTAAAAAAACCAATATTGTTAGAAGGAAGTCCTGGGGTAGGAAAAACAAGTCTAGTTACAGCATTGGCTGCAGCATCTGGGCATAAGCTTATTCGAATTAATTTATCCGAACAAACGGATTTAATGGACTTATTTGGTTCTGATCTTCCCGTAGAAGGTGGTAGTAACTGTGAATTCGCATGGCGCGATGCACCGTTCCTTCAAGCAATGAAATCTGGTGATTGGGTTCTCTTAGATGAACTGAATCTTGCTTCTCAATCGGTTTTAGAAGGTCTCAATTCATGTTTAGATCATCGTGGTGCTGTATATATACCCGAATTAAATAAGGAATTCTATTGTTCTAGTGAATTTCGTGTTTTTGGTGCCCAAAATCCTATACATCAAGGTGGAGGAAGAAAAGGACTTCCAAGATCCTTTATTAATCGATTCACACAAGTTTATATAGAACAACTTACCAAAGCAGATATGCTTTTTATTGCTAAATGTCTTTTCCCTCAAATTGAAAATTTATTGTTGGAGAAAATTATAGAATTTAACAATCGAATGTACGAAGAAACAATGATTGAATGTTTATTTGGTAGAAAGGGTACTCCCTGGGAATTTAATTTACGTGATGTATTTCGCTGGTTGGAACTTTTAGCTAATGATAAAGGCTTCGGATTTAATTCAATTCCTGATCAATATCTAGACCTGATTTATTTGCAGAGAATGAGAACTGTCGAAGATAGAATTCATGTTATTAATTTATTTAATGAAATTTTTGATAAAAATTATCAGCAACCAAAAAATCCTTATTATCATATCAACTCACATTATATTCAGATCGGTCATTCTCTTATTCGACGTCAATCTACTTGTGGATATAGGTATATAGAAAATTCACTTCATATTTTACATTCTCAATTGAGACCTTTAGAATCCATAATGAAATGCGTAGAATTCAATTGGATGGTAATTCTTACTGGACATGAAGCAACCGGAAAAACAAGCCTTGTTAGATTGTTGGCTAATTTAACTGGTAATCATCTTGAGGAATTTGCAATGAATAATTCCGTTGATACAATTGAATTACTCGGTGGATTCGAACAAGTAGATGTAGCTAGACATCGACAAATAGTTATCGATGAGTTAAGAAGATTATCTATTGAAATGACAAAAAAAGTTCTTATTGTTTCGCATTCGAACAATTTATTTGAAGACAATGACGCATTACACGTATTGAAAAAACTTAATGATATTTTTTTTACTTTGGAAAATCATATTAAATTCAGTACCCAAAATTCAACAACAAGTCAGAGTTCTTATCAGTTGGATTATTCAGTAGTTGACCAATTATTAAATATTCTACAACAAATAATGACTAAGTTTAACTTGTGCCCACTTTTTGATAATGAAATAAGCAACCTGTTGGACAATATCACAACACTTAAATCTCTCGAAAGTGGGCCTATTACTGGTCGGTTCGAATGGATTGATGGTGTTCTTATAAACGCACTCCAAAATGGTCATTGGTTGTTGATTGATAATGCTAATCTTTGTAATCCATCTGTTTTGGATAGGCTCAACTCATTAATTGAACCAAATGGTGTCTTGATGATTAATGAAAGAGGACTTATAGATGGTGATGTGAAAGTTATCCAACCTCATAAAAATTTTAGGTTATTTATGACTACCGATCCCAGAAATGGGGAATTATCTAGATCTATGAGGAATCGTGGCGTAGAAATAGCCTTGTTGAAGACGGAACTTTTCGAAAATCAGCAAGACATTGTTAAAATCGGAAACGGACTCGGACTTCGTGTCTCAGAACTTCTCTCTTCTATGAATAGTTCCCAGTTTAGTACAGAAGAAAATTCTTGTATGTTATCTTTAAGACAAAATATGAGAGAATTTATCTTATTTTCTCGATTCATTATTGAAATGCTTCAACGAGGTGAAGGACTACTACAGGCTTTACATAAAGCTTTTCGGCAAATTTATATTGTTAATTGCGTACCGAATGAAATGATGAAATATCTTCAAGATTTTACAAAGAAATACAACATTGTCAATAATGAGAACTTAATCTGTAACTTATCTTCTACAAATTGTCCAGTATTTAATGGAGGAATTTTTATTAAGGAGGAAGCAAGGCTATCTATGGTACACCTTCAAGGATCTTATTTAATATACCTTTTATTTAAATATGGGTTTTCTAAATTAAACCATAATGACTTGTCGTTTTCTTCATTACAAGAATTATTTGTATCTTGTGATTATTTTATTGAGAATACTTCTTTAGATGATGTTTCTTTGAGGAATCGCTGGCTTAGCTTTGTTTCCTATTTAATTCAGTCATTTAATTTGGTGGGAATTCAGAAGATAAATATTTTAGAGTATATCAAATTCATGAATGATACTTTGAGTTGTCATCCACTTGTTTCTCACCTTAATGAAATTAAAATTCAATTAGCTAAATTAATTGATCTGGATTTATTTTATGTTTTATCTCAGGTAAAAGATATTCTGTTTTTAATTTAAGTTCCTCTTCATCTTTATAACATCTTAATATCTTCTTTAGCCTCTTGATGTTACTAGCAATTATCCTTTGGTTATGTTAGTTAGTCGCTTTGATAATAAGAAATACGATAGTGATAAGAACGAAACGATATATAACTTGTGGAACCAATATTCTCTCAAGATTAAAGTGTTTACCCTTATGAAGAGACTGCAAAGGCAAGATTATATCGAAAATTTATCTTATGAAAAGGCGACACGAGAAAAAGTATCAAAATTGACTTTATCCCAACAATCATATTGCTATCATCACGGTAGAATATCAGATAATCAATTAAGTCATCTTGTTGTTGCAAATTTTTTTCCATTCTTACAAGAATTTAAAAATTTTGTAAGATTTTGGATTAATCAAGGGAATTACGATGAATCCGACGTAAGATCAATTATTAACCATGAAAAGTTTTTTTCTTTCTGAGAATATTTTTAGACAATTAATAATTTTCTGTTTTATAATAGGTCGTATTATTTAATAATTTACTTGATTATCATGTGTTCTTATGGGAATTTCTGCAACAAAACTTACTTGATCTTGGTGAATTATATGTGTGCACCAAGATGATCAAAGAAGCTTTGAAACATTTGATTGATAAATTTAAAGGACACGGGAAAAATTTGCTCAATATATGTGATGGCATAACTGAGGATACAGTATTAACGACGGGGAAATTCATGAGCATTTTGTGGAAGCAATTTCACCATATATCACTTTCGAGGATCGATCTGTTTAAACTCAAGAAAGAATTATCTGAAGTCAATTTTAATAAAAATGTCGAACATCAAGGTAAAATTTTTACGACTAATCATTTAACAAATTATTCCCTTATTTTGTATCTAATTAATATACTATCAGTAGATAATAAAAAAATACAGATACAAAAGATAGATGTAGAGTTGAAAGTAATGTTGATAGATGCTGTTGCAACATTGTATTTTATTGATGAAAATCAAAATTCTGAATCAACGGATGAGTTGTTAATTTCTTTACGAAAGATTCCTGAGGCAAATATTGGAAATTTCGTTTGTCGTTTTTGAAATATTATTATAATTAAATTACAATGATTTTTTTATAAAATTTTTATTACTAAATAGTACATTCAAAAGTATTTACGAAGTTCGCAGGAGCCCACGACTCAAATTAAGCCTCTACCTTTAATTGACTATTTTAATTTAATTCGAGAGATGCAAATTATATCACAATTGCAGTTAGCAGCTTCACAAGAAACCGATTTGAACAATGTGAGTTATAATTATAAAGGAAATGATACATTTCATCTTTAAGATTTCAAATTAACATTTAACACATTTAACTTTTCGTAAAGGAAAATTATCGAGTGATTCTTAATCAAATCTCAGAATTTCGTGACTTTGCTTTAAAAAATTGTTCTTGGTCTCCATTAGATTTTGTTCCTCATCAACAGCTTTTATGGATTTATGGACCTGGATCTAAAGGTTATTAAAAATAATATGATAAGAATGATAAACATTTATAATAATGTAAAATTTTATTATTTTGTAGTACCAGATGATAAAGCCAGGGTTATATTCAATAATATTTTGCAGGATATTATATACGGATGGCACAATAAACTTTGGAATAATTCGTTTAACAACTTATATATAAGCGAAGAGAATTTAGGCGCAAATAAATTTGTAGAGGTAAGCTTTCATTTTTATTATTCTTGGTTATAATTTTTAATTATTGATTAATTCCAAATATTTATAGAATACTGCAGGGCCCGGGAGGGTATTCCAAAGCGTTTTAAGCTTTTATTATTTTAATTACACGTAAGCGAAAAAATTACGTTTGTTTTTAATAGATCCGGAAAAATTTTCTAACCTTTAAATTCCGTCTTTAAGTCACCGAATACAATCTATATCTGTCGGTTCTTTTGACACCGAACTGGCACAACTTGTAGAATATGGAAAGCATGTGGGAAATGATTTACTATTGCTTTATAAAATCAATCGGAAATGTTTAGACTTTATATGCCTCATTCAACAAATTAAACTAGTGAGTTAATAAATCACATTTGTTACTTATAAATGGGCCGTCTTTATTACTTTTGTAACAACAATCTTTTTTTTTTTTAATTAGATATTTATCCCATTAAAAGAGAGAGTTTCACAAGAAAATTTTCGTACAATTAATGAAAAACTTGATACAGTTATTAATGTTGTTAATTCTTTATTGAACAATGACGTCATGAAAAGTGAATCATCATCACCATCAATTGCTATAGAATCTCTTTATGTTGTTTCTAGTGGTTTGAAAGAAATAGTTGATCCCGCTTTGCGATCCGTTTTAGATCGATGGATTGTACCATCAATCCTTTTGTTAATTCAAATATTAGAAGGATATAATTCGTTACAGTCGAATGAGGATGTTTATCAAAAAATAGGAAAAATTTGGGTCTTTCTTTCCCTAAGTTTTATTTCTTTGTATATACCGAATTATCCACTTGATCCAACAGCAGAGGCACGTTCGAAATGTCATTTTCTTCAACTTAAACAATCGAGCTTAGAAGTTGAAATTGATATTCGTACGAAAATTGAACAAAGTTTCACTGGCGAATGCGATAATTGTAAGATAGAAGATTGTAAAAAAAGTTTAGATGATGTTAAATTACTTCTTAGACGTGCATCTGTTAACTTATCTTTAAGGCCAGAAAGATCACAGCTTAATGAACTTTTTAAGCACATTCATTATATTTGCAACAATGTTATAGACGAACAACATATATTTGGACTTTTGAATGATTTTGAGAATGAAAATGATCTGGCTGTTCTTCAACGGGAAAATTTGTTTCAAGAAAAAATAATTCAGTTTATTCAACGAATGACATCGAATTATCCCCTTTACCAAGATTTACTGCAGCCATTGTACGTTTCTCTCTTTCAAATTAAATATGGGGTTCGAATAATAGCTTCTTCGTACAAAAATCTCGTCTCTACGCGAGACAAATTAGTATATAATGTGATAAAATCTTTAGTAAATATTACCAATCTAGGATGCTCCAAGAAATGTATTGAGGTTATAACGGCCCAAGAATCATATGTAATTATTAAAGGCCTCATTTTCTCCCAGCAATCAAGACCAGACAAATGGGATCAATATCTTAAATATCTTGTCGTTGTTTTGTATTGCATATATTATCATATATCAAAACGTGGGAATATTATTTTAGAAGATCTCGTTTCCATTCAACGTATTTTTGGTGAAATAACCGACATATATGCAGCTGCTGAAGAACAAAAAAACAAAATTGCTCGAGAGAATGAAAGTTTATATCGAAATAAAACAAAAACATATAATGAAATCAATGAAGAACAATATTCTGAATATGAATTTAGGCAAATGTTTCCAGATTTTAATCACGAATTTGCAGATATAAGTGATGATATAGAAATTAATTCAAACAAAAATTTTACTCAATTTGAGGAAAATATCTCAATTTTGAACGAAGAAATTCTTTTTGAAATAGGCAAATTATATACAAAGCTTGTGACTGATTTCCGTTTAAATTCACCACGAAAAGTTTCAAATTGTGAGATGCCAACCAAAGAAGTTTTCTGGAAATCATTTGTCATGGCACGAGATTTATCGTTATTTGCTGGTAAAATCCTTCCGGAGGAATTTGATGAAGCAATCGTAACTTCTCAAATTTTGGGCACGTCTCTTTTGAAAAAATGGTTTATTGACGGTATCGAACCTGGAGATGATACCTGTAATATTATTAAGAATATTGATTTGAAAATGTATGATTTTTATAAAGATCAAAACATTATTGAAGCCAAGAAGTTGGTCCCAGTAATTTCGGATCTTCAAAAACGTGTCAAAGAATTACTTGAAATGTGGCCTGAGCATGCTATTCTTCAACAAATTGATAAAATATGTGATAGAATTCAAGGATTCACGTTAAACTCGCCTATTGCAAAATTTCTCACTGGACTAGAGATCTTATTACAAAAGACAGAAGATTGGGAAGTTTATGCTAATCGTGACGTATCAGTAAAACTTCATAAAGATAAGATTACTGATCTTATCGTGCAATGGCGCCAATTGGAATTAACTTGCTGGCCAAATCTACTTACTGCTCAAGACAATTATCATGAAAGGACTGCTTACAAGTGGTGGTTTCATCTCTACAATTGCATCGTTCATCCTATTGATTTATTGTGCATCAAGGTTGTTACAAACGAGAGAATCGATCAAAATTCCAAAGATCATATATCTGAAATAGTTCGAACGCTTGATCAGTTTTTACAATCCTCAAAAATAGGTGATTTTAAGGCCCGATTAGATTTGATTCATGCTTTTTACGTGTATCTTTGTATGAAAGATTATTTTCACCTGAGAAATACTAGAGATCGATCTACAGAATTTACACATGCTTCGCTTTATTCAAAAACTGCTGATGCATTATTAAATGTTTACAAGTATTATAGTCAATTTTTAGATCGCAATTCTAACACCTTAAGAGAACTTCGTAAGCCTATTGAAAAAGATTTGAAACAATTCGTGAAAATTGCTAGCTGGAAAGATGTTAATATTCATGCATTGAAGCAAAGTGCCCAGAAAACCCATAGGCAATTAAATAAATGTATACGAAAATACAAAGATATCCTTAACAAACCGATCGTAGATATTATAACAGACTATCAGATCAATAATGTTACGATGATTCATTCTAGAGAAAAGGATGTTATTGAACAAGCTATGACGCTTGGGAAATGGATTTCTAATTGTGAACCGGTTGTGCCAACTGAAAGAATTTTAAAATTGCAAAATTCGCTTAACAAGCAAGTTTTTCCTGTTCCTGAACGTTTCTTAAATATTAGAAATACTTTAAAGAAGCTTCGTTCATATTGTCAACAAGATATTTTAACCAAAATATATTCAACTTACGACAGAGCTCTTGATAATTTTGCTACTGAAATAATTTTGCGTATCAAAAAGCTTCAAGAAGAGACACCAGATTTAATGAATGAAGAGAATAAGAACATCGTAAAGAATCTAAAGTTAATTAAGAAAAAATCTATGGTAGACCTTTTGAGAGAATTGAAACGTCTTGGATTATGTTATTTTCCTAATAAGAATATAATCGAACAGCAACAAAATATTGTTGAATACGTGCTACAGCTTCCTAGAGTAGAATTGCAGAATTCTTTGCCTATGATCAGTGATTTTGAAATTCTCAAGGATCCGTTATCTGTTAAAGATGATATAAGAGAAACCATTTCTACCTGGAAAAAAGCTGATGAATATTATTATAAGATTATTGCTAGAATGATTCATCTTCGGAATATTGCAGCTAGCCACTCAAAGGATTTAACGTCACAGGAAGTTCAAAAAGGACTTGGCTTTTCTGAAGATTTGTTGTATCTTTTAATTAAAGAACGCCAAAATATACAAGCTCTCGATAAACAATATGTTAAACTACTTGGAGTATTGATTCAATTCTCGATGATTTACTCATCATATAATGCTCAATACTCCTATACAAAAGCATGCGAATATTTATCATTTTTCTCAATCGATGAGCGTACAATATGGAATTTCAAGGAAGTTTTGGATGACTTGAATTCCTTATTATTTCATTCATGTGTAATTTTTGATATACAAAAACAATACGAACAGTCTAATTACTTAAGCCATTTCGAAGAGATCGGTACAAAACTGCACGATTGGTTTGATAAAATTTCTTCAATTCGTAATGATTTCGTTCGTTCGTTCGATCGAGAAATTTTGTTTCCAGAATATGCAATAGGGGAGAAAGCATTAATTTCAAAGGATATTATAAACCTAGTTAAAGATAATATGATGTTGATTGATGGTCTTTATCAATTTGCTAGAGATTATTCTTCTCGAATTAAATGTTTTTCTCATATCTTAGCACCAATTTGTGATTATATAAAGAATCGTATTGGAAATCTTTATTTCAATGAAACGGTTCATAATGAAATGAATTTGAACAGTCAGACGACGACTATTCTTGAAAATGTTGCCAAAAAAGTCAATGATTTAATAGACGCCGTCCTTGTGGCTATCCAGGATTTACAAAAGTCATCTACCGAACCAACAAAAGACACTTCGAATTTGTTATTAGTAAATATTAAGGACGAAGAAATTGATGATAATATACCTGATGGACATATACGTCAAGAACACGAACGCGTATTGAACCTCGGAAAACATTTACGTATATCTTTGATTCTTGAAAGATTTGTCACCCTTCATAAACAACTAATCAATCTAACAGATGACGAAAGATTTAATAATATGGATTGCCAAGATTTAATTTCAAATTTGTTACAAAGAGTATTTCCATTTATTCAGCAATACTATTTGGTCGTTCAATATTATTTGAATAGCTTTATTTATCACCATAAGTCATTATGCAAGTTAACATACGTACTTTGCAATTCTTTTGCAACAATTTTCATGAAAGGTTATTGTATGCCACAAATGGAATCAGATGATGGTGAAATAGGAGACGAAGAAAATGCTCAAGGTACCGGTATTGGAGAAGGTGAAGGTAATAAAGATGTAAGTGAAGAGATTGAAGATGAAGAACAAGTATTAGGAAATCAAAATGAAGAGAAGGACAAAGATTCAGCTAATGACCAGTTGAAATTAAATAAAGATAAAGGAATTGAGATGGAAAATGATTTTGAAGGAACAATAGAAGATGTGGAAGATGATGAAAATCGAGATGAGTCAGATGACGAAACTTCGGAAAATATAGAACAAGAAATGGGTCAATTTGATGATAACGATCCTGATGCTGTAGACGAAAAGATGTGGGAAGATGACTCTGTAGACGACATAGAAGACAGTAGAAAAACAACTAATATGGAACAAGAGTCCGGAGTTCAGGGTGAGACGGATATTGTTGCTAAGGAAGATCAAGGGACTACTACACAAGATTCTCAAGAAAAAAACAGAGAAAATGATGTAGGTGATAATCAACAAGAACCTATGGAAACAGAATATCAAAGCGAGGATGATGATAACATAAACGAAGGATATAATGACATTGATAAAAGTGACCTTAATGTCGATATTCCTCAAGCTGAAACATTAGAACTTCCCGAAGATATGATGATAGATGACATAGAAGGAAATACAAGCGATCAAGATGAAGAAATAAATAATGATGATCTTTCTTCAAATATGGATATTGACGAGTCAGAAGTACAGGCAAAAGATACTACGGACAATATCCAAGATGGTTTTAATGAAGAAGCTTATGATGCAATGGAAACGGATGAGATTGATGATTTGCGGAATGACGATTCAATTTCTAATGAAACAAAAGATGAAAATAAAACAGGCACTGAAAAGATTGAAAATATTGATGAGATTTCTGACGAGAATCAACAGGAAAGTTCCGAGGGTGAAATACCAAAAGAACGACCTAATCATAAGATTCAACTTTCTACTGATGATAATCAATTAGAAGATATGAATATTGAAAAAAATGACCAAAAAACTTCACCTAATCAAGAACAACCAAATTCCGATGCACCAACAGAGAATTTATTTGGCGTTGATGGAGAAGACGGTAAGGAAAATATGACATCGTCTAAAACATCTGGAAATGGATTTGAACAATCTTTGCAAGAAATCGAGAATCAGGAATTTAATAATAATAATAATTCACAACAAATTAAGTCTAAAGGTGAATCTAACTCGAATAATACAGACGAGTTTAAGAAAAGCGAAAATACAATTGAAGATCAGAGTAAAGATCAAAGTACAAAAGACGTCAATCCACATCGAAGTCTTGGTGATGCTTTGAAACAATGGAAACGCCGTCTTGACAATATTGTTAAAGGGAGCGAAGACACATCTGAACAAGAGAATAATCTCGAACAAAATCAAATCATAAAAGAAGATCAAACATTCGAATTTCTTGAAAATAATGAAGAATCTCATGATCTTCAAACGATGGGTGCAGCAGCAGAAGATCAGATTGGAGCAATTGACAATGATGAACAGTACTATAATTATGAAACAAATTATACTGCCGAAGAAAATGAAGTAGATTACGATAAATCTCAGAAAGATGAAATGACTGACGTTCTTTCAATGAACGATTATAATCATAATAATGAAGACGAAAAAGGTGCAATTCTTTCTCGGAAAATCATAAAACAGGATGATGAGCATCAATTGTTTGATGAAAAGCTTGATCCTCAGAGTATCCATTCTTCTCGTTTTACGCATGAACCTTTAACTCGGGAAGAAATAGAGAGTTTGCGACAAGAATTAGAAATTAAATTAACAGATTGGAGACAGTCTGGGAGAGATATTACCAAGGCTAGAGAATTGTGGCAAAAGTATGAAAATCTTACTTATGATCTAGCAAATGGACTTTGTGAACAATTAAGATTAATCCTTGAACCTACACTGGCCACAAAACTTAAGGGTGATTATCGAACTGGAAAACGACTTAATATGAAAAAAATTATACCTTATATTGCTAGTGACTTTAAAAAGGACAAAATTTGGCTTCGTCGTACTAAACCAAGTAAAAGGCAGTATCAAGTCATGATCGCTGTTGACGATTCGAAATCAATGTGCGAAACTCATTCAATTCAGTTAGCCTATGAAACTTTAGCACTTATTTCGAAAGCACTTTCGCAGCTTGAAGTAGGAGATCTTTCAATTGTTAGTTTTGGTGAAAAAATTCAATTACTTCATTCTTTTGATCGTCCATTTAGTAGTGAAGCAGGAGCCCAAGTGTTACAGCAATTTACATTCGAGCAAAATAAAACATATGTTCGATCTCTTATGGAAACTTCGATCACACTTTTGGAGCATGCAAAGAATTGTAGTACGCAAAATAAGGAATTATGGCAACTTCAGCTTATAATATCAGATGGTGTTTGCGAGGATCATGAAAGTATTAAAACTCTTGTTCGAAGAGCTGTCGAAGCACGAATAATGGTAGTGTTTATTATCGTTGACAACAAACCAGGAAGAGATTCAATCATGTCAATGAATCATGTAAAATATAAATCAATTAATGGGCGCATGACAATACACATGGAAAGATATTTGGATACTTTCCCTTTTGATTATTATGTAGTTTTAAGAGATATTAATGCTTTATCAGAAACTTTGGCAGATGCGTTAAGACAATATTTTAGTATCATTAGTCAAAATAGTGAATAAAATTGTTTTTTCGTAATAAACGCATGTTTTTTTGCGATCAAATAAATTATGTAAAAATTATTTCGCGTCTTGACATCACATGATCCAATCCTGGGTCTGTTTAAAGACCAAACTTTTTTTTATTTGTTACTAATTAATGTGTTGTCTAAAGGGTCAAAACAAATTTAAATCATTCAGTTAACCATTTACGCATTAAAAATTGACTAGGTCATATTAGTCATTCATTATACAAGAAAAATCAAGTAGAATTATGGCAGAATTACGGATGGTTTCTCGACCAGCATTAGTCGCCTCATGTAATGACCTTCAAATGACTGATCATGTCATTCGAGGTCATTCAAATGACGCAAGATTATCCTTTAGAGATTCAGTTACTTACTACCCGAATTCTGAGCCTTACATTTACACAAATACAACGAAATAACTAAACTAAACTTTTGCTTTTGATTCAATAGGGTAGCTTTATACTATGCATTAACGTCTCGGACCATAATCAGATATATTTAGCCCATTAAATTTTAAATTGAGAAAATGTATTCAAGTAGAGAAGGTCAACAGTGGTTTCCAAATGATACTGTATCAACAAATAGACGGTACGTTGCTCGAGGAATAAATACTGAATCAAGTAAACATCAACTAAGAGGCATTATCAATACTCTAAAACATGCCACAAAAACTTTGCCTATTGAACAACAACTTGTAAAATTTTCTGAAATTCCCAAAACACTTGATGAATCACCTCTTCCTGACATTATATACGGTACTTTACTGTTTTTTGCTGAACGGTTCAAAGATTGGTTAAGCATCATTTCTTTTAATTGATCAGTTATCACAAATTTAAATAATAATTCATTGAAAATAAATTTTTTTAATGATAGTGATCATAATGTAGTACGCCGATGCATCCTTAAAATCCTTAAAGATAGCGAAAAACATATTTCGCAAAATTCACAAAGTTCAGAACTTGAACAAACTATAAGGAAAATCTTTTTCTTATTGGAAAATCAAAGTAATGATCCTATTGCTCGTGCTCTTACGCTAAGGTTGAAATTCTTTTAATTTGCTACTTTATTATGACTTAAAACAAATTGATTATTAAACTAAAATTTAATTAGATGTCTTGGTTATATGTCAGTTTTACTAATAGAAAGACTCGACATACAACATGGGTAAACTCATTCACGAGAACATTCTTCAATGGGATGCAAAAAACTTTTTGTTCAATCTTGACACGATTTCTATTTTTTTACAGAATATTACAACGTTTAGATTCGTCTGTTGAAATTGAAGCGAATGCGGCTATTTTTGCTGCAGATAAGTTATGTTCAAAAACCGAAAAATTCTCCGCTCTTGCCTATGAGAGATTTGTTGCATTACTTCAAGGTATAATATGCTATTGTAAAGAGTATATATTAATAAAAAAGTGCTTTCTTAATTCAGTTCTTATTTTTCATCAAAAGCTAGTCATGTTTCTCTGGCTTTCAAAACAAAGTTAGTGCGCATATTTCGCCACATGCATTGGGATATTAATTTAGCTCGTAAAGTAAAGTGAAATATTATCTTCCTATTATTCTTCTTCAAATTGCATAAATCATATTAAATAATTTATTGACCTATAGACAAGAATCATATGTCTTCAATTGCTTGAACAATGTTCTGATGAGGAATTCGTTTTGACTATATTGAAAACATTGACGTTCTTATCAAATCGCGCACTTGTTGATAGATCTGATCAGGTGAGAAGTTTTATGTATAAACTGGTTATTTGAGTGAATTAGGAGAAAAGATTAAATTTCAAGATTAATCCTTTTTTAGATTAATTTATTGTTTAAATATGCGCAAAACGATCCTCGTGGATATGTTAAGACAAGCTCGTTAGCGTATTTGACTAATATTGCACAAAAAGATTTGACTTTTGAAATTTCACATGTTTTGGTAAATGTTTCTCTTATTTTATAATTTCGAATAATTGTAATTTAATTTAATAATGGTAAAATTGGTATCAGATATTATTGAGTATTGTAACTAGTGCGAAGGAACTTAATGTTAAAGCTAAGGCACTATATGTTTTGACTATACTGTTTCAACAAACGAGACTTCTTTGCGAAATTGCATCAATAGACACAGAGCAAGAAACTCGTTTAGAAGCGCTTCATTATATTCAACAATGTGAAGATTTGATTCAAGATAAAATCATTGAAATAAATGTTATTGCAGTGAAATTAATGTCTGTAATAATAATTGAATCAAAACGAATAGAGTCAATTTCAAATATTTTAATCAGTCCAGAATGGGGTAGGATATTACAGTAAATTCTCTTTGTATGAAATGTCCTTATACTTATGAAATATGAAATTTAATTTTAAAAGAAACATATTTTAGTGAGCTCTCTAAAAGAATTGCAGAATTAATATTGTCGAACACAATCCAATTGATACAATTTATATCCACTAATCAAGCTGAACGCAACAAATATATTAAACTGGTAATTTATACATTAACATATTGTTTTGCGATTCTTTTTTAACACAATAATTTATTTAATAATAGGTGCAAGAATACCTAAAGTGCCTATTTTCAATTTGTTTGTCGGATAATAATTTGATAAAGGATGCGTCAAAAATGATTATTAACGCATTACAAGAATATATTGACACTAGTTACGGTAAATTCTTATATTCTTAAATTTAACTTGGTTTCAAATAATTTGATAAATTATATATATATCTTTTTTTTTTACTTAAGATGATGTATTTGCCCAGCTGTCCAAGTTTCTTCTTAAGATTTCTGAATATAAAGAATCAATAATACAGGAATTGAGAGAAAATATATTTTCTTTCATGAAATCTGATGAACTTATCAATATGACGAGTTCATTTGTAAGGTTATATAATAATTTTTATTTCTTACATTCCTTACAACAAATTTACATATGCGATTGTCGTTTACTCTCTGTTTTAGACTATGCTAGCAAAGACAGTTTTAAAGGCACGTCCTGAAAATGTGACTCAGGCAAAAGAATTTAAAGAATCGTTTATGAAAAGAATTAATCAATTTGGAAATCTCCAGGACGGAAGGTATACACAAAATCAATGGAATATTTATTTAATTGGGTTAGAAGCCGGAAAATCTGGATGTTGCTCAATTATGAGTGCAATAGTAACTAATTTTGTAAATGAGGTAGTTTTTGCAACTGATTTATTACTTCATAAGTTTTAAAGAATTCATTTTGAGAAGTTTTTTCTTAGGTAGATGTTGAAGCACATCGCTTTTGGCTTAGAGCATTAAGTAATGCATCAAATGCTGAGCAGATGATTTTGGAGAATATTGAAGTGATTCAAATGCAGCTTGATTTATTCGATGAAGGTGTTAAATTCTATTCGAAATGTGACACCGAGTTAAGTGTAAGTATTTTTATTTGTCCATTTATTTATATGTATTTGATTACATTAATTCCAAACTATTTCTATAGGGCTTGATGTCTTTGATTGACAATAGTGGAGTTCGTGTATTCGGAAAATGGTTTTGTCAACTTAGGGCCAGATTTTTTTCTACTATGAAACTTATTTTAGCTCAGTTGAATTTCCTGTCTTCAAAAGCGCCTAAATTACTTGATCCCGATGTTGTATGTAAATTCATTAGAATCGTGTCATTATTTATGAATGACTAAAGTAAATCCATTTATAATTTAAGGTTAATATTAATGAGTCTTTGATGCTCTTGGCTCATATGCATGACTTCGTTGCACATTCGTTTTTGGATATCGATGCCGAAAGTTTAGCAATCTTAGAATCGTATCAGATATGCTGTTTAGTATTAGCGTATGCTATACAGTGTCTTCTTATTCCTTCATATCAGAAGTATGTTTTTAATGCAATTATTTAATTTTATGTAATTGCGTGTATTAATTAAATATTACTTGCTATTAGAGAGGAGTCTATTAATCCTATGTTACTTCCATTGATGCGGCTTGCGCATCGGAACGAGAATGATTCTATTCTTTCGGGACAATTTAACGATATGAATTCGCGGAAAAATAAAGTACAATATGTATTACGGGCAAGATGTGTAGAAGTTTTAAGATCTATAGAAAAATGTCGTACTAGTGGAATATTAAATGTGAGAATTAAAATATAAAACAATCCATTCGCTGAAAATTTAAATAAATAAATACCTTTTTTTGTCATAGAACGTCGCGACGCAATTAAGTCAATTTGTTCTTTTCATTTTGGGTGTTCCAATAAATTTACCACCATTTTTCTTCGAAAACAAACAAGGAACTCATCTTAAGGTATTGTTATTTTATATTGTGCATCAATCATTAAAATATTTAATTTTCCTTATTGCAAATAGTGGAGCAAAGTGCCTGCACTAGGTTGGAGTCAATCTGGGAGTAGAGTTTCCTCAACCACTGTATCAGATAAAGAAAAAGTTGTTATCAAATTGGAAGGAATTGTACAATTATCTAAAAGATTAGGTAAATATTTTATTCATATTTATTTATATGTTATCAATACAATAACTTATTTTTTCTATTATTATAATATTAGCTAATAAACGTTTAAAGAATATTCAATTTATTATCTTTGGATCTAAGACTGATATATTTGAATTTGAAGAATTTGAGGAAACCTTACAAGGGAATTTTAAATTCTCTGAATTAGCATTGGCATATAAAGGAAGAAATATAAAACAAAAGGTATTTATTCATTTACTCAATTTAGTAATTCTTATTGACATGAACTTCTTTGAACAAACAATATTTTAAACTAGGATAATTCAGAAGCGAATTACGTTGCCACTACTACTGTACCTCTTACCAGTAACTATTTTACTACTACTGCACTTGTTCAATTTCCTATGGATTCAGAAGGTGCTGGATTTCTTAATATCCATACCAGAATTGTTGACGATAAAAATACTGTATGGACAATTGGCCCTGATTTGTAAGTTAAAAGGTTCCTTGTTAGTTAAATTATTTACATTTTTTCTAAAATTTTATTATGATTATTATTATAGAATAATATCTCCTCCTTCAAATAATCAATACATTTAATAGAAATTTGCTGCTTTAATATATTGAAATTTTGGCTGCCATAGATAGCAATAAAGTAAATGTGAAGCATAAAATCTTCAATAAAGAATCTTATTTACTGTGTACCACATAAGATAAAACTTCATATTTTTTTTTTTTTGATTGATTGCACTTCTATTATATGTAATCATAAACGTTTTTTTAGTTTAAGCAAATGTTGACGAAAACTCTACTGAAAATACAACTACAAGTCAGTCATAAACTAAATAGACATTTTGTTTATATTCAATACACAATGACATTGACAATGACAATTAATCACGATCATAAAGACTTGTCCGTTTTTGAGTAGAAGCTATATCGTTATTCTCATCATCGTTTCCATTTCGGCTGGACGGTTTATTGTTTCTGGGTTGTCTCTCAATTTTGATGTACGTGCAAGCTGTGGAATATTTCTTGCAGTTTGCACAAGGGTTCCTGCCATCACATCTTATCTTGCGTTGACGACAAAAAGAACATGCCATCTGAACACGTTGACGTTTGATGAAAAAAGGATCATCAACCCATACAACAGAAGAATAACTCATTTTTTAATAGTTTTTTTGATGTATAAAATTTTTTTTTTTTTTCACAAACCGATAAAAATATATTTATTGTGGGAAAGAAAAAAAAAGGAGAAACAGATAAGCCGAGATTTTTGGGGTAGGTACATCGATCTCATAACCCTCATCTAATAATTAGTCATGTTTGCTGCAAATCAATTTTAGATGTCTTTGTTCACACACGATATATTTTCTTTTCAAAAAAGTCAAAAAATTTAAGTTCGTATTTCCTTACAAAACAAGATGATTGGTAGAATTACTATGGAAATCTATAAAGAAAATTTCTTAACTTTTCTTTATGCAGAGGGAAATTGAAAGAAGAGATTATTGGACCTTATTTCACAAACAAAAAATGTAAGCTTGATATTTAAGTGACTATATATTATTCACATTTTGTGAATTCACAGATGTAAGTAAATCAATGTTTGGCTCTATAATTTTGACTTTATTAGATAACAACTCATAATGATAACAAAATACTTTATAACTGGGATATTTGGATTTAGTTTCATTAATTTAATTTAATTTACAAATATAAATATTGCAATAATTCACGGATATAAATAATTCTTAAATAGCTTTGTTTTGAATAATTTTCTATTAACAAGTTATAACATAATGGTAAATTTATTAACCAGTTACTAATTACTTACTGAAATAGTTTTTATTTTTATCATACCTTATTTGTCCTTAGATAAAGCTACTTATTTATAATTTTATAACTTTGATATTTTAATATTAACAAGTTTTTTTATAGTCCGCATATAGTTATATTTATATTTAAAATATAGAACCGAAAGTTTGAAAGAAAAAATTTGCTTAACATTTAGAATTTATACCTATATATAAGGATTTATGTATAATGTATAAATAAAAGGAATTTAACTGAATGTTAGTATCTTCAAATATCCTGCTTTCCAATATGTATGTCATATAGTAATTAATACATTTTATTTATAAAATTGTAAATTTGAATTTTTAAATCACAATAATTTTGAACCTTAATATCATAAGATTCAAAATTTTTCACTTCATCCTTTGAAAAGAATAAGTCCCTACTTTCTTCGGCAAAATCTTCTTTAATAGCCAAATATTTAACTCTCTTCTCTTTCATGATATATTCTTTTATATAAGGTAAAATATCTTCACTTCCTACTTGCATTTCATTTCTTATTAATAATTTTTTAATAAAAGTTTTTTGAGAATTTTGTAAAAATATTTCAAAATTACTTGTACTAGTCATAATAGATAAATTTAAATATTCTAATTTAACAGGAAGTAATTGACCTAATCCTTGCAGTATTAATTGATTATATATATCCAAAGAGAGATAATTAAGATTTTTTTCGGCATTCTTAATTAAGTTAAATGCCAGATGAATATTTTGGTCACAAAATCCAGGTAAATCAAAAAATCTGATTCTTGTACAATATTTTAAAATTATTTCAAATAATTGTTTTTGATTAAATTCACTACTTATTAACCCAATATTTTCTAAATAATTACCGGATTTTTGTAATAAATATTGTAATGTTTCAATTTGAAATATTTCTAATTCATTAATATATAAAGATTTTAATTTAAATGGTTTAGTGATCTTGATGATTTGTTGAATAAAATTAGAATTTAAAGAAAGGCAATAAAGGATATGAATAGAATCTAAAACATTTAATTGTTCAAATACTTCATTTAAACCGACAATATTGTTAAAATTAACATTATGAAATATGATAGTATTTAAAGTATTTAAACAATTGGAATTTTTTAATGATAATAATGAATGATATAAAGGAAACTCATTAAAATCAAATAGAATTTTTTTAAGAGTTTTTTGTGCATAAATTATTTGTGAAGAATATTTTTCAATTAATTTATCATTAGAATTCTTTTGGAATTGAAAAAAAATTGTTGAAATTGAATTACAATTAGAATATAAAAATTTTAATAGGGAATAAATTTTTGTTAAATTCGAAATTTTTTCAAGTTTTAAAACTCTAATATTTCTAATAAAATTTGGATTTTGTAACAATAATTCAAAAGAATCATTAAAACATTGAAAATCTATAACCCTATTTAATATAATTTCAAAAGTACTTAATTTTGCCTTATTTTCAATAAATACTTTCAATAATAACTTATAAATTAAAGTTGGTGAAGTCGAATAATAGATTGATCGTTTCTCAATTGGTGCAGCAACCCACTTTTCAATAGCATTAACAATTTTATGCGTGTTTAAACATTTAATTAGATTAGGATAATTAAATAATGTATTTAAAGAAAAGAAATTATTTTTTTCATATTTGTTCACATCTTTTTTATCATAATAATTTAAATTATGTAAATAAATTTGAATAAAATTGTAATTTTGAGTAGGGATTGAAAATGGATCTTCCCACAATAATGGGATTGTTAAACGACACCATAATCTGTTAACCAAAACACATGAATGTAATGTTGAAAAGTCATCATAAAAATATTGTATAATGTCGTTTAATAATTCAGGTAAATCTGAAAATATTTTTGAGCATGCCATATTTATTTGTTAAAAGAAAAAAAAAATTCCAGAAATTCTCACTTATATGACGCACATTACTGTTACACAATACGCAACAAATTCATTATCGGATAATCAGAATTATATGATCTGCCTTGGTAGATCGAATTTACATAAAAATTAATTTAAGAGGAAAGAAATCAATAAGCCATGATTTATCATAATATAGTTAGATTTCTATATGCCAAAAATAAATAAATTAACCGTTGTTAAGTCACACCTATCGAATACGGTAAATATAATACTATGGAAGTAATACGTCTTCAGACCATTTTTCTCTCCAAGGGGATGTTGGATTTTTTACGTGATCGTGAGTAAAATTAGATTTTATATGATATAACGGATAAAGAATTTCGGATTTAACAAAGCGTCAAAAAAAAACTATTATTATTCTGACACGTTTCAAAATTTTGCTATACCTGTTCAATTACTGAAATTAGGCGTGTTACACGAAATTAAAGCGATTTTGTAAAGTAGTAAAACACTGATCAACGATTTTTGAAAAGTACCTTGTGATCACAACAACTAGTTTTAGTTTTATAAGTATTAAACATCAACAGAACATGATTTGAATCATTTCTAGCATTTGAGAATGTAAAATAAAGTCGCAATAGTGTTTCTCTTATTAAACCAAGAATAAATCAATTTTAATATCATTAAATTAATACTCTCAATTTCTCCTTTTTAACAAATTTTTTGATGTAAAATGGGATTCATTAGCTTTATAATACAATTAATTTTCTTGTCATTTTGAAGAAGAGCATTAATTTCTATTGAAGTAAATATAATGTTGATGACAAAATGTATAATTCAACGTAAAGTTTAACTCATAAAAAAAAAATATTATTCATAAAATTTATTAATCTTACAAGTATAAATAAATAAAAAGGCTAATCTTCTGCTTAAAAATTTTAATTTACTATTCTATAAAATTATCTTTTCATAGTTTAAGAAGTATCATAAAAAAATAACTTAAAATCGGGTTTGAATTTAATATTAAATTCTCAATCCAAGGAAATAGGTTCATATTTGAATTACAAAAAAGAATTATGAAGTATCTTCAACTATGAAATTAAGCGATTTTTCAAAATCATAATTATTTTGTTCAAGTGCTCTAACAACTTTTTCTCTGCTATAACCCATAGCCATAAGTCGTTTTACATCATCAACATCATCACCTACGATAGATGATGATGTTGAAGCTTTTATTGATGTATTAGTTGTTGACTTTTTATCAGTCGGTACAGTCGATATAAACTCTGAGAAGGCATCTTCAAAACCAAAGTCATCAACATTTGTTTTAGAGGGTTCCGCAGAAATACCGCCAAATGCCGCGTCAAGATTGGCTTTGGGTTTATTGGAAGATGGCGCATTTGGTGAAAATGGATCAAAATCATCGAATAAATTTTCGTCTTTATCAAAATCTAGCGGAGATTTCACAAAATTGTCAGTTTTAAAAGACGTAAGAGTATTGTTATTGCTAGTTGATGGTTTTGTAAAAGTTGTAGATGCACCGAACGTAAGATCAGCATTATCATCAAAATCTGTATCGATATCAGCATCAAAATCAATAGGAGGAGTTTTAGTAACTTTTGCTTCAATTAAACCATCAAACTCATCTTGCGGTGCAATGGATTTTGATCTTTCAATAGAAACCCAAGTTTCAGAATCCTGAAGTGGTTGGAAAGCGGTTTCAGCAGATCCCGTCGAATCCGCAAAAATAGAAAAGGGTGATTCAGATTCCTTGTTAGAAGTATTATTTGTATTTTTGTTATCAGTATTGATTTCCGTATTATTTACCGATACAGCTTCCGCGGCAGTAATAAGAGTATTTTCTGATTTTTCATTTTTGGTTGTTTCCATCAAATTATTCACATTCAAGTTATCATCTTTTTTTTCATTATTTGTTGTCAAACTAGTAAAATCGTTATCAAACCCTGAATTAGATACATTAGTCATAGAAGCTTCAAGTTCTTCTATGGAAGGGAATTCTTTTGTAAATGAATCAGAACTTAAATCATCATTATTCGAAACCGACTTCACAGGTGTTGGAATGTTATTTAAATTTGCGAACGGATCTGCTTCACTCTTTTCACTCTCTTTAACTATGTCTTGCTGTGTCTTACTTTCTTCATTATTTAGAGTAGACTTACTAGTTTGGTCTTTAGCCACACCAAAAGGATCATTAAAAGTAGAATCAAAGGGGTTAGTTTTATTACTTTCATTGGCTGTAATCTCTTGTGGAGTACTCGATAATTGTTCGTTTAAAAGGTTCTCGAATTCAGAAGGTTTTGAACTTGCTACCGTTATAGGTTTATCGAACGAAAGTTCATCAGATTTGTGGGTATTCAAAGGTACTGATTTGATGCTTGAAGTTCCTAAAGTCGAATTAGAAGCTATGGATGCATTTGACATTGATCTTTTTACACGAGATCCACTTATTGAAGATAAAGACCCACGGTGGCTATGATTAGGTGATCTTTGAAAATCATTGAAGTCAACGTTCGGTTGAGAAGCTGAAATTCCTGGCCCTTGCGTGGTATTTGATGGATTAAATGTCAGAGGCGTAAACGCCCCATTTCCAAATGGATCATTAATTTCATCCGATGATAAGTTTTTTTCTTCGAGGCCTTGCAAAGTTTTAAATGCTTTTTCCTTTTCTCCCTCAACAGCTGCTAATTGCTTCCTATTAATAGCCAGAAATCCCTTTTGTTGTTTTTCATCTTTTTTGTGCTTTTCTATCTCACCTTTAATTGACACAGTTTCCTCTTCTATAATTCTCATTCTTCTCTTTATATCAAGTGTTTCATCACGATCTTTCTGAATATTGGCTTGTAATTGATCTCTTTCTGATTGTAATGTTTTAAGGGCATTTTCTGCTTGTAAAAGTTCTTGTCTAGCTTGCTCAACACTTTCATGTTCTAATTCATATTTAGCTTGAATTTCTCGCATAGCTTTGGTTTCCGATTCATATAATGTGCGAATTTGCGAAAGTTGTGTCATCATATCTTGCTTTTGCGTGACTAATGATGAGATATTAGATTCTACATTTGCTCGATTAGTTTTAAGATCTGCAATAGCATTGTTTAAATTTTCGGACTGTAATTTGTAATTTTTTATTTCACCGCTCTCGAGTGCAATCTTGGTACTTATATCGGTATCACCAAGCAAATCAAATTCGCTCCCGCCTATCATAATTGAGAAAAATATTATTAAAGCTAAAGTTACTTTTATTACTTTAATATCAAAATGTGTTAAGGAACATTATTTACTCTGAGAAGCTGTACTTGAAAAAAATGGACTAGATGAGGCAGCGACGGTGTGATGTAATGAATCAAAGAATAAATCCGATTCACTTAGTTGAGAAGTATGTGGTCTACTTAGCTTATTACCCATCGTTGCTGACCTTTTTAAATCAGTAAATGGGCTCGCTATATTCGGAAAAAATTAATGAATAAATTAATATACATATTAGATCTTTTATAAATAATGATAATGTAAGATAAAAAACTTTGTAAATCATTACCGCCCACAGATCGCATTGATGGTGGAATTAAACTATTAGGTAAACTTTTGGGTAATGGTACACCAGTCAGTTTTTTAGTAATTAAATACATAGCGACCGCAAATTCATCTCTACTGAGTTTGCCAGATTTATTAATATCTGCAAGATCCCTTGAAAAGATTTAAATAATAAATTTTAATTATTTTTCTTTCTTTCTTTTCAAATGGTAATAATAATAATAACCATATCTGAGCCAACTGATCTGAAGGTAATTTTGATTTCATAAAGAAATTTGCTGCCCCTTCGCCTGTAGTATTTCGTATTTTTTTAAAAAGTTATATTAAAATGTCCTAGCTTTGGATATTCTTAAATTCTTAGCTAAAAAAAAAAGTGCAATATAAAGACCTGTAATATAGCCATTTGTGCTTTCTTCATCAAAAAACCGATCATATGATGCTTTTTCTTTATCAGTCACATCCCATGAATTATCCTGAAAAATAGATGGTGTTATTGTACCTGAATCTAATGTCATTTGCCTTGTAACAGGAGATTGTCCTAGCCTAGGTGAACTCAAATTTTTAGCAAAATTTGGCGGAGAAGCCGGAGTATTTATTTCTGTTCCTGATGCCATTTCATAAAATCCGTTGGGGAGTTCAGAAGGAAGTGTTTTAATTAAACCCCTCATAGTTTGTTGTATAAAATGCATGGCTATAATAAACTCTGGCAAATCCAATTTTCCGCGCTCTTTTGTATCGGCCAATGTCCTTAATAATTATTTAAATAAGAACGATTATATTATTTTAATTAAAGGATAGCATTGCAACACCAAAATAAATACCAAATCTGACTAAGCTTTTCAACATTTAACTTTGATCTCACGAAAATGTCTTTAGCTTTATCACCTGAAATAATAATAGTGTTAATTCGAGACAGTTATAAATTTGTAAATTTTAAAATGAAAAATTACCATCTATAAAGCCATTAGTCGGATTAAGTTTATAAAACATATCTTTATATCTTTCACGATCTTCATTCGTAATAATTATATTATTTTGTTCCGGCTTTTTATACGGTTCAATGTCAATACCTTCAAACCGAGGAATAGGTAAATCTAATATATAATCAAAAAAAAGTTTTATCATATGTGCAATCTAAATATTGACATAATATTCTTATTTACCGGCGTTAAGATTAGACGGATCAGGCGATTTACCATTTTGTACCTGGGCGATCAGCTTTATAGCAACACTAAAAGTTTGTTTTGTTAAATAACCTTTATTTTCGCTATCAGCAATTTGCCAGATCTATATGGAATTTTATTTGGTAAATCAAAAAATTTCTAGTCAAGAATAACCAAAGCTGCATTAAAATTTGCAACATGCTAATTAATTACATACATTGCTCAGAACCGGCGATGGTAAATGAGATTTCATAAAGAGCTTAACAGCATTTTGACCAGAAATCACACCTTTGTTCTCTTCATCAGCAACTTGAAAAAGCTGACTATATGCATGTTTTTCTTCGTTTGTAAGAGTAATTTCTGGTCCTTTTTTTAATAAAGAAGAAACATCATTCAAAATACTTTTCTTAAACACTTTTTAATCTACAAAGAAGTTATTCTTTTTCTCATACCCTTTGTTTTAAGAAGGGAAGGTGACCGAGAAAGTTCCATGGTGATATTAAAAATGATATATTATTTCGATCTTTGTAAAGGTTAATAAGCTCCAAATGATAATAATAAATGTTCAATTATGATAAAATTGGATTATTGTTTGCTTACAATAAAAAGAAAGTTGTAAGAGTTGGATTATGTGTTGGATTATATAGTAAGAAAGATAAGTTTAAACTTCTTTGATCTGCTGATCGTCAATAAATTTCTAGAATCTCGACTCAAATGGAAATATTCTAGTAAATGATATAAATATAAAGTTTAAAAAATCTGATAATTTACGCCTTCATTATGGAAGGAACCAATTTTTCAACCGAAAAACTTTTACGTGGCAAATTACAAACTCTTCAAAACGATTTAAAGGATCAAGATGCAATAAAAGAATATTTTGTCCCAGAAGGGACAAAAAATTCAAAAAGAGCAAGCGTTTCATTGAAAGTCTTAGTATCTCATTTTTCCACTACATTTCAACCACAGAATGATTTGAAGATAGATAATAAACAACAAACTTATTTACTTGTAACAATTCAGAAATTTATTATTTCACTTTTGAAAGGTTATACTATTCAGGACTTCTTTGATGCTATCTTAAAGAATGAAGAAGTCGATTTAAGAGTAAGATATTCGAATTGGAAAGATTTTATAAGTTTAATATGTTCTATACCTGAAAGATCTGCAAATTTGATGGCCTTGGATAAGAGCTCAGGATACATAGAAGAAAATAATTTTCTCAGTGAAGCGTATCCCATTAGATATTCAACACTATTTACATATTCAGTTTATAATTTTGATAACTAAAAATAAAAAAAAAAAAACTCAAAGAAATTATCTTTAATATTATAAAATAACTTGATATAGAAATTTATTTGATAAGTTCATGACTGATAGTGAACTACTTATTTATAATAAAAGTGGAAAAGGTGATTTGGAAGGCATGTATTATAACTTTATTGAAAAGGTTGATTGCTATGTTAATAAATGATTAAATAAAAAAAAATATATCTTACCTAAATTTTTATGGAATATAAATTTTTAGAGGATGAGATTAAAGTATTAGTATTCGCGTGCGGTGAATTATTTTCCAAAATATGCAGGATTGGACACTCAAGTGTGAAATTTATTATTTTTTTTTTTTATTTTTCCTTCTCAAAAAAGAAAAGTATTTACTGATTCCCATTTTTTTTTTATAACCACAAACAGAAATTCTCGCGCAAACGATTTATTCTAAGCTGATAATTCGACTTCATAATTCCACATCTCATACATATTATAAGATTTGGAGAAACATAGTTTCATCATTTTCATCACATACTGCTGAATTATTTCTTACTGCTTTACTCCTTCATTTTCAAAGCCAGGATCTTTCAAAGATAACAAATCCTGTATCCATTGAAGATAAATCGCGTTATCTAATACGCAAAGTCTCTATTTTGCTGAGTTTATTAATTGAAAAGGATAACAACGAAAATATTTCATATTTAATCAAATTTAAATATTTTATTGGAGGAAAAGTATTTCCTATTAGTATTGTTCGAGTCCTTTGTTGTTTCTTGAGTTGGGGTGAACTTCACGATCAACACGATGATATTTTACGAAAGATTATTTGTCAAATAGACAACCTTAAATTAAATGTTAATGATGGTACCTGTTGCCCTTTTTTTTCCTTAAAAGAAAGAAAGAAAACATATTTTTCCGAGTGTTATATTAACTTCCCTTAATGTTAACTTCGACAATAGATCTTACACAATTACTTAAAACACTCATATTATCTTGGTCTGATCCCACGTTTATAAAACACGCGTCGAATTCCACGCAAATATGTATGTTAGAGTATCTATTTAAAAATGATAATAAGAATTATAATGTTAAAACCAAATCTACGTAAAAAATCTTTTTCTTAACAGACATTACGAGCGTCATTCTGATAATTTTTGGGTATCTTCCAAAATCTACATTGATTAAAGCCGCGATTTCAAAAGAAATCACTCCCGGGATCACTCAATGGTTACAGAGTACATCTGAAGAATCTAGGAAGCTAGGAATGGTCCGTGTATAAATTCATCTTTTGTTTTATTATATTAGGCTCAAATATGGGTAATTGAGATTTCACACGTTTATGACATTATGCAGATGTAAAGAAATAACATGTATTTAAAAAAAAATGGTTAAATAGGTTACTGCAGAAATGTTATCAAAATTAATTGATGTATCAGAAAATGTTTTAGACTTTGAATTAAATCCTGAAGACAAAGATGTGAAATATTTAAGACAATTGGTTGAACTTAAGGATGGAATCGTAAATCTGCCTGATATCGACTACGAAGACAAAGTTGAAGGTATATAAAACCTTACCATTAAATATATATATCGTTTCATATTGAAAAAGTTAAAATATTGATTTTTATTAAGATGATTTAAATGGTGAAAAATTTTCTTACCATGAGGATGGGAATACAATCAACAATGAACTTGAATCGGTTACACATCAAAATGAAGTAAAGAGCGGAGTCTCTGCTGAAATAGGTTAAAATAATTTTTTCTTTCAAGCACTATTGAAAAAAAAAATGGATTATAACAATTGACATTATATATATTTTATGAAATAGAGAATAATAATGAAATGCGTTTAGTTGATTCTGATGATGAAGATGACTTTGTTCCGTATCCGATGAGTGAAGAAAGTGATGATGATGATGATGTTGTTGAACCAATACCACAAACAAAGAAAAAAAAGATACTCTCACCAGTGTATTTATGTTTCTTTTTTATTTCATCAAAAATTTATCGCATTTTGTATCTCATATCTCAATTCAAATTTATAAAGCTATATTATAGATTTATTATCTTATTTAAAAGCTTCAGATGACCCAGATAAATTGGAGGTAGCAATGAAAGCTGCAGAAAATTTGATTAGAGAAAAATCAGATTTTGGAACAGAGTTAGGTTGTATATAACTTCTATCCTTTTTTTCCTTTAATTTTGCTAATAAAAAATTCCTCTTATTCAAAGACGATCATGCTATAGAATTAGCCAGAGTCCTTATTGGATTACAAAATAACTTTGATTTGAATAGATTTGAAGAGAATAGACACGCAGCGATGGCTGCAATTATATGTGGAAGTCCGAAAATCGCTGTACCGTAAGTTAATTTGATGTAACGTCCCAATTTGTTACATTACTTTTTTAATAATTACTTTTTTAATGATTTTTTTTTTTTTTTATACAGTTTTATTATTCAACAATTTTTTGAAAAGAAATATTCTCTTGCCGAAAGGTATATGATTTTGTCAGTATTATCAACAGGAGCGAGAGAATTAGCTGGACTACAAGTAAAAAAGGTTATTTTGGTTTATTTTTCGTCTCATCACACTTTGTCGTGTATTAAAATGTTTTCTCTTTTATTCAAGAGCATTGAAAATAAAAAGGAATTGGATATTTTGTCTCAAGAAATTAGTGAACTTAATCTTACTCCCCTAAAAACTTTTAAGAATGATAAAGTTCGCAGATTTTCTAGTAAACCTCTGGTCGAATCAATGCGTACAACTTCTGTTAATAGATTTAATGAATTGGCAGCAAAAACTTTCTTTTTCCCATTGACGGCTGGATTTTGGAATCTTGCACGTGATAGGTTAGAAAACATTTTCAACAATTTCAGTATGGTGAAAAATTTTTAATATCTATGGTTCATCTTTTTTAGGTGTACTGGTAACTTTATGAATGATCCTACTTTAGTTCAAAAATATGTCACGACGTTAGGTATAATTGTTCAATGTTCAAGTAAGTTTATATTTTGTTAATAAAATTAAATTAGAATATCTTTTGAAAATTTCAATAATAAATCCATTTTTTTTTTTTCAATATAGTAAATACTATTTCTCTTTCACAAATAACACGTGAATTTTGGGATTTAATATTTTCTTTGAGATTTTTTGATGATCCGACTGTATTATCTTCAATATTGTTTGGAATAAGTGTAATACTTAACGTTTTATCGGAAAGGGAATTAGCGGAATCATTCGGTAAAGAATTGGTTGAATCACAACAATGGGTTACGAGTAAGTTAATTTTTTTAACTTAAATTTATTAAGATCACAATTGGACTTATTAATGTTAATAATAATTTTTTTTTTTTAAAAAAAAAAAATATTTTTAAGCTATATTTGAAAATAAAATAAACGAACAAGTACAATCAATGGCTGCGTGGGTTTTAGTTAAAATCAAAGAAATTATTAAAGAATATCAGGTATTATTAATGGGGAACTTATTACCAATTACATAATCGTATTAATTAATGTAAATTTAAAATTTTGAAATTATTACAATTATTTACAAGTACACAAATAAATAGTATAATATTTATTCATAATTTCCAAATATATATATACATATATATTTTTTTTACACTTACAAATATTACAATATGTTGTCACAATGTCTAAATACAGTTGGACACAACATATATCACAGAGATAGTAATAATTTAAATTTATTAATTTCTACCAATCCATCTTTAAGAAATCCTAACCAAAATAACTTAAGAAAGGAGAAATCATTATAGTAAATCCAACAGTAAATATCAGTATACAAATATCTTCCCAAAGACTATTCCAAATTAAATTATATCTTAATAATACAGTAAGTACATCAGAAAATGGTGAAGGTAATTTACGTGCAAATTGAACCAATGTTGAACTTTGAAATACTCGATCCTATTACATACAATATTAAATTATATTAAATATTTGTACAAACAATATTACATCTAAGAATTGATGAACTTAAAATTGTTACCTGTTGAAAGAATATTTTAGAAGATTGTAATATAAGTTCCACAGTTATAAAATACCAAAATACACTCTATTTTAATAAATTAATATAAGTTTAAATAATTATTCGATATATATATGCGCAAGTAAGTTATAATTAAAGATTAAATTAAAAATATTACCATATATGGAATCCTTTCGGTAGCAATTATATCTTCGGGTCTTTCATAACTCAGTAAGTAAAATCTGTTCCAAACGCCTTTTTCTCTCAATGATTCTCTCCAAACAATTAAACGACCCAACAATATCATTGCAATAAAATGTATAACTTGCCATAATTTCGACTGTAAATCCAAATTTTGTTGTTGATTAGTATTTCCAAATGGACTAAAAAATTGCTGAAAAGGAAAAGGAAGTTGTTGTAATTGCTGTTGTTGTTGTTGCAAAATATCTTGTTGAATATATTCATCCTGTGCAGTCAAAAGCGAATTATATTGATATTCACTACCTCCAATAGTTGATGCTAATGAAGTAGCACTACTATTTCTTCTTTGATAATTTCCTGCAGCTAGATTACCAATAATTTGACGAATATGTTCATCTTGATCAATGTATCCGTTTGGTTCATCTTCACCTAACATATTAGATGTTGTTGGTATTGTTGGTATTGTTGGAAGAGTCGGAGTTTGTAGAGAAAATCTGTTTGATGTTATCGGACGAACTGAATTATTATCTTCTTGTAAAAAATTTTGCGGTAGTGGTCCTCCAGACCAATCTGGAGGTTCGGCATCACTATTAACTCTTATTCGAGGAAATACTCTTTCAGTAGCTATACTTGCATCTGTTAAAGGTTCTACACGAGAACCAACCATTTTAGTAATGGATTCGATGTTTTACAGTAAGATCATCGTAAATAATATTAAAATTAAAAAAAAAAATCTTGATTCTTAAAGATTCAATTATTCTACTCTCAAAACACTATTATAATTGATCCTTTCGCAATCTAATTTAAAAAATCACATACCAAGATTTCCTGTATTTCTTCTCCTTGGTAAGAATGGATTTTCTGGTGGTTCAGTACTAGTAGGAGAAGATTTTTGACTGTGTTGAGGTGATGATTTCCTACTAACAAAAGGTGAACTTAAAGTAGAAGAAGTTTCTCCTACTGTACTAAAACTAGGATTATGAGTGGCTGTTATACGATGCAATCTACTACCGGCATCATTTAAGATTTTTCTTTCTCTTCTTGCTCTTCGTCTTTCAGCGTCACTAACAGATCTGCTCTTTTTGGGTGGGTTAGGTTGTTCATTTTCACTAATATTTGGAAGGTTTGTTGCATTTGAACTTTCTTCCGTCATAATTTACAAATTATTTTTTTTTTTTAAAACAAAAAAAAAAAAAAAAAAAAAAAAATTAAATTAACAAAATGAATTTTGTTTCCTATTGTTCGAAAGTGAATTTTTTTTTTTTTAATTTGAAATCATATGATTATTGTGGCTTGCAAAGAAATTTATTTCAGCTTCCAAGATCGGAAATTATTTGTGCCCGATCATTATACACAAAAAAATAAAATCAGCTGAATGTTTCACAAAAAGAAAAAATTTTTTTTATTAAGAATCACGCGTTTAGGAAATAAAAGTTCACAAAGGGAATGGAAATCAAAAATTTAAAAAAAAAAAAAAAAAAAAAACTTAAATCTTTATTTTGTGTAACAAATAAGTTTTCTCGTATTTTTAACGCCACAGCTTACATATTCTAACATAATTAAATCGACCAAATTTTTTAGCTGTTTAAACTCGTAAAATCCCATAAAAAACTTGCTAAATGCTTAAATAATATTGCTCGGGAACAAAACTACCGACATTAAATTAATTCATTAGATGAATCAGGAAATTAATGCTTACCATATTTCTTTTTGAGACATTTGGGTTAAATCTCAGAAGGGAAATTCCGATATGGTAAACTTGTGATATCATAATAATTTATATGGTAAGATGTATATAAATAACTTGATCAGATATATTATTAACAAGAATTACCTGATAAATTTTATTTTTATGTCCAAATCCTTAAGAACATCATTCTTAATATTTATAGGCAGCATTGTCCATTCGTACACTGAAAATATACACAATAATATATAATGATTTTGGATAATAACCTTAGATCCCACAATAAAAGGAAATAAGGACGAACTTACACCATTAGTTTAATTGAATTGAAAAGATAGTGATCATTCAGAAATATTGTTATTATTGTTATTATTGAATGAATCTCGAATTTTGTTGTTTGAGGGTAAGGAAGAGGGAGGGAGAATAATACCATACAAATTATTCGCTGAAGTACAAAAATAAAACCCTTAGTCTACCAATTTATGAAAATAATAAAAAAAAAAAATGAAAGACAGAAAAGAAAAAAATTAAAAAATAAAAATGATTGTGTTTTGTTCATGCTTGTCTCCAGAATGGATCGGCGGGAATACCGAAATGTCTATCAATGAGGTTGACGCGTCGTTTTTTTTGGTGATGTAGGCTAATAATCCAAGAATGATGACAATTTCAGATGATCGGAGGGAAATGAGTTTTTGTTTCCATTGGTGTTTGTCCTGTTGTTCTTATAATAATAACTTCGATAAAAAAGGACCGAAAATGCGCAAATCGAAATATTCATCAATAAAACGTAGATTTGATTACTATATGCCAAAAAATGCACAAATCTCAAGAAAAAAAAAGATGGAACACGGACATTAAAATCCATGTACGTCATTTTTTTTTATCTTATAGAACTGTAACTTTCAAACCTATGAGAAGTAAATTTGTGCAAGAAGATCCTTAATAATAACCTAGATCTTTGAAAGAACACGAACTGCGCCTCCACAGCCTCTAGTAACTGACACCACCGATTCGTCCTAATGAAACCTCTTTGAAATATCAACACTTTTAGTTTTCCCGTAGCGTTAATTATAATCGCTAGCCAAATCCAAAAAAGTTATGTTACCCAAAATTACACTTGAAAATACCACAGAAAATCCCTATAAGCATCCAGCGAACATAGTAAACAAAGCCTCCAATTTCCCATTGCCCTTACGTATTATTCGTCATAATCATCATAGTCGTCGATTTTTTCAGCGCAAATACAGCGTCCTGCACGACGACATTCCGGGCTCCACATAGCGCCGCACCTTTTCTTCTTCTTGACGACTATTTCAAAATCGCTTTCTTCTGAATCATAAGAATCCGATTCTTCAACAGAAGAATCGGAATATTCATCTGAGGAGGAAGAAGAAATGTCTGCTTCATACTCACTATTGTCGACTTCCGAAAACTCGGGTGTTTCAATCGACTCAACTTCTAGTTTGTGAGGAGCGACTGATTTATTGAGGTTCACTTCTTGAATATTATTATAATCAGCTATGATAGGAGTTTCTGTTGTATAAGGTTCAGATAAATTGAAGGGGAATAACTCCAAGAAAACTTCCCACTCATAATTAGATTTTTGTCTCTTTATGGGAATAACTAATTCCTGTAAGAGTTGAGGTTCAACTTGTTCTATACTTCGTTTTACTTGCATTTTTATAATAAAATTTGTTTTAAAATTTTGAGTATATTTGAAAATATTTTTTTTTTTTTATGAATTAAAAATTTTCACTTAAAAAACGCGGGAGCAGAAAAATGGAAAAAAATTTTTTTTTTTCAGTTGGATTTTTTTTTTTTTTTTTGGAAAAATGAATAAAAGCAAGACGAGATCATCAATTGATTGGTTGTTCAAAGGGTTACACGCACTGAACCGATTTTAGTTTACGAGGTAAATTAATTAGCCTCGAATTTCATCATAAGTCCCTTATTGATAACCTCATAAAAAGTTCTTTTGATAGTTATACTTAATTAAAATGGGCAAATCAAAAGGTCAGGGAGGAAGTAGTAAAGGAAAAAGTAATAAAAAAACCGCGGATACTGAGGGTATGTTTGCGTTTAATTCTTTTAAAATTCAATTAAATTATTTAATTTTAATTAACATTTTAATAGAGGAAAGTTCAGGGAAATCTAATAAATTGAAAGCTGCAAACAGTGTGAAAGTAATTAAAACCAAATTTACCACAGCAAGTTTAGCCAATTATCAACCATTTACTTATCCTTAAATGGAAAAATTGTTTTTTCATTGCAGGTTAGACATATATTGTGTGAGAAACATTCTAAAGTAACATGATCATTTTTATTTTGTTTTATATAATATAATTCTTTTGCGTTTAATTTACCTATTTCAAATCATATTTTTTAGATCATGGAGGCTTTAGATAAATTAATAGTTGAAAATATGCGATTTGATAAGGCAAATATTAGACTATCATATCAAATTTCATAACCAAGACTTTTATTATATAATCATTATTTTATTCTTTATTAGGTTGCGGAATTATATAGCGAAGATAAAGCGAAACAAGGAGGTTAGTAATATATTAATGTTTTTAAAATGAATAATTTAAATTGATCACCTGGATAATAAATAGTATTTAATGATTTTTTAGGTAGTTTAGGTTGGATGAACCGTGGATCGATGGTAGGAGAATTCCAAGATGCCGCATTCGCATTACAACCAAGCACTTTAGGTAGTTTAATGGTTTATCTTTATCAGTTATAGACTTATATTTTATTAATTTGCTGATTTATTTCGTATGTTAACTATTCATTATAGATAATCCAATTTTTACAAATCCACCTGTACGTGTACAATAAATAATATTTATAGTTCTTTAAAATATCAAATCTTAATGACTGATTTGTGTTTTCTATTTGTTAATTTTCAGATAAAAACAAAATTTGGATATCATTTAATATTGGTGGCAAGTTATTTATAGAAATATAATATAATATATATTAATTTATTTATGCATATATTTTATTTTTAATTTTTTATAATTTGAATTTTTAGGAGGGTCGAAAATAATTAATGTATGCAATATTACTGTGAAATATAACTGTAATTAAGGGATTTTGATTTTTAAGATGATGTAGGTTAATTCACGTGAGTTTTATATTCATGCATCAACATGTGAAAGACTTTGTTGCTCTGAAACTGTGCTCCAAATAAACCGAAAAAACGTTTAATCACGTGATGCGATACTAAGACGTTGATGTAACATTACACAATATTTTATTTTTCCGAGTTTATTAATTGGGTGGTGGCTCGTGATTTTTCTATCATTCATTTATATTTTAATAAATAGGTTTCATAAATCAATTATAGATATAAAATCAAAGACATTATACTTTAAAAAAATCATCTTTAGTATAGAAGTTTGATCACCAAATTTGAATACACGAAAAAAATTATCTATGAAGACGTTTTAAGATGATGAACTTAATGTAGAATGTTGGCAAAACCATTCGCCCTTACACAAATACCATGGGTCCACTGTGCTTCTACACATGACCTCCAAGAACGCATCATTTTATAGTAGCACCCATGTAATGTACCCCTCAAATACTCCTCAAATTCGACACATTATAAGCCTTTATTTACACATGTTAACTATTGATATTAATGCGCGTTTTGATTGTCAGCAATCAAAAAATTCTGATGTATGCACTAGAAAAGCCAAAGATCCAAAAACCTTGAGAAAAAATGATCCTTTTATCTCCGCCGATTCAATTCATCCAAATAAAGAAATAATATTCTATTATTATTTATTATAAAACAAAAAGTAGATTCATGCATCATTCCAAAAGTAAATTTAATCGGAGACAATAAAAAAAGAAAACATCATTGTCTAATAAAATTTACGTTATCAGATATTTCATTAAAATATGTATTATATAAGTAAAGTATCATCAAAAGTTCAATGATGCATGCATGTTAAAATTAATTTAAACTTATTTAAAATTTTTGAGATTATCATATTTTTAATTTCTTTAAATAGAAAATTTTTTTTTTTTTTGCAAAAATAATAATATCAATTTATTAACTGATAAAAGAAAATTTTATAGATACAATTTTCTTTTTTTCTTTTAGGTAGAAGTTTGAATGTTTTAATAGGCAATAAAATTTACACTGTACATGATATGCGGAACACCTAAACATACATCGCTTAGACATTCCTAAACATTCCTAAACATCCTATGTATAAAAATCGAAAGATAAAGCTTATTTATACAAAGCTGGTCAATTTTATAAGTTATCATAAGATTATTTATAAAACTTGCTTTATTGATTATATTAATATGCTTAGATTAATGCTTTAACTTATGCTTATAGTTTTTTTTTTTTATCATCGATTTATGTTCGCTATGCAACAAACTCAATATGTAAATATTTAAAGTTTCATAAATATCATAAATAACCTTATTCAATAGTAGAAAAAGACCAAATTTGACATCATACATCTAACTACATTTGAGTCTATTAGGTAATCATAATTTACTATATATTAAGTGCCGAAAAAAAAAAAAAAATCTAAAAAAAATCTTTTTTTTTTTTAAAAAAAAAAAAAAAAGAAAAAAAATAATATTCGTGTCGTTATTAAAAAAAAAAAAAAAATATGAGATACATAAATAATATTGAAACCTTATATATAAAAGATGATGATGAAATATCATTGTTATCAACGGATACGGAATTTTCATTTTTCGCGACATCGAATCATACATCAACTTCAACAACAAGCCCAAATTCTCCTATATCGATAATAACACATGGAATAAATGTACAAATGGATAATATTGAATTACATATATTTAAATTAAATGATCCATCAATTATCAATATGATAGAAAAACAATTATGTAAAGTGAATGGTATAGAAAATGTTGAAATTAATTTTGCAACAGGAAATGCTCTAATAAAATATGACAAAAATTTATTAGGAATAAGAGATATAATAGAAAAAGTTGAATGTTTAGGATTAAAATGTAAATTAATTAATAACGTTAAATTAACTCAATTGGAATATTTCACCAAAAGAAAGAGTATTTTAAAATGGAAGAATTCATTTTTTTATTCTTTATCATTTACTATACCAATTATTATTATTTCCTTGATACAAAATATTGTTGATGTAGAATTATTTCATGGTTTATTCATTGGTGATTTGATCTCATTATTATTAAGTATCCCCGTACAATTTGGATTCGGAAAAAATTTTTATATTAAATCATTTAAAGAACTTAAACATGGGAAATTTACAACGGATATATTAATCATAATTACATCTTTATTTTTGTTCATTATTTCTTGTATTTCAATGATTTATTCAATTTTTAACTCATCACATCCTTTGGCAATGTTTGATATATCTACCATGTTAATAACTTTCCTTATGTTAAATCGTTATTTAGAAAATTTAATCAAAAGAAAAAGTTTGGAATCTATAACAAAATTATTATCTCTCATTCCTGAAACCACAACAATTCTTTATATTAATTCTATAACTGGAGATGTCACGGGAAAAAAAATCATTCCAACAGAATGTTTACAAGTAGGTGATATAATAAAAATTACACCAGGAATTATTATTCCTTCAGATGGGAAAGTTGTATCAGGATCTTCTGATATTGATGAATCAATTATAACTGGAAAAAATATTAATAATAAAATAGGAAGAAATGTTTGTTGTGGTGATGATGTTTTTGCTGGAACCATTAATGGATCAGGATCTTTTGAAATGCAAATTATCCGTGCGGGAAATGATACTATTTTATCACAAATTATTAAATCTGTTAAAGAAGCTCAAACGAATAAAGCTCCTATTCAATTATTTGTGGATAAATTTATAACTTATTTCATTCCTATAATTTTATTATTAGGAATCATTTCTTTTATTTTATGGAAAGAATCAAGTATCTCAATTATGATTATTGCTTGTCCTTGCGTATTATCTTTAAGTGGTTCAATAACTGTTATGATTGGTACAGAAATTGGAGCTCAAAATGGTATGTTAATTAAAGGAGGAAGAATATTTGAAGTTGGATCCAAAATAACTGAAGTAGTTTTTAATAAAACTGGTATATTAACTCAAGGAAAATTTGATGTGGCTCATTATGAACTGAACTTATCAGAAATCACTCCTGAAACATTTTTTACAATTATTGAAGCTGCAGAATCTTCAAGTGAACATCCAATAGGAAAAGCTATAGTTGAATTTAGTAAACAATTATTGAATTCAAATGAGAATGAATATGATATTGATATTAATAATTTTGAGTCCATGACAGGATATGGAATTAAATGTGATGTTTTACTTAATACTGCTGATCATTTTTCATCTTACGCTACTTCAAAAATTTATAACGTTTTAATCGGAAATCTTGAATTTATTTCACAATTATATCAAATTGAAATTCCTCAATCAGCTTTGTTAATTAAAGAAGAACAAGAATTATTAGGTAGAACGACAATATTTGTCGCTATTAATGATTCTTTTATGGGTTCATTATTTTTATCAGATTTAATTAAACCCGAATCAAAATTAACCGTTGTTGCATTAAAATCTATGGGATTAAAAGTTTCTATGGTAACTGCAGATCAAAAACTGACCGCCCAATCAATTGCTTCTAAATGTGGTATAGATGTTGTTTATTCACAACTTTCATCAAAAGGAAAATTAAATATTATTCAATCATTACAATTATCAAATGAAATAGTAGCAATGGTAGGGAATATCGATGATTTAAACGATTCTTTGGCATTATCAAAAGCTGATATTAGTATATCATTAAGTTCTTTAACCACGGATTATAACATGGATTATTCTGCCGATGTAACATTAATGAATGGAAATTTATTAATTGATATAATATCTTTACTGGATTTATTAAGAAAATTATTTAACCGAATGAAATATCATTTTATTTATATTTGTTTATATAGTTTGTTATCATTACCTGTAAATATTTTATTATTATCTTTAGGTATTTATTTAAATCCTATTTTTGCTGTTGTCTTTATTTATTTATTTAGTTTGCCCGTTTTCTTTTCCAATTTGTTATTAAAATCTTGGGAAAAACCTCTATGGGTTAGTAATTCTAAAGGCAATGTTGTTAAATTAGAATATGACTACAGTAATAGATTAATAGATTGGTTTAAAAACAAAAGGATGAGTTTGATGGAAAAGATGTTTGGTTTTAGAGTAGAAAATGAAAATATTATTCGGTTGTAACATTTTAAGGATACAGAACTTTTGTTTTTAAATAAATACTCATAGATTACGTGTATATTAAAATTTTAAAAAACATTGTTCTATGTACGTGCGAAAGATGTGACTATGTTTAACCAATCATATTGAAGGAATAGCGATAAGACAGATTAATCATTTTAATCATCGTTTCTAGAAAATGTCTTCTCAAGTCAATGATGACACTAAAATTCGACGTGTTCCTACTAATGAAGAATTAAAAGAATTTGAATTTATTCAAGTTCTTAATGAAGGTAATAATTAAAATTATTTATATTTAAAAAATTACATTGTTAAATATATTTTTTTCTTTTTTTTTTGTCAAAGACCCTCGCACAAAAACAGCAAATATTTTAGGAAAACTTAAATCATCATCTGAAGAGCCAAAAGATGCAATACTATTATTAGAAAAATCACATTTTGGCAATCAAGAACTTCCTATCCTTTCAAAGGAAAGAATTCTTCAATGGATTGCCACTGATAATAATGATATATACCATTGGTACAATGGTTTATTGACTAAGGACGAAAAATTTCCGGATTTCAAAGTTACCCTTATTTGGCCTGCTACTGAAACGGTAAAACTTTTTTTTTCTTTTTTATCATTGTTTGGTTTACTTTTAATGATATGTATAAATTTCAATAGCATATACGAAAATACAGTTTTCAACCTCGTTTCTTAATTCGAGAAACTCCTCATATTTATGAAACAATCGTTAAACCTTATATTGAATCTATACCTCCAAATAGAATTCAATGGGTTTACAATATCTTGTCCAAGAAAAGTGAATCTGAAAGGATCTTGTTAGAAGTTGAAGAAGAATCAACAGGATTTATTTTATTACCCGATATGAAATGGGACACTGTAACGTTGGAAAATCTTTATCTTATCGCCATTGTACATAGAAGAGATATTCGTTGTATACGTGATTTAAATGACTCACATTTACCATTGCTTAAGAATTTAAGACGTCAAATTCTTCAATTTGTTCCACAAAAATATTCCGGAATAAGATCTGATGAGTTACGCCTTTTCGTTCATCATTTGCCATCATATTGTAAGTATATATGTACATAAAATAAATTTGTTTTTTTTTTTGAAATGAGTTAAAAAATTCTTTTATTTCCCTAAATTTCAGATCACTTTCATGTCCATGTTACACATCTTAGAAATGATACTATAGCTGGGGGAATAGCAATTGCTAAAGCATATTTATTAGATGACATTATAGAAAATTTGGAGAAGTTTGCTCAGGATTATTATAAGAAAGTAACACTAACTTATATTTTAGGTGAAAATGATCCTTTATTTCCTCAAATGAATGATATTGGAGCAAGGGTTACGGTTGATGTCTAATGTTATTACAAATAAATCTTTTTTTTTAAAAAAAAATTAACAATCCAGAAAATCAGCTGTCATAAGTAATTCTAAAGCTTGATTTGGTTCTATTTGAAATTGTGGTATTTCTGTCTGAGATCCAGTATATCGAACTTTATAATACAAATATTGACATACTTTTTCCAAGATCACAGCTCTAAAATATGAAACAAAGTTATAAAGAGTATATCGTTGAATCGAATTACACCAATAAGAATTAAAAAATTTTCATACGAAATATCTCGAAAATGAACTTCGTTCTGTTCAGATTCCATGAATTGTCCTAAAAAAAGTAACCATACTTAAAAAAAAAAAAAAAAGTATTTTTTTGAAAAATGATGACTTTTTTATTTACCGGGACTTGACAACATGTTCTTTATAGTACCAGAAGCTAACGCAGCATTCCTTTCAATATAAAATTCAAATCCATCTGAACTTATAAGCTTTACATAATCTGCTGAAGATTTGTCTGTTCGTGACATCGTTCTAATTTTTCAAACCCTACGGAAAATAATTTGTACAACTATCCCTTTATAAAATAAATCACATGACATGTACTGCGTAACACTTAATTTGAGTACATAGTATTTGTATAAAACCTATTTATTTATTAGGTACTGTACTAGGTACTGACTAGTATACTACACAGCAAAGAATTCTATATTAATTGTAGTGAAAAAAAAAAAATTTAATAAAAACTTTCTAACTTTTTTAGATTAACTTTCAAATCAAAAGAACGATTCGTACCAAAATATACTACTTTAGCAGGACTAATTTTATCTACTAATTCAACATCATATTTTCTAAATAATAATATTAATAATAATTTTAATATAACTATAGCCAATTTTTTTCCTGGACAATTCCTAATTATACCATCACACCAAGGTATAAAACTATTCTTTTCTTTATCGGTTTCTTCTTTAATATTACTATTATTATAAAATCGTTCTGGAATAAATTTTTCTGGTTCATACCAAGAAATTTTATCTTTATGAAGTTTTTCTTGATGTAACCATATTGAAGTACCCTTTTCAATTATATGTCCATTAAGTGTTGTTTTAACATGTGATTGTCGCGTTATTAACGGATTTAATGGTACTATTCTTTGTGTTTCTTTAATTATTGCTTCAAGGTATTGGAATTTATTTAAATCTTCGAATGTTATTGGTCGTAAAAAATCGTTACCCAATACTTCAACGATTTCTTCACGTAAACGCTGTAACACTCCAGGATTTTTGCAAATATTATAAACTGCAAAACAATATGTACTAGCGGTCTTAAATAAAAATAAATATCGTATTAAATTTATTAAATTTTCAACAAAAAAGAAAAAAAAAAAAATGAAAATTTTTTTCTTACCGGATCTCTACCACCGATATCGACATCTAGTATAGTAGCGAGAATTTCATGATCTGTCATTGGTTTTTCATTATCAAATCCAAATCCGAATCCGTTTGGATCACGTGAAGTATTCATTGTTAACAATATATCCAAGAGATCCGTTGAATCGATAGGTTCATTTTCTTTCATTAAATCAATTTCTTTTCTTCTTTGTTTAATAATTTCTAATAAATTATAAAATAACCACTTATTATTTCTTCTAAGTTTTTCAGATAAACTTCTAAATCCTGGTAAATAATTTCTAATCGGTTGAGGAATTGAATTGGAATAAATTAATGACTTAAAATAAGTTTCAATTGAATTAAATAAATTTAAAGAATTAATCATTTTTTCTCGTGTTTTGTTATTATTTTTATCATTTTCATTATTATTATAGTTAATTGATTTCATAAAACAATATGATTGTGTTTTCGTTGATGATGTTAATATAATATCTGTTAAAAAAAGTCTACTCCAAACTGATAAATCTAATGAAATAATATCATTATTAATCTTTTCTACTTCTTTTAATTGATTATTCCAATTTAATTCTACATCAAAAAAAATATTTTGAATAGATTTTGTTAAACCTTTTAAAAAATTTATGGAACAAATAGATTTTTCAAAAATTCTTCTATAGATTTTCCATTTTTCATGATCATTATTAAACATAACACCATAATTTATAATAATATTATCTAAATCTAATTTAACATCTTTGTATTTCGTAAAATAATTGATTGAATTATTATTTTTTTTATAAAATTCTTGTATTAATCTTGGTTGTGATATAACAATATTTCTTTGATTTCCTATATAAAATTCCCAAAAATTCCCATATTTTTTGCTTTGTTCATTAGCAAATTTATTAAATTTTATTCCAATTTGATGTAAATTTCCAATAATCGGTATAGGTGTCGGTCCGGGAAGTGAATTTCTTTTTCTTACAAAATATTTAATATAGTATTGTAATACATAAAAAATAGAAAAGAAAATCAACCACTTTAAAAAGTTTTTAAAAGAAAAAAAATTTATATCTAATGAAAAAGGATCAAACATTATAAAAGAATTTGTAAAGAAAAAAAAAAAAAGGTTAAAAAGAAAGGTGTATCTCTCTATTTCCGTTAAGTTAAAGAATTATTCGATTAATTTTATTGGTTTATTCGAAATTTATTTTGTAACTTTAAGTTGAAATTAAATGCATAATATAATTAATTCAAATTAATACAGTATAAATAATGCTAAAATATATTAGTCAATCAAAAGAATTCGTTACTTTGTCACGTGAATTAGTAGATCATTTTTTATACACTTAAGTCTTAATGGTCTTCCGTAATTTAACATCACTCTTGTCATCATTTTTTGAATTGTCTCCAAATTTTTTTACATACTCTCCTAATTTTCCAGAATATTTAGATTTATTCTCTTGAGCTAATCGTCTTTCTTTGGATTGTTTCAAAGCTTTACTTGAATTTTTTACATCGGATTTTGTTATACGATGTCGTTTTCTTGAGAATTTCAATGATTGTAACGATTGATGAATCATCATTTCACATTTTGATTTCATTTCAAGTGCTTCTTGAGTATTTAAAAATGATTCAGATAATCTATAACTGTTTTATAATTCAATGAAGTAAATTAATAAATAATTAGATGTCTATTTGCAAATAAGATGGGGTGATCATTCGACGTAATGGTGAAATATATTACACCAATTTTGATTCAAGCACCCATATTAAAATAGTATCACATCGGTGCAATGCCGAATTGGTGCAATTCACCCCCATGTATAGATAGGTATCGTACCTTAGCCACAAATATAACATGATTATACGATGTTTCGATTCAATATGAGATAGACCTAGCATATCTTCCGGTATTTTAACATCAAGACGCACAATTGAACTAAGCAGAATTGGTTTTCGTTCACTGTAATGTTCCGCAAACTATTTATTAAGGAAAAAAAAGTAATATAGTATTTACAAAAAATATTAAACAAGTGTCGAGATTTTTAATAATACCTTTTTGATTATGGAAACAAGTTTTGGGTCTGATATATTTACGGGGGATGTTGCAAAAACGAACCGTTCAGGTATAGTCAAATCAACGTGTTCAATTGACTTAGCAATTGCCTAAAATATAATTTATCTTTGATTATTTTGATTTAAAAAAAAAAGAGAGAATAAAAAAACCTTAATTAATTTACTTTCTGAGCATCAAAATTACACAAAAAGAATTGTCCGTCGACACGAGCCAAGTCTTCAAATTTTTCCTATATACATAAAAAAAAGTAAAATAAACAAATTTAAGTAATCTTTCAAGTTAAGATATAACAATTATAAAATATACCAAGAGCTTTTCAAATTGTTCAATATCGGGCAACTGATGAGCAAATTGTTCAACCATTTCCATAGTAGGTTGTAATCCTGCAACCTTATTCAAATAAAATTAACATAAATCTTCTTAAAATTACAGTGAATTTTTAAAACGGAATAATAAAACTAATACCTCTAATTCAACAGAAGGAGTGAGCATTGCTTTTTGGACATATCTCAAATCTTGAGATTCCAAACTATCAATAATCGGTATTGTATTAGAATCTATTGTTATTGTTGGAAAAACACAACAAAAGGTATCTCCTTACGCAGTAACTTCACCAATCGAATTTTCAAACCCGTATCGTCCAGCCCGTCCAGCAATTTGTTTAATTTGTGGGATCGGAACATATACAATATCCTTTCCATCATATTTCTTTACAGTCTCAAATACAATTCGCCGGATATTACTAAAATCCCAAAAATTGAATTTTAATTCTAATTCATGAACGTAAATTCAATCCGGAAATAAATAACAAAATCTCACAGATTTAAACCCATTCCAACTGCATCACTAGCAATTAAAACATCATATCCACTATTTGGATCATTGAACAACTTAGCTTGCATTGCTCTAGTCTCTTAAAGTTATAAATATATTAATATTTTTAAAACAAGTAATAAATATACACATATGTATATTACCTGGGGGTAAGGCTCCATAAACAACAGCACATCGAAGGCCTGTAGCTGTTTCAATTTCATGTTTAAGGCCAAAAATCGCCTTTCTGGAGAATGTTACCACACAATCTCCTTTTTGGATTTTCTTTATATCTCCGTTAAGACTTTCATCTGCTATCACAAGTTTTGAAAGTCTCTCATACTCTCTAACTTCAACATCCTCATTTAAACTAGCACATATTGATTTAACTAATTTAACAGCTGAAGCTTCCCCGCATAAATGAATTTCTTTTGCTTGCAAACCCAGAAGTGCTTGAGTCCATGCCCAACCTCTTTGCTGATCAGATATCATTTGAATCTCATCTATTACTGCTACATCTAATTGAGTATTTAAATTAGCCATTTCTACAGTTGAAGCGGTTAAGGGAACATGATGTCCTGCTAATTCCCTTCTTTCTTCTCCCGTTACAAGATTACATGGGATACTTTTGTTATTCATCCTATCAAAAATTTCATGAGCAAGCAGCCTTAGAGGTCCACAATATATGCCTGATTCAGCTTTTTCTAACTTTTGAAGCGCGTTATATGTTTTCCCTGAATTTGTAGGTCCAACATGCATAATGATTTTACTATCAATGTGATACACAATTATTATAATCATCAATATTATAGAAAAAGAAATAATTCATTATCATTGTATAAAGCATACCGTTGCATAGTTCTTGCAGACGGATGCCATTCTGCAGGAAAACTCAAATCACTTAATTGTTTTAATGAATGATATTTCTCTTTATCCTGCTCTTCCATATATTCTGGAATATACTCCAAAAATCCACTCGTTAATGTTCTTTTAACACCTTCTTTCTAAGTAAATTATTAGATTAAATCCCAAATATATACACTTCCTTTTTTTGATTAATTGAAAAAACTTACCCCATTAGCATTATAAGCAGATTGTAGAGCTTCAGTGTTACATCTTGTAAATTTATTATTCCAAACTTCACTAACAAATTTTTGCATTACTTTTTTAAATTTATTAGGTGATAAACCTAATTCCAGAGATTTCTTCTTAATTTCAGTCGAACTCTTAAATCGAAGTAATAAATCAGAGAGTAAATCTGCGCTCCATTTTGTTTTAAGACCCAATGCTTCTTCAAATAATGATAAATATTCTTTTCTTTTTGTCTTTTGCTGTGATAATGTTTTATATAAAGTATTGGATAAATTATTTATTATGTTATGGTTTTTTGGCGGTTCTGGTGAAGCATGACGCGATAATATTTTTGATGTCGAAAAAGGAGAGAGATTATTTTTAAAACAAAAAAAATCTATATTTGGTGGTTTCAACTTTGATGAATTCACATGTGAAGAAAAGATTTTTTTTGAATAAATAATGGTTCTCATTTTTTTCTGAAATAATTTTTCCGGTGAAAATTTTTAGTATCTCAAATAAGATTATCAGACCACCCATATCAGGTTATATGCGTGGTAAAGTTGAACGTAGTATCACAAGAGAAATAAATATTGTGTTGATCAAATATCAATAAATTATAAAAATTTATATCAAATCATTCATTTTTAACTCATTATCTTTCTTAAAATGTCCATAAAAACACCGACGAAATATGGGCCTAATATTGATTTTAGTTCTGCAACTGACGCGGATGAACTTTTCATTAAACACAGTGTTCCCGAACTTCGGTCTCTAGAGAAAAGAACAAGGTTTGATAACAGTTTTACGTATCAATTTCTTTCATTTATTTCGCAAGTTTTGTAATTAAATATAATAGATCAGATATCGAAGAAAAAAAGCAAGAATTACGACTTATGGTCGGGTAAGTGTTATTATTATTGTCGCGAATTGATTTACACACAGATTTAATAAATGATTAAATTATTGTAAATTTCAGCGAAAGATATCGTGATTTAATAGATGCTGCTGATAGCATAGTCAATATGCGTAAATGTGCTTTGTCAATTCAAGAAGAATTGCATCACATGCAAGATTCTTGTGATGTTCATGCTTTGAAAAGATCCGTACGAACTCAAGTCAATGAAGACAACAAGGGCTCGAAAGGTAGAATGTTAAATCTTTTAGTCTTTCTTGGCTTGATTTGCCATAAAAACTTACTGTAGTTTTGTATATAAGATGAAAAAAAATATCACCTATATTCTTCGGCTGCGCAGATCAAATTATTAGTAGACGTGCCTGAACAGGTATATAATTATTTCAATAAAAAAAAAAAAAAAAAATTAAAATGGTGTAATCGTTTTTGAAAAAAAAGAAAAATTCTTTTTAATAGATTTGGAGATCATTGGAAAGTCATAAGTATTTAAATGCAAGTCGATTATATCTTATTGCCAAGTTGGTGTACAAAAATCTTCAAGCTCATGATGATACTCCATTCAACGTCTCAGTAATTATTTAATTTAATTTTATTTATAAATCATATTGTTATAAATATAATTCATTCAAATAAATTATCTTAGGTAACTTTTCCCGTTGTTCAAAGACAATGGGATGCTGTGAGTCATTTTAAGTCGCAAATTCTTCAAAAAGCTAGATATTATTTAAAAATAACAGAACAATCTGAGCAGGTGGATTACAAACTAATAATGATATTTTTTTTTTACAAAATTTAAATTCATTGCTTACTAATTTAATTCTCTTGTTATAAGAGTTTAGCAGAAACCTTGTGTGCGATTATGTTGTTGGATGATGTGACTAAAAAAGATGTATTTCAATTGTGTCTAGATGGGAGAACTTCAGTATTGTCACAACTTTTAGAGAAGTCAGTCACCAAGGATGTGAAATCTTTAACTGAACAATTTAAGGAAATAATTCATATAATTAGAAGCACTGTTTTTCATGTAGGATTAGTTTTTATACGAACAGGAGATGATTTGTCATTATTTGAATCCTACCTTCATCAGCTTCAACAAGGATTTTCTGTTAATGAAGATAATTTACAGACACCGTCCTCAGTATTGTCACCATGTGATTCAAAGGCTTCACTTACACAGTTATATTCTTCTTCAGCTAACATTCATCTCCTGATGCGTTATTTGCCAGAATCAATTCAGACCTTTACGCCATTTTTTCATATGTCAGGACCCCGTGGAAATTTTACACAAGATGACATTCACGAACGTATGAATGGATGGTTTGATTATATTGTACAATTATTTCGAGAAAAAATTGGAATACTTTTATCAAAAGTTACGTGTGCTCGAGATTTAAATGAATTAAGAAAGAATATATGGAATATTTTAAAGGATGATGAAAGTTCAAAGGAGGAGGAAAAATCGTCGATCATTAAACATCCAAGCAAGGTTCATAGAACTAGTTTAGGATTTATATTAAACATTCAAAGAACTACTTGGTCTTGGTCTTTTGTGAGTAATTTCTTTTGTTTTAATCATAACTTGGTTAGATTATTGACTCTGATTATTGTAAACTATTTTAGGCTTGTAATATTGTTTTCAATAATTATTTTTCAATATGGAATGATTTACTAAGACAAAATTTTAATAAGAGATTTCAAGATATTATTCAATCTTTGCTTGCTGGTATATCTAAGCAACCCGAAAAATTGTTTAAAAATCGATTACATAAATTAGATAATCCAAATAATGAAGGTAAATTTCCGCATTTTTTCACAAAAATAATGTATTTATTTACCTAAATATTTATCAATTAAAAGAGCGTCATTTGGGAAAATTCATCTGGGCACACGATTCCATATTTTCTAGTGAAAATTTTCAAGAAAACATGGTAACAAGATTTAAACAAAAGATCGAATGTCTCGTATCAGCACAAACATCTTTTATCAATGAAGCAAAAATGACATTTGATAAGAATTTGAAAGATATTCGAGATGACATGGAATATGTCTTTGCATTAATTAATAATCGTACAGATGAATTATTTCATGATAAAAAATTTAATGGAAAATTATTTAATGCCTATAGGTATTTTTAAGTTCTTTAAATATTCTATCTAACTAGAGTGGACAAATATTAAGTAATTCCTTTTATTTGTTAGTGATACAGAAGATTTGTTTGGTTTTTTTCAAGACACATTAATGAGTTCGGTTATTTCTTATCGTAACCAGCTTAACGGACTAATAGAAGAAGTTGACGCATTTGAAAAATCACAGGAAATTAAGTCCATTGTAGAAAATAATGGTAAATAATTAAATATCAAGCTTTTCTAATTTTTTTTTATAACGGTACGTTTCATATAATAAAATTTGATTATTTTTTTTTATCTTTTTTCTTTAGCAAAACGTTTGTTTATCGCTCGGATTTCGCAAACTATTGCTTATGAATCTTTAGAACTTCCTACACTTTTACAAATAACTACAGGACGCGATAAACCAAATTATTTTAGTTCTCGTCTATCTTCAGCTCCAGGTATAAACAACATATATAAATCATTTCATAGTAGATTCTGAATAAAAATATACATTCAATAACTCATACGTTGAACTTTGATATAGATCCACGGTTAGTAAATTTACGCCATTTATTAATGGAAGTTTATTTCTTAGCACATAAGCCTTGGATGCAATGGATTACTAATAATGCTCAAGAAGCTGTATTTAAAATGTTATATAATTCGCCTTGGAATGAATCAAACATTCAGACTTTGGTCTGGGAAGGTAAATAGTTATTCATTATTAGATTTTTAATTATGTATTTGAATTAAAACATATATTATTATCATTAGAAATATCCATGCAAGATAAAGCAAATCCTGGTGATAATAATAAGGGCGCAAAGATAATTTTGCCTTCACAATCCTCAAGTGAACTTTTAAAGTGCTTATATAACATATGTAAAGAATTAAACAGAGTTGGTAGTCCAACTTTGCATGAGGTTAGTATGATATTATATACAGTTTTTCCAGCCTTTACATATGTAAATCATTGTATTAAACAGAACATTCTCATAACCCGATTTATTAAATGTCCTGGAGATTTACTGATTGTAATAAATTTTTTATAATTTTCATTAGAATATTATCAAAGATCTTTTTGCAGAATTATCTCTGAGAATTATCAGAAAATATAATTCTTTTACATTGGATGAGGAAAGTTTCACAAAAGTGTCTGAGAAAGGAGCTATACAATTATTATTCGATATTAAATTTTTAAGAAAAGTATTTGAAGGGTGTTGGACATTAGATCAAGATGATCCTAATGAAGATGATAATAAAACATACCAAGAAAAAGAGGAAATGTTTAATCAATCGTTAAGAGCTATAAAACTAAAGGTAATTTTATAATAATAATATCTAATAAATAAGATTATATTAATTTTTTATTTATTTTATATAGATTGACCCTATTGATTTGACTATATTTGAACCGTATTTGAATAAAAATGTTGAAAGACATTATGCAAGAAGTTCTATTATGTTGGGTTTATTGTTTCAACTGAATCCGAAAATTACCGACATGTAAGTATAAAACAATAGTTAAAGTCGTATAGTTGTAATAATAACATTACTAATATTATTTGTGATATGTAGGAGACGCAAAAGTATTACATTACAAGATTACCATAATATAATAATGCCAGTGGTACCGCAAGCTGCTAGATTTACTTTATTACCAATTAGTCATAAACCCAGTGGAGGAAATTTAAAAAGTTCTTAATAGTGAAGAAGAAAAATAGTGGACGTAATGGTTGCCAGGCTAAAATGTAAAAAAAAAGACATTATTTTTTGATAGATAAATTCGTATTATTTTTATTAGATAATTAAACTACCAAGTATAATAATTAATTAAAAAACCTAACCATTACCTCAACATATAACGTATAAATATTGTTGTGGTCATTGGGTATATAATAAAATTTTTTGAATAGAATAATAGTTAATACACTACAAGACTAATTTGTCCATATAATAGAGATTATATTAAAAGTCATATTCTTTCGTCCAAATTATTTAGTGAAATATAGTCACGAGACTTGAAATCACGATCGTGAAATTATTATCATATATCGTACAATCCCACAACAATTCTGGCCGGCATCTCCCATTTAGTACCCACCATTATCGGTTATATAGTCACCAACTAAATAATTAAGCGTAAAATTACAATGTAGAACTTACTTATAAAGTTATAGGATAATAAATAAAAAAATTCCCATACTTACTTATACGTAGGTTGACAGTGTCACAGTGTATCAAAATATAGTAATATATTCTTAATAAAGTTAATATTAATATTTGTTATTAGTATTTTCAAGTTGATTTCTATTAATACTAATAATTCACGAGCAAATCTATTATTAACCGATAAAATTAGTTTCTGAAGCCTCTTTTATTTTATATTTTTGGAATATACATATATTTTATAGCAGAATCTGGCATGCCGAAAAACAATAATCTAGGTATCTGACATATATAATGATGATGTTAGATTTACTGCATAAACCTTCGTGATTTATAATATTATTTTCCTATTTCCTAATGATAATGTAAAGCACTATATGGCTTATGAGACATGTGATATTAAAACTTCGCTTATTGGGTTAGTTGGCTTATCATAATTCAAAAATTTTTCCATAATTGTCAAAGTCAATTTCGTACACGTGAATATCTCAAACAAAACATTTAATTTCCATTGACGTGTGCCTAATTTGTATAGGAAATAACATTCTAGAACTATTCAGAATTTTGATTTGGTTTTTTTGACACCTTTTTTTTTTTTTTTTTTTTGAAAAAATTTTTCCAATGATAAAGTTTACTCGTCAGAATGACGTCCTTTAATATCGTGTAAATCTTTATGATTCTTATGACCTTTTGATCTCTTTGCCAAGAGTTTTAAAATAGTCATTATAATCATATGATTAAAGACGTGACCACTTTTTTTTTGCCAAAATCTTGTAATTTTTATAAAAATTTTTTTAACACGAATAATTTGAAATGCGACACGAAAAAAAAAGTTATTCGTGTCAAAAAATGGAAAGGATTTTCCGTGAAATTCAAGGGTTTTTTTGTTCTAAATCATTGTATGTAAGAAGAGATTCGATGAAAAAATTATTCCCACATTGTCATGATCTAAACTCGATCAGGAAAGAACAGTGGAGTTTTGTTAAATAACGCCACAAAAATTAGATAAGTTGGTGAATTACTGATGCCATAAAAGAGAAACCCAAGATTGTTATCGTGGGCATAACACATTACACAAGAATTCGAATTAAGAAATGATCTTAAAGTTGATAAACTAGGGGGGAAATCAAAAAGCACTTGCATGAGTTGCATCATGATGACGTTATTTATATTTTTTCTTGGTTAAAAAAATTATGCCATTTGTGTTTTGATAAGAAATGATTATTTATTAGCCGAAATAAGTCAAAATGAAATACATATCATACCTGAAAGTTACCGAATATTTCAGGGTCTTCCAATCCTACAATATTATTTCATTAAACTCAGTGTTCATGAATTCATAAATTCATCATAAATATCCTATTTTATTACGAAATCATTATGGTCAATATACTCGTGCCAAAAAATATAATATAAAAAAAAAATTTTTTTTCGTTTTTTTTTTTTTTTTTATTGTCAACTTTCTTTAAAATTGTTGTAGATCATGACGATTTTTTGATTTAATGAAAAATTACATCACAAATAAACTAATTTTCTTGATTTTGGGATCGAATAATTTTTCAATATATATGTGGGTTTCCTTGTCCTCATTCTCTCCAAAAAAATTTTTCTGTAAATCTCTGAAAGCAAGAGAAAAATTCTTTCTGTAGAAAATAATAAGATAAAAATAAAATAAAATAAAATAAATATATAATTTTGAGCTTAGAAATATAAATAAATAATTAGGAAAAAAAAAAAAAAAAAAAATTTTTTTTTTTTTTGATAGATTTATTTTCTACATATATCAATCATGCAAGTCAACCCTCAAAATCTTAAGGGAAAGTCAAACATGGTTTATGATGATGAAGTTAAAAGACATGCTGGAACGGATAAATGGACGATTTCCGTAGTTATTGAACAAGGTATATATTATTACATCCTTTTTAATGAATGAATAAAAAAAAAAAAAAAATGGACGAAAATATTAATTTTTAAAAAAAATTGGTTTATAGGACGAATATTATCAAAATTCGAGTATAAAATGACAGCTTATGATCCAAGAACATATCGAGCATTTTTCGAACCTATTAAAACAAAACCGATGAGAGTATACGCTTCCAATTCAAAACGTCACAGACCACAAATAATATCAATTACATTACTCGAATATAATCAAGGTCAAATTACAGCCGAAGAACAAATTTCTTTACATCCACTTTCGTTTTCTGTCAATGAACCTGGTACATTTTGTCTATTCCGTGATAAATCATTTTGGCATATGTTTGTTCAAGTTTCAATGGAAGAACATGCTCATGAATTTAACAGAAAGAGAGATCCTCAAAGATGGGTCACACCTTTAGGATTCGAAGTTGAAGTCATCATGGATGATGGTTTCTCAAATGAGAAATGCCCTAATGTTGTTGTTGAAGAGTACGTTGAATCTGATGATGATAACGAATCAAAAAATAAAACTGTCGTCAAGAATCAATTTAATGATGAAAACAACGTTGCTACACCTCCTCCAATTGCTCGTTCAACTTCCTCATTTCCATTCCATAATCGCACCTTCACCGAGTGGTGTGTACATAAACCACCAAAATGGCGAAGAAAGTTGAAAAAATTTGGTTGCAACATTCGTAATGCATTTAATCGAACAAGAATGTAAAAAAAAAAAAATTCATCTGTGATATACATTTGTTGTAAATAATCATGACACAATTTGTTCATATATAATAATATTTTTATCCCCCAAAACATTTTTCTCCTCTTTTCTGCAATATTTCATATTGTTACCTTAAAAAAAAAATTTTTTTTTTTTTTTTTTTTTTTTTGCCTCTTTTGATCGTAGATTACGATTTTAATTTCTTCGATAAGCGTTCTTTAAATTAGATGAGATTACGATTCAAGTTTTTTCTATAACCGTTTCTCTAAATTAGATGCTCCTTTCAATGATATAAAATTACACACTAGTTCCCCAACATGATTCAGATTTCTCAAATTATCACATATCACCACCGTAAGCTTTTTTATACTACTTTAAACTTTAAGCAAAATCATTCAAATCCTTCTTAAATTAAGCTTTATAAACCTCATTTCCGTTATTACATTACCCCAATATGCCCTAAGATTTTATTTTTATATGTATTAATATTTATTATATTTATATATTTACTTATTATTAATTTTATTTTTATTTATTATTATTATTCTTCTTATTATTCTTATTCTTTTTTTTTTTTTTTTTTATTTTTAATTAATTAATAATTATCTTATAAAAAAAAAATGGAAACATTTTTTTTATAATCTTTATAATTTAATTCAACAATTATGCTTTTTAAAGATTGGGGTAATTTGTTGAAGTCTGATTTTTCCCATTCATATTTTAAATATTTTTATATCTTTTTATATCAATTTTTATTTTAGAAATTTGAATTGTATATTTTTGTATCAATTTTGTCCTAGAAACTTGAATTGTATGTATATTTAATTGTTCTTTTTCACTTGGCAAAAAAAAAAAAAAATAAAATAAAATGAACTTGAATTTCACTAAAAAAAAAATTGGTTGCATTTCTACTGAATAATGATTTCAATAATAACTTCTATTTTATGATTATTAATTATATGAACAGCAGATCAATCGTATTTGTGAACCACTTTTCTACGCCTTAGAGCGACTCTAGATCAATTTTTATTGATACCAAATTAATGAATTTTATGTTGATATGTTATTTTCAAATTATACCGGTTAAGTTATATTAAAACACTCATGGCTACTCAAAGGTCCTTATTTTATTAATTCTTGATTTTCGCGCATAGAATTATGGACGTACTGTACAGTATACAGTAACTACAAAACAGAGATTGAAGGACTTATCAAGATCCTTCCAAAAAAAAAACTAACGCGTTCACATTAACCAAAAATGTTATGTACTCAAGCTTTCGTCATTGATTAAACGAAGAAATTTCAGAGAATTACCAAGAAAAAGTAACATTGCTTGTATTATATTTTTATTATATTTTGTTGGACTTATGAAATCTTTGAAATCTTGAACTTTTAAAGTATTATTTGGGAAGGTGTTGGGTATTTTGAACTTCACATTTCAACCGAGTAATTGTAAATGAAGCTCACCCACCATTGGTCCAATATCTATTATTAGCATCATGACGTAAGGATGCTTTTCAATATTTTTAAGTTAACAAAACAAAAATTTAATACGTGGTTTTTTGATTTTTGAATAGATAGCTCATTTATTGGTTCTTCCCGTATGATTCGCATATACTGTTTTAGAAATTGATGAATTTAATCAATAACACAAGATTAATTTATCAGCTCATTGAAAATTATATATAGAAATTTCTTTACCAAAAGAGATCTTTACAATAAAAAAATGCCGTTTGAATTTCGAAAATATGTAACGCTTAATTTTAATTTTGTTTAATATACAAATATTCGTAAGGTAGGACAAATTTATCAAAATTTTTTAAACAAACAGTGACAACAAATTAATATCCTTACTAATTTTCGCTTAGATGGTTTTTCTTTTTCCGTATACTGCTTGGGATTGAAAAATGTTTCACAAAATCCATTCGAGAAATCTTAGCGGTTTAAAATTTTAATGACAATTGTTATATTGATCAAAAATAACATAAGCATTACTATCATTCATTACTTTTTTATGTTTTATATATAAACATTGGGTTTTGCATGAATGTTTTATATATGTGCGAATTTCACTTTAAAAAAATTTTTTTTTTTCCGATTGTATATTTTTGAGACTTTATATAAAAGGTATACATTTGAGTCTAGAACGGTCTGGACTACCTTTTCGAACGTTTTTCTTTGCACCTTGAGGCAAAAATATTGATTTTTATAACAATAAATATTTCTTATTAAAAAAGACCTTTTAAAGTAACATTCATTTATTAAATATGGAAGAAGAATGGAAATGGAGAACTATGTGGTCAGGTAATTTGCTTATTTGTTTTACTGGTCACTTCTCATCTGTACCAAAATTATTCTTTCTTAATTAATTATGATCTTACATTTTTACGTAACAAAATTGTTTACTCATTATATTATTAATTATTTGTTTAAAATAATATTATTTGATTGGCATTTAAAAATTTATATATTTAAATAAAAAGTTTTTTTTTTTTGATGCACTCTTTTTTTTTTTTTTTAAAAAAAAAAAAAACTCACGATTAAATTAACAATATATGAGTAATATATGCATATAAATAAAAGAAAATATTTTGATTGATTCTTATGATTTTTTGAATAGCATATATGTCAGTACTGGGAAAAGAAAACCCTTATGCCGATGAGATTCCAGTTGCTGACCTAGTCTATTCGTTTGACTGGTCAACAACTCCACTTGGAGATAGATTAAAGTGGCCGCCTTCTTTGAAAACTATCGTGGTATGATTAAGTATGCGAAATCATGTGATATCAAGATTTTCATGATTTCAAAAAATTAAAAAATTTTCGATAATTTTGTTAATTTATTAATTTGATTCTTGATAAATTTATCGCAGGACTTATGTTTGCATTCAGTTTTTCCGATTGCCATTTTTTATGGACCCGAACTTAGGATGATATATAATCAAAGTGAGACTATATTGGACCACAAATACCATATATTTACACGTCTTTATCATACTAATTTTATTCCAATTACGTATAAGTGTATCGACCCATATTAAAAATGAAACATCCACAAGGTACTTAAAAACTTTTTCCATGCCTTAAAATAAGCTGCATACAAATTCGTTAATTAATTCATCATATAGCAATGGGTCGTCCATTTAAAGAAGTATGGTCTGAGACGTATGACGTCATGGGGCCTATTTTTGAAGCGTAAGGCAATCATTAAATTTAGAGTTTATCGATCTTATCTTCAATTCTTATCGTTCATTTTTCAATTTATTTTATAAATATTGTAATTAGAGTACATTTAACTGGAAAAGGTTCATTCCAAGATGATATGATGCTTTTATTACAACGTGATGGTTATGTTGAAGAATGTTATTTTTCATTTACTCTCAGTCCATTATTTAAGGAAGATGGAACTATTGTAGGAGTTTTTAATGCTGTTCAAGAAACAACACAAAGGGTATTAGCAGTTAGGAGATTAAAGACTCTTGAAGATCTAGGAAATAGAACTCTAGGTATCTGATCATGTATTTTATTGATCGAGTGATCTTTTATATCAAGTAGTAAGATATCATATAATTAAAAAAAAAAACGTATGTATATACGTGATTATATATATATATTTTTTTTTTCTAGATGCAAAATCAATTGAAAATGCCTGTCATTTGGTTTCATCAGCATTGCATGATAATAATGATGATATATCATTTGCTTTGTTTTATGTTTTAGAAGATGACAATCGTACGTAATTCAAATGCTTCTCATATTCAATTCTTTGTAAACGATATAATTTTATATTTATTCATATTGCTTATTTTTTATAATGAAATATATAAATAATAAAAAAAAAATCAGATCAAAAAAATATTAAGAAAGCTAAATTAGTTGCATCAACCTATGACGAAGATCTAGTGACAATTAAGGAAGATGATGAAATTGAAGAATTAGTTTTTGTTAATGGAATCTCAAAAAGAAAATTGCCGGATTTCTTGTTAGAAGAATTTACCAATGAAATTATCTACTATGATAACAATATAATAATGGACAAAAATGATTCTCTAAATGATGAAATTAATGATATTTCCTATTGGCCTTTACAAGAAGTTATTACAAGGAATACCCATGTCATTGTAACGCTTAAAAATGGTTTCAAGGCAGTGCTCTTACCAGTGATATCATCATTCGCTGGACAAACTGATATAACAGCCATAATGATTTGTGGTCTTAGTTCAAAAAAAGCACTTGACAAAGATTACATGGAGTTTATACGGGTAATTAAAAATTTTGTGATATTTTGAAGTTAATTTCAAACAACATGATTAATTAATTTTATGATAAATCATATTAGCTTGTTGTTCGTCATGTAAGTTCAAGTTTAACACAGGGAAGATCAAGAGAAGGAGAAAGGAAACACGCAAAAATGCTCGCAGATCTTAATAGACAAAAAATTATGTTTTTCCAAAACATAAGTCATGAATTGAGAAGTAAGTTGTTTCTATTATTATACATGTATTTAACTAATTTTACTAATTTTTACATTTTTATATTGTAGCTCCTTTAACTTTAATGCTTTCGCCATTAGACGATGCAATATTGAGTTGTCCAGATGATTCTCCAATATTATTACAACTTAAAATGATAAAACGTAATGCTCGTAGATTGCTTAAGCTTGTTAATACATTGCTACAAGTAAAAAAAAATACTTTTTCTTTTAACCGTTATTTTTTTTTTTATTTAAAACTGAACATCGAATATACAATTTAATTTTGAACTAGTTTTCTCGGATTGAAGCTGGTAGCTTAGAAGCACAATTTCATGAAACCGAAATAGCAAAGTTAACTGCAGAACTTGCATCAAGTTTTGAGAGTATGGCTAAATCATTTGAATTGGAATATATTATTGACGTGCCAGATCAAAAAGAATTAAAGTTATCAAAAAAGGTTTTTATAGACCAAGAAATGTATGAAAAAATTTTATTTAATTTATGTAAGTATAAAAAATTCTTATGTTGGTCTTAAATATTTCATCATTCTTATTTATTCATTTATTTTATTACAGGCTCAAATGCTTTTAAACATACTTGGACTGGATGTGTTACCGTTCGGTTATATTCCGAAAACGAAGATGATAAAGAATTTGTCGTACTTGAAGTTGCTGATACGGGTTATTTAATTTTTTAATTTGGTTCTTGATTTAAATTTTAATTTCTTTGCGTAATATTCCGTAACATTGGATTATTGAATTTTTAGGTGTCGGAATACCAAATGATCACATTCCTAATTTATTTAATCGCTTTTATCGCGTTGAATCACGCCAATCACGTAGTTATGAAGGGACTGGAATAGGTCTCGCTCTCGTAAAAGAATTGGTTAATCGTCACGGTGGTCATATATCTGTAGTCTCTGTTGTTGATAAGGGTTCCACGTTTAAGGTTCGGTTACCAACTGGATGGGAGCATTTGCCACCGGATCAAGTATACTTTGATGATGAATACAACGCTAAAGAACATGTTCGTGATGAGAAATTATATTCAAATCGGGATCTATTTCTGGAAGAATCAGAACAATGGATTCAAAAGAAAAAAGATGAAGAGCCTGATGATAAAAGCATGGACTTGGACAATGATTTAAACGACTCAATTACTGGACACACTATTCCATTTTCATTGGAAGATGATTCTTTAATTTTTGATGGAAACTATAGAGTGCTTATCGTGGATGATAATACTGATATGAGGTAGGGGTAGTTTTTATTACAAAATTGAGGTTAATTTTTAAGTTGAAGAAATTATTTTTAATTCTAGAAATTATATATATGGGCTATTGAATGAGCATTTTGATGTTTGTTGTGCTTGTGATGGTCTTGATGCTTTGAAAACCTTAAGAAAACTTGATAAACAGCCAGACTTAATTTTAAGCGGTAAGGATTCAATTTATTTAACCCTCTTAATTCATGATGCAAATTAACACTTTTTTTATCTTCCTTTATTTAGATGTTATGATGCCTAACATGAATGGCTATGAATTATTGAAAGCATTGAGAAATAATCAATCAACTCAATTGATTCCAGTAATTCTGTTATCCGCTAAAGCTGGAGAAGAAGCAAGCATTGAAGGTATTCCTTTTTTTTTAAGATTTTTTTAAAAAAAAAAGACTTCTTGTTTATTAAATAGTTGATACATTTTTTAAATAGGATTAGAACAAGGAGCTGATGATTATTTAATTAAGCCGTTTAGTGCTAGAGAATTGATTGCTCGAATACGTGTTAATATTAGACTTTCTTACCTTCGTCAACAACTTTTTTTACAACAAAAACGTCATTCAGAAACAAAACAATTATTGTTCTCTATAAGTAGTAAGATTCGATCAGGATTAAATATTCAAGAGACCCTTTCAACAGCTGTTCAAGAAATTCATAATATTCTACCATGTGATAGATTTTTCATTATTGCTATAGAGAATGAAGATACAAGAATAATGGCATTTTCAGCAACAAACCAAAATGAACCGAACCTACAAGGAAAGTTAGTCTATTTTCCACTCGAGGAATGTTTTGAAGATAATAAAACTGAAAATTTAGATCAAAATAATGGAGTAAAAGAAACTTCTGATGATACTAAAGAAATTGAAACTGTAACATTTCCAAATTATTATTTCATGGCCGTCCAAAATTTGGTTTCACTAATTGCTCTTCCCATTAAAATCAATTCAAAAACGTGGGGATGGGTAGTTGCGAATAGACCTCCCAATAAAATTTGGTCAGATAGTGAAACAAGTTTCTTGCAACAAATATCGAATCAAATTAGCTTAGCTATCACTCACTCCATACTTTTAGAAGAAAAATTAAAGAAAGAAGCACAAATGGAAGCAATGAAGGCTGCAAATGAAGCAAAAAGTCAAATTTTGGCTAATACTTCTCATGGTTTGTATTATTTACGCTAATTTATTATCTTGAAAAAAAAAAAAAAATATTCTAATTACTTTTAAACGCTATCCATATCGTAGAATTGAGAACACCATTAGGAGCAATTATAGGAGTATTGTCAGCATTCGAAGATTCTCAACTTTCAGAGGATCAAAAGGATATGGTACAAATCATGACGAGAGCATCTGATGTGGTATTAGCGGTTGTAAACGATATTTTAGATGCAGCAAAATTAGAAGCGAAGAAAGTTACCCTTTTGAATAGAACGTTTGATTTATTTGACTTGATGGAAAAAACCATAGAGCTTTTTGGTGAAAAGGCTGGTACAAAAAATATTGAATTAATATTATGTTGCGAGCCTACTTCTTTGCCGAAATATGCAAAATCAGACCCCGAGAGGTAAAAAAATTAATATTTTCGTTTATATTATTTATTATAACGTAACTTAAATTAATTATTTTATTTATCTAGGTTGCAACAAGTTTTGATGAATTTGTTATCTAATTCGTAAGTCTTATTTTTTACTTTAGTCAAGATTAAGAAAAAGGATTTTATTTAACGTATATTTATATCCTGCATTATAGTATTAAATTTACTAACAACAAAGGAGAAATTTGTCTCAAAGTTACAATGAAAGACGATAATGAAAATGGAACAAGTAATACAACAAATTCTACATTTAAAAAATCGACATTATTTGTTGAAATAATTGACACTGGCATTGGGTATTTAAAGATATTTAACTTGCGTTTTTCAATAAATCATTCTTATTCATTCTAATATATATATATATATTTTATCTTTTTAGTATTGATTCGAGATTTATAAAAGATATTTGGGATAGTTTTTCTCAAGGAGATGCTTCAATGACAAGACGTCAAGATGGTACAGGGTTAGGTCTCTCAATTTGTAAACACCTAGTAAAGATTAATGGAGGAGAAATGGGTGTTCAAAGTGAATTAGGAAAAGGAAGCCGATTCTGGTTTACCTGGTACCCATTTTTTTTTTATTAAAGTTGAATTTAAATATTTTGATTAATTCCATACTAATATATATATACATATATACATATATATATATTTTTAAAAAAAAGGATTGTTGAATCTTTACCTTTTTCTGCTATACCTATTACATCTATCTCGAAAATTCCATCTACCGAAATTGGATTAAATTCACCTGATACATTAAGATTAAAACGCATACTAGTCGTTGATTCCGTCGAGACAGCTAGAAATGCTTTAGCTAAATTGATTGGATTAAGCGTAGAGAGAATTGATTCATTTGATTCCTTTCATAAAGGTGTTAAAACAGCAAAGGTTTGGCGTGAAACTCATAATGAACCATTATATGACATTGCGTTCCTTAGTGTTCATGAAGACAATGTAGAGGAAGTTAAAAAAGCTTCTGAAGAATTAAGAGCTACTTGCGGAACGGATCATCTTTGCATAACACTTATGGTGTATTGGTCTGCAAATGGACGTACTTTAGGACAAAAACTAATGAAAGACATTGGAGGACCAATTGTAACATTATGTAAGCCAATAATGCAAAGGAGATTATTGGATTGTTTACATAATAACGAAATATTTAGGTCATCCTCACCTGCATCAAAACATCATAAACGTGATTATAGTTCTGTTAAATCTTTAGCAGATATAAGAGTTGAAAAATATTATCATCACAATCGACCTTTGTCATCATTACCAGCAGAGAAAGAATTAACAATTATAAGGCAATCACCAAAAGATGATAATGAAATGATTGTTGATAAAGATAAAATGTTACAGACATCGAGTAGAGATAGTTTGAAAAGAACAGCATCTTCAAGTTCAGTACCTGCAAAGAGAACAACTTTAAAAAGAACGGAACCTGGCGGAGGAGATAACACTCGGATTGACGAGCATCGTGCTCTGAAGTTTAGATCATGTCCTATTTCAAAATCAAAGCGTATTTTATGTGTAGTATGTATCAAAAAAAATTTTCTTTTTCCTTCTTTCACAGTAAAGACTATAATAGCGTTTAACATTATTTTGTTTAATTAGGAGGATAATCCTATCAATCTAAAGGTCCAATATTATTTTTCGTAAATTTTGATGTATTTTAAAATTATTATCTATTAACAATATTAATTTTTATAGGTTATTCAACATCAACTTGAAAAACTTGGATATCCATCCTTATCAGCAACAAATGGACAAGAGGCTGTTAATTTGATACAAGCAGAATATAGTGATATAAATGAAGAATCTTCAAAAGAAATTTCATCAAAAATTTCGTTAATACTAATGGATTGTGCTATGGTAAGTTGCATTATGTTTGAATATTTATTTCAATTATATTTGTGTTTTTTATAAATACTTTCCTTTTATTAGCCCATTATGTCAGGGTTTGATGCATCAAAAGCTATAAGAGCCATGTCAACATCAATTTCCAATGTTCCTATAATTGCCTTAACAGCATCAGCTATTCAAGAAACAAAGGATAAATGTCTTGAATCCGGAATGAATGATTATTTAACAAAACCATTAAAAATTGGACTACTTAAAAATAAGTTAATTCAATGGCTTGGAGAAGATGATTAAACATATGATTTAATCTGAAATTTTTCCTGTAAATTTGTATATATGTCGGTAAATTTATTATTCATCGCTATGGCGATGCATCGCCTTTGGGTAACGCCAGCATGTAACATTTATAGAATTGTTACAACTAAAAAGTTTGTCCTGTATGACATGGTGACGAAAGGACCGCACGTGCGATGAATAAATTATTTTGTTATTTAATAAGATATAGTTTTTGTTCTTTTTTATACACTAATTAATCAATAATTTTTTAATCTAATCATAACAATGTTGATATATGAATAGAACAAGTTCTGCTAAATAAAGATAGTTTTTATGAAAAATGTAAATTTTTTACTTTAAAAAATTTTTCAAATTATAGTGCGTTTATCATATTTATCTTATGGAATTGAATTATGTGGTGATTCAATTATACTAATATATCCCCTATCAACTCTCACATTCTTAATCATGTTCAATAAGGAAAGACAAATTGTGCATGGATCACCCAGCACTGGCATTTTCCCGGTTCTTGATTTTTGTTAAAATGTAATAGGGTAAGATAACAGAGAAGTATTGATATTCCAATTAAGCTTAACTGTATATAACTGAAGTAATAAAGCATTTTGAATTCACCTAATTTTTAATGAATATAGACACAGTATTCACATGTCTTGCTGGTATATTTTTTAAAAACATATTATAATTACTCAATACCATAAACGTTCATGAATTTTATGTAGAAGATATTGGCAGAATCGATAGTGTGACTATATCAACATCATATGGAATGGATCCAACATTTTTATGCATAATCATTTTAAAATGTATAAAGTATGATATTGTAAAGCTTACGATATTTTTATTTATATACTTTTTACGATTGAATTATACTAGATGAGTAAAATAGTTAATAAATTCTATTGATATTACTTCTACAGCTTATCCACTTAGATCATAATAATATAAGTATATATATTTGGATTTAATATCCAGCGATCCTGGCCTTAAGCTCAGCTTTTCTTGGCCTCAATCTCAGCAAACTTCCTTTTTATCTCAGCAAACTTTTTCCTAAGCTCAGAAATCTCAGTTAAGAGAATGGCATTTAATTCTCAATAAATCAATAGATTGCATATTCGATTATAATTTTTATATAGGATAGAATAATTCAAAAGTTCGTCAGCATAGATGATTTATTGATGTAAAAAATAAATTACAAGATTCGGTAATACATAAACTTGTTTTACAAAGTGATAACACAATATTATCGACTTCATGATCTGTTCCAATTATCGATATTCTGAATAGAAAGAATGGTCAATTGTATTCCAGAAATAAATTAGCATCATGACACTATCATGATTCCGTTGAGAATGATCTGTGATTGTTAAAAAATCCTTTAATGATTGATTTCATATGATTAGTGTCGCCCCCTGGACCTCACCTCCAGGATCAATATTCATATCACTTTTGTTTTGTAACATAATCTCTTAGTTGTTCTAATTTCTCAAAATAACTCCATTATGTTTTTACAAAAAGTTTTCCAAAAAATTTATTCTTTCTTATCATTGTTATTGCCTATCGAGTGGTTTTCCTGGTTTACCTACTCCGTGATCCTTCCTATGGCTTCCCTGTTTGGTTGGCTGGTCTGTTTCTTCACCTTCTTCACCCTTTCAACTTTTTTTTAATCTCTATTGCCTTCTCTAAATTGTTTCATTTCCGCTAATGTCAATTCCTTAGGCTTTACCATTCGTCACTATTGCTTTTATTGTCTCTATTCAATTATTATTAAGAGGTAGGTGTTACCTGGCGTTGTAATAAAAAAAAAAAAAAAAAAAAATAGATGCACGTGAGATAAATGATAATCTAATAATAGCAAAACACCACATGAACGGAACTTTGAATGGTGACGAGTATGTAATGCGTAATTTTATCCAGCTATATGTAATTAACCTTTTTTCACAATATTTCTAGAACGTTCGTTTCTACTCGAGAGGCTCTTATAACCGTACTTCCACAAGCCTCAAAAGAAGACATTGAAAATTATGATGAACAACTCAGTAAAGTGGATCTTTTTGATCCCGTCCTTATTATCTCAGCAAACCAAAATTGGATCAACCAAAATACATACGCGGCTTATCAACAGGTGATGAACGCATTTGTGACCGTAAATCTCCCGCAAAATACAGGAGAGATGAGAATTCGTGCTGTGTATTCCATTTTCCGAATTTAACTGTCCTTTACGCTGCTCGTCAAGCCATTTGCACAAATCATCCAAATGCATTTTTAATGCACAGCCTCCACAAGAACCGATTGGCACTGCGTGGATACTCAACAATGTCGCGGTTCGCAAAAGCGATTTTGCGGAAGATGATAGGTTTTTTTGTTCTTAGATGATTAGGCCGTTCAAATCCAATAATTTGTTTGTTTAACATAATCCCCCCCCCCCCTCTTTTTCAATTTTTGGAAAATTTAACACATAATTTAGACTGGAATTAAAAGAAATTTCCTAATTAGACCATAATTTTTTAAGTGTTCAATGAATATTTAATCTGGGCCAAAGTTAATAATAATTCCGGCCATGTTTTCTGTTGTTAAATCCCCCCCCCCCCCCCCCTTCTAAAAAATCTTGACCTTATGTTAAACAGAAAATTGGCTTGGTTGCGGCCTTAACTTTGAATGAACAACTGTTCCATTTACTTTTTCTTTCTTGGAGTTTTATTATCATACTGCAAGAATGTATACCTGAAATAAATCAAAAAAATTCGGTTACAGCATAAAAATACTATTAATTCAGGTCTAACAATGATAATCCTAACAAAACTTTATTATAAGTGATAATATACTAAGAAAAATGACACAAGATTGCAAGCAAAACGTATGATTCTATCAGAGAGAAAGACCATTTAATGTAAATCCCATTTTGCAAATTCCATAAAATAAAAAAATAAAATATTAACGGTTTAAAATACCATTTTTAAATTAAACCTAAAATTTTTTTTAAAAATTATTAGGTTTATCAATTGGTGAATCGGTTCATATATAAACATTTGCGAGATAGAAATTTCATGGTCTTTGAATTTATAAAGACAATAGATGATCTATTAACGATTAGACTGGGTTGGGATACGACCTTTAAAATTGGATAATTAGAATCTGACTTCATAGATGCCAGCTCTAAGTCGCTTTCATGAAATTTATTGCTGAATCGTGTGATTTTGTCAATTGTGATGCAATTGTGCGACCATTATTAAATAAATACTTTACTAATGTCTCCCTTCAGAAGGTCTTCCACTTCATTAGCCATCAAGTACAAAGCAAAAAATTATATTTTTGACGTTACATATTATTTTTTATTTTTATTTCTTCTCAGAACCAATTACAATCTCTTGCTTCTGAAGAGTACTTCCCGCCTCTACTATATATATATATACAAGTATATTCCTTATTTTTGATTATTACTGGAATTCCTAATCACCTTCCCACTATTTGTAGATATTAGGAGGCGTTATTTCAAGTTTACTAGGCATACTTAGTTATTTTTTTTGCACAGGAGATCTTTAACTAGCTTGTTGTTGAAATAGATGCAATGATAATTGTCTATTCAAAACTGTAAAAGAAGGCACTCGACCTGAAATTAACGTTTTGGATGATAAACTTTTTTCTCGATCTATAATTGTAATTCTTCTCGAAAATATTTTCAACCAGACAAAGATCAATCGTTTTATTATACAATTATGGCAAACATGGAACTAGAAAAACTAGACTGGCCAGAATCGCATCAAGAGAAGTTGTTCATGGCATTGTATACATCGATGCAGTGTTGTACATTTTTGATATCTGCGGTTTTTTTTGGCTGTCCTGGATATACCTGTACACTGTCTATACTCTTCTGTAACTTGAAAACTCTACAAAAATTATATGTATAGATATTTAAAGCACTTTTACTGAGTAATGAAATAAATTATCATAATAAAATTTTGAGAAATTATCATTTCTTTTTTGTGTAATCTGTTCCAGACATTTTTCTGTAACAACACTGCATCAATGTCTTTCATATTATCAATGATATTAGCAAAGCATTTGGAAAAACTATCAATTTTGCATTTGAGAAGAATGTCTCTTTTAATAATCAATTGAGACAAAAATTGGGCAGTATTGCACTGCATTTTTATAACAGTCCCTAATTTCTTTCTTGATAGATGGATCTGACTATATGAAGAGGATGAGAACCTTAAAAGTTTTTCAATATACTGCTAAAGTATATAAATCAAATATGATAGACCTGCAGTTATTGTGTTAGCTGATTAGACAAAAAATTATTCATATTCTTTAAAATGGTGACAAAGATAATACTGATAGTTAAATATATATTGTAATGTTTATTAGCAGTAAAGAAAAATAATGAAAAGTAAGGCATTATTTTTTCTTCAAAAAATAGTATGACTTATTATGCAATTCTTATTAGGTAATCAATCCTTTCTACTTTTAAGCATCTAATTGATCAATTGAAATTGGTGATCTTATTAAGGAAGAGCCAATAGAATACCTAATCAATAAGCACAAAATTGAAGTAGCAGCAGTAAATAGTATATATGAATTAATTGGTAGTTATTTTATTGATCTAAAATTTGCTATTAATGAATTCTATCTGAAAAGTAAGAATTACAGTCAGTCCTCCATATAATCATCAAGTTAGTTACATTCTTAATTGCTGGTGATTATATAGAGGTATGATTATATATAAGTATATAATTTTTTTTATCAAAAATCAGAAATAAAAATTATTAAAATTATCTTAATTTTAGCCTAAATTATAAATTATAAAATTATACTTTACTAAAATTTAAAGTTTACAATCAATATTAAATAAATATCATAATGATGTCATTATGATATTATTGTAATATTTTAACAAAAAATTAAATTGATATCATTAAATTAGTTTTAATTATATTTATTCAATATTAATTAATTTGATATCTCTGTGATTATTATATAACATTTATTAGATATTATAACTATATCGTAACAATAATATATTAACATTGAATTAATATTGCAAATATTATAACATTTATTTAATATTATAATTATATCGTAACAATAATATATTAACATCAAATTAATATTGCCAAAGTATTATAACTAGTGTTTCGCAAATGATTTGATCAAATCAAAACAATTCAGATTTGATTTGAATTTTGGTTTTTGGTTTGATTTGATTTGATAATTTTGATTTGCAAATTGAATCCAAATTTCAAATCCATATTTGAGTTCAAATCTGAATTTAAAAAAAAAATTTGATTTGATTTCAAATCAAATTCAAATCAGCCTAAGCTAATTTGAGTAAATCTGAATCAAATCCATCAAACTCAAATCAAATCCAAATAAATAGGCATTTAAATAATCAGATGATTTAGATCAAATAATAGTAATCTACATATGATAATCTCTTTTTTTAAAAAATTGAAGTTCAAACTTTAAAATTCAAAGTAAAAGACTTCATATTTTTTTTATTCCTTATAATATATTATATATTATAGTTGTTTCCAAAATTATATTTTAATTTTTGAATTCTGAAATTACGTTACATAAAATTAATTACAAATTACTTAATCAATTACAGATTCCTTAATTATTTACAGACTCCTTAATTTATTACTGGTTACTTAATTAAGAATCAGATTATTAGTTTGACTTGAAAGATTAATATTAAATCCATAAATTTATTTTTAAAGTATTAATAAATCATTTTATTACAAATTTACAATATTCCTTTCTATTTTCCGTTCTTTTATTTTATTTCTTTTATATATAAACATACTAAGAAAATGTTTTTTAAAAGATTTCAAATTCTGTGACCTGTTTAACTTTTCCAAATCGTCCCCAGGATCATTCATTACAAAATAAAGAAAAAAAGAAATGTTAGAACATTTCTTTAAGTAAATTCAAACCAAAATCCCATCATATACCTGAAATTTGCCTTTAACTCTTCAAAGCCGTTTCCTATAAAAATAAAGAAAAAAAGAAATAATAGAACATTTTTTACATAAGTTTTAACCAAAACCTATTGCAATATACCTGAAGCTTGTCTCTAAGACCATTTTCGTCTTTCATAAAAAAGTATTTTATCTACAAAAAAAAGTAAAAGGAGAAACATTAGAAATGCTTCTTAAAGAAAACATAAAAAAACCCTTCTTCTTGATCCTATTTACTTTAATTTCAAAGTCCAGTTTGTAAATTTGATCAGCAATCCTACAAAAAAAAGAAGAAATGTTAAAATGTTTTTTAAAAAATATAAAAATCCCTCCTTCCAGTTCTCTTTACTTCAATTTTAAAGTTCAATTCGTAAATTCAACTGGCAATCCTATAAAAAAGAAAGAAGAAATGTTAGAACTATTTCTTAAAAAAAAATAAATAACTACTCCTCCTAAGCCATCATTTACATTATTCCAAAGTATAGGTCGTAATATCGTATAGTATCTTACAAAAAAAAGCAAAAATATAGTAATGATATATTTTCTAAAAAAACAAAATTAAAAAAAAAAATTTTATTTAAAATGAAAGAATTAAAACAAAATTAAAAAAATAAGTAAAAAATCAGTTGTTTTTTTTTAAAAAAAATTTGAGTTAATAAACTGAAAAAGAAATTAAAAAGAAAGTTTTTTTTTAAAAAAAATTCAGCTTAATAAACTGAAAAGAAAATTAAAAACTGTATTTTGCTCAATAAAACTAAAAAGGAAATTTAAAAAAAACATAAAGGAAAAAACGTAAAGAAAAATTTTTTTTCTGAAATAAATTTTTTTTACGATGATGATAATCAAATCTATTCTGATCGCTAAAACTACAGCTAATTATGTCCGCAGAAATACAATTCAGCTGTAAAATATAATATACAATGTCAAAAAAAAATTAATTATGCAGATTTTATATGATTATTCTGAAATAATTACAGAATTATATAATTACGTAATTCCTTATTATAAAATTAATTTCAGCTACAACTATACGTCTATACGCCTTCTATTTAGAGTTGTATTTTTTTTTACTTTTAACTTACCAGTCTGAAATGACGTTCAAAGGAGTCCAAAAGCTAAAATGTTTTGATGATTAAGAAAAAAAATTTAAAATTACGATTTACTTATTTAAGCTATGATATTCAAAAAAAAGTTTACTTCATCATTTGATCTGTGTAAATCAAATTTCAAATCAAATTTGAATCTGAATCAAATCAAATCAAATTACAAATCTATTTGAATGAATTTAATTTGAATTTGCTTTGATTTGATTTGAATTTAAATCAAATCAAATCAAATTCAAATCAAATTTCAAATTAAATTTGAACAATTTGATTCAAATTCCAATTCAAACTTTTCAGATTCGATTTGATCAAATCAGATCCTGAATCTAACCAAATTTGTCTAATTTGATTTGTGTAGAACACTAATCATAACTATATCATAAAAATAACATATTAATATCAAATTAACATTGTAAAGTATTATAATATTTGTTTAATATTATAACCACATTATAGCGATATCATATTAACATTAAATTAATATTATAAAAATATTTTTACATTTATTTAACATTATAACTATATCATAGAAATATCATATTAATATTGAATTAACATCACCAAAATATTATAACATTTATTTGGTATTATAATTATATTAGAGTAATTTCATAAATTACATCACAAAAAATGATTTTATATTTATTACATTAATAATAATAATAAAGTATCTGTTCAATATTAAGTATTGATTTTTAATAGATTTTTACGCAGTACTCTAGGATTTTAGTTTTAATAACTTTGATTTTAATTTCAGTTTTAATTTTGGTTTAGTTTTGATTTTAATTTTAGTTTTTTCCTTAAAATTTCTAATCACGCTTTTACTATACAGATTTACTAATGTCTACTAAGACACATATTTACAAAACAACACCTGAGAAGTGAAGTAATATTCAATGTAGATAAAGTGAATAAATCAGATATAATAAATAATGAAAATAAAATGGAAATAAAACAAAGGTAAAAGAAAAAGGAAACAAGATCAAAAAGAAATAATAAAAAATATTAACGAAAAAAGTTGAAATAAAAAGAAAGAAGATGAAGAAAGAAAAATAAAAGAAAAAAAAACAAAAACAGAAAAGATAATGAAAGGAGATCATATTTTTCTTTTTTTTTTTTTCTTTTCATGTGATAAGTAAATACATCTTTATTTCTTTTATTTTATATATAAGTAAGATTCAATTGCTAAGGATAAATTTAAAAAAATAAAAAATATAAAAGAAAATTATGATTAATATAATATATTTTTTATAAAATATATTTAAAATTTAAATTTAATATATAACCTTGGAATAATGGTTAAAGCAAATAATCTTTAGGATTTTGAGAAAAAATAAAAATAATAATATTTTTAATATTAGCTCTTTAAATTTTAAAATATTATAAAAAAAATTGCTAGCTATTATGACTAATACCATCTCAGACAAAATAATTGGTAACAGAAAATATCATAAAATATCCAACCTTATTTCACAATATTTTCCTTTAGGTTAAACAAATATTACAAAAAAAAGCTTCAAATATATTCAGCAATTTGAACATAGCATTTGAGAATATATTCTAACTTCCTTAAGTAATATCATAGTCTAATAAAAAAAGACTTAAATTACACCCTATTGTAAAGAAAATATATAATCAATCCCTTTTACAGAACCAATAGATTTTAAAATATAGTAGAGTCTAAAAAAAAAATGAAAAATATGCATATATCATATTTTCATACCTACTTAATAGCTTCACTATTTATTTAAAAGTAGTTTTTTTTGTCTTATATATTTTTCAGCAAATAGTCTATCTTTATATTAATAGCTATATCAAATATATAAACTGAAGTGCTAAAGTATTATTAATATTGTAAAAGATAAGTAAAATATACTTGGATAATAAGAAGAAGAAAAAAATACTGTTAAGTATTAAAATAGTAATATTTGGCTTTACTATTTATTTAAAAATATTTTTTTGGCTTATAAATTTTTTGGCAAACAAACTTCAAGTTAGTGGGTAACTATATCAAATATATAAATTAATATGCCAAAGTACAGTCATCCCTCTCTTTAGCAAATTTCAATATAACGAAGAATACTATATAATGAATTATCAATGTGGGATAAATATTAGCATATGAAAAAATCCTTAATTAACCAAATTTTAATAATTATGGGTTATATACTGTTATATGAAGTAAAATTACAAAATAGTATATATAAAAATAACCCTTTTTATAACAAATTTTTTTTTCAGTAAAATAAAGATTACTAATATATCAACAGTCCTATAATCATTTAATAAAAAGATAATTTTTTTTAAATACACAATATATAAAAAACATAGAATGCTTTTATAAAAGATATTTAATAAATTGTTTTAATAATATCAAAATATTAAATTTTGTCATCAATTTCATTAGCTTTGCATTTATACATCAAAGTTAACTTTATCTAACATCCCTATAAAAATAAAAGTAGGAAGTTTTTTAAAGAAAATAATAATAATATCTCTTCCAGTCTTCCCTTAATTCTAAAAGTCTGGTTATATTTTCATTTGGTAATATTACAAAAAAAAGAAGAAAAAAACAAATAATTTGATTAATTAAAAATAATGACAAAAAATACTTCTTCTAACTTTCCTTATCTTAATCCCAAAAGTTCGATCATGCTTTTTATTTGACAACACTACAAAAAGAAAAAAATAATTTAAATAATGATGAAAAACACTTCCTCCAACTTTCCTTACCTTAATTCCAAAAGTCCAATCATGTTTTTTATCTGACAATATTACAAAAAAGAAAAAAAAATTAAATAACTTAAATAATGACAAAAAATACTTTTCCAACCTTCCTTACTTTAATTTTATAAGTTTGATCATATTTTTTATCTAGTAATACTATAAAAAAGAAAAAAAAACACTTCCATATGTTTGGTAAGATTTGAAATTAAAAAATAAATAATCAGAAATAATGATAAAAAACACTTCCTTCAATCTTTCTTACCTTAATTTTATAAGTCCAATCATATTTTTTGTCTGACAACACTACAAAAAAAAAAAAAAAAAAATAATTAAAAAAGCCACTGAAAAATATCTCCTCTAAATCCCTCTTATCTTAATTCTAAAAGTCTAATCATATTCTTCATCTGATAACATTATAAAAAGAAAAAAAATAAAATTTTTTTCTAGATTAAATATTCAGATTATCTAATAGATCAGCAAGTCACATAACCATACCTTTATACTGGATAATTTGTTATACTATACCAAATAATTCATTATAACATTAACAAATTTTTTATAATAAAGATTTGATTATAGATGCTACCCAAATCCAAAATAATTTGAGATTATGGCAACCCAAATGTACAAATCCAAATTAATTTACAAATTACATATATAAATTTTGCAATTTGTATATTTGGGATTTGGAAATTATGGCTGTCAAAATGTACAAATTAATTTGGGATTTACTTAAAATAATTTGGGTGGCATCTATAGATCTGATTAGTCTAGATATATACTTTGTTATATCAAGATGTAATTGTATTATTAATATTGTAAAGGATAAGTAAAATATACTTAAATAAAAAAGAGAAGAAGAAAATACCATAAAGTATTAAAATATAAGACAAATATAATATTTTTAAGAAGAGAGAAGTATATTTTTGAAAATAAACAAATTTTATTGATTAATTTTAACCAAAATTTTAGTTTTTTTCATTATATAAAATATTTGCTATGTTCACTAGAATTTTGAATAATAGTAATATAACTTATATACAGGGTTGCATAGAATTTATATGAAGTTACTTTTTTAAATTCACAAATTAAGTTTGCGTAAATCAGTTAATTTAGAATTAACTTACATATTATATTTGCATAAAGTTTATAATAGATATATGTGGATTTATTTTTAAAAAAATATTAATTTTGGTAAATGTAAATTACAATTATAATTGTACAAATGTATATATTAAGATTGTCATTTATCGATCTTTTTTTTTAAAATTTTTTAAATATTGTTTTTCAGTTATTAATACCAAAATATTTTTTAATTTTTTTTTTTCAGTTATTAATACTAAAATATTTTTTTTATTTTTATTTTTTTCATATTTTTTTGGGTATTTATACCAAAATTTATTTTATTTTATTTATTTTTTCACTTTTTTTCTGTATTTTATACTAAATTTTTTTTAAATATACAATATATGAAAAACACAGAATACTTTTATAAAAAATATTTAACAAATTGTTTAATAATATCAAAATATCATTAATTTTATTAGCTTTATATTTGCAAATCAGAGTTAATTCCATTTACATGATACCTATCTACTATTTATATTTTATCTAGCATCCCTATAAAAATAAAAGTAGGGAATTTTTAAAGAAAATAATAATAATAACTTCCCAGCTCTTCTTTACTCTAATTTCAAAAGTCTGGTTATATTTTTTGTCTAGTAACACTACAAATAAGAAAAAAAAAGTTAATAATTTAATTAGTTAAAAAAAGAACAATAAAAAATACCTACTTTGCGTACCCTTCTTTACCTTAATTCTAAAAATCCAATCATACTTTTTATTTGGTAACACTATGTACTAAAAAAAAAAAAAAAATAATTAATTAATAATTAAAAATAAATACTAAAAGATACCTTTTCCACTTCTCTTTACCTTAATTCCAAAATTCCAGTTATGTTTTTTATCCAACAATACTATAAAAAAAAAAAAAATTAATAATTTAATTAGTTAAAAAATAAATATTAAAAGATACTTCTCCACTTTTCCTTACCTTAATTTCAAAAGTTCAGTCATACTTTTTATCTGGCAATACTACAAAAAAGAAAAAAAAAATAAATAATTAATAATTAAAAAATAAATACTGAAAGATATTTTTTTCACAACTTTTTCTGACGATCACCTTATCCAAATTATCTGCGATAAAAAATATTTTATTTTTATTTTTACCAAGGTAGTCAGAGGATAACAACATGTCAGAAGACTCGAAATACTACTCTGTAGGCAAGAGCGACTTAGAGTTAGCTATAAACGAAGCAGTTTACAAAGTTTTTTATGATGAAATAGCGGATATATTTCCTAAGTTAATATGGAATACGTCTAACGAGAAATACTAGGGTTGGTAAAAGTCCTTATTTTGGACCTAAAGATTCAGTCCTAAGACTGAGTCTGCAGATCTTTAAGTCCGATTTTTTGGACTAATAAGGAGTTAGTCTTAAATGAGTTCTAACTAATAAAATGGGTTTTTACATTTGGTATATATATTACACGGTTTTAATTTTTGTTATACAAACTTACACAATGAGTTTAGATGACGCGTTCAATTTTGTTGACTTGGAGAGTGATGACATTTTGGATAACATATTACATACTGAAGAAAGTTCTCGAAAAACTTCACCTCTATGGAATTATGTAGATTGCAAAAGCCCAGCTCACCCGGGAGTACCTGTATGCAAAAGGTGCAATTACGTATTTTCTATTAAGTCAAGTAATACTACTATTGAACGGCATCTTTTAAATAAGCACAACATAATAATCCCAAAGGTCAGAAAGCAAACAACATTAAATTTCAAATGTACAGACCCTTGGCCTACAAAAGAAAAATTGCTGCGAGACAAAGCAGTTGTTATTTGGATTATTGATAACCAACAACCTTTTAGTGTTGTAGAAAATGAAAAATTTATTGAAATGATGCATATTTTCAATCCTCGTTACAAAATTCCTGATCGACATCAAATAAAAGAAATGATTATTGATGAATTTAATGAACGTCGTTCTAATATTGGCTATGATTTACAAAAAATATCCAGCAAAGTTTCCTTCACTGCTGATATGTGGACATCAACTATAAGTAGCGAAGCATACCTTAGCCTAACAATTTACTATATTGACCAAAATTGGATTCTTCAACGTTTTTTACTTGATATTATTCCTTTTAAAGTTTGTCATACAGGAATCAATATGGCTGCAGCAATCACTAATGTTCTTAATGAATTCAACTTAGCAGGTAAAGCATTAGCACTTACTACAGATAATGAATCTGCGATGTTAGTATGTGGACGGAAATTATCAGAAGAATTTGAAAAAGAATTAAATAATCTTACCTTTAGCCATTATCGTTGTTCAGCACATATACTTAACCTTGCAGTTAAGCAAGGAATGGAAATAGTTGATCAAGAAATAGTAGAAGTGCGACAACTAATGTCAAAAATTAAAAATTCAGTCTTATTATGTGATGAATTATGTGAATTATGTGTTATAGAGAAACTTGAGTACCTTCGGCCAGAAATAGACATAGAAACGAGGTGGAACTCCACCTATTACATGCTTTGTAAGTTACAGCGAATGGAAACGGCATTGAAAATGCTTGCAGCCAAACATGATAGTGTGTGTGAATTAATGCCAGATGTTGAAGCATGGACGAAGATAAAGGTAAAAATGAAATAATATTTTTTTTTTTAATAACAAGTTTCTTTTTTTTCGTTATTACTACTTACAAAATTAAATCCTTTTTAATTATTAATCAAAGGAAACAGTGATCATTTTAGAACCCCTTGAAAGAGCAACAAAAAACCTCTCAGGATCATTGTATCCAACTATTGCTGATGTTTGATTTTACTTTAATAAAATTCGTGATCATCTAAAGTATTGTGTGGAAAGGGAGGATGGATTCAGACAATACATGTTAGCTGCTTCAATAAATGAAAAACTTAAAGAATACTGGTTAATTATTGATAATAATACTACCATCTCATTAATATTAGACCCTCGAAATAAAATTTCTCTTTTTGAACCAGGTGAACCAACGACAAATGCTATTGCCGTCTTACGTGAACAATTTTCCTTCTATCTTTCCCAAAAGCCACAATCACAAGCTTCCCTTCCTTTTACATCATCAAGAGAATATTTTCGTCAACTAAAAAAACGTCGCATAGGAGTAACTGCTGAAACAACACTACTACCCTCACCTAGCCCTGATTTTGCTGAAATAGAAAGATATCTAGCTTTGCCATGTGATGAAAACGTGGAAGCGCTTCTTTGGTGGCAAGCCCACTCCACTGAATTTCCGGTACTCTCACTAATGGCAAAAGACTACTTAGCAATACAATCCACAAGTGTAGCCTGTGAACAAGCATTTTCTGTTGCAGGCAATACAATCACCAAAGTTTGAAATCGTTTATGTCCAGAGACTGCAAGAGCATCGTTATGTACAAAAAGTTGGATTGAGAATAATATTGGTGAACAAATTCGGTTGAAGTAATTCAAATGTGTTTTATTTGTTAAATGCAGTATTTAGTATTACGTTGTATAACATATTAACATATGATCATCATTTATACAAATAAAACATTTAGTATATTTTTTTGAAGTTTTTTTTTTTATTTTTATGATGTTTTTGTATTAATTTTAAGGAAAACGATAGAAAAAAAAAAATTTGATATTTTTAATACAGAATTTATGATAAATGTTATATGTTAAACTGGTTTAAGACTGAGTCTTAGGATCTAGTCCAGAACCGGACTTGGTCAGACACAAGTCCTGGACTAATCATATATGGACTTAGTTTGTAGGTCCATCAGATAGGACTTGCAAGTCTTAGGACTAAAACCGGACTAGGACTGACTTTACCAACCCTAAGAAATACTTCAAGAAATATATCCTTAAAAATTTCAAAGACCACAACTGGTCTACTTTGAAAGAAAAATAAGACAAGAGTTACAAGGTCAAGAAAATGGCATACTCTGTAAAAATGTTTGGCTTTATCATAGCTTTGAGTCGTCATCTCTTACGGCATTTCTGGACGTATATACAGGCTTCTAATGGTGATAGAGAGCTATCAGATGACTCAGAAAATAGTGATACTGATGACAAATTCCAAATTACTATATCTTGTAGTTCTACAGCAGCTAATCAATCCAAATTAGTTATTACACCACAAGCCCCTAAAGAGGAAATGGATATTTCCTTCACAGAGGAGGACCAACCAGCACCACAGTTGCATATCACAAATGCAGATCAATCTAAAACAGATAGTTCCACGAAAAAAGATAAGAAGAAAAGGAAAAAAAAAAATTTCGCCAAAACCAATCACAAAAAGCCAATCAGGTAACCAAACCAATTTCATCTTTTTCATCATCAAACTCCCTCCTCCCCCATTTTAAAGGAATCACCATTGCTATAGTCCAGTACTCAAGAAAAAGGCAAATCCCTTGAAAGGACCAACAAACAATCAGATATTCATGGTGAAGATGAAGCAAACTACATTGTCACAGGATTTCAACTATCTCCAATATCAATGGCCGTTCGTGATATCCTAATTTATGACATCCCCGCAAAATGGAGCAACTTCGACATCCTGCAACACTTATCGTCATGAGGTAAAGTCATCTCTCTACAAGTCAAACGGCAAAAGAAATATAATACTGTACGTTATAAATTTGAGATACACGAGCTCTTTTTGGAATATGACACGAATAAGAGTTGGATGGCTCCACTAAATGCACTTCCTGTGTGATAGTTTCCAGCGTCATAGTCGCTTAAGGAATGGAAAGAAAGAGAGCGATACCAAATTGTGATTGAACACCCACCTGAGGACATAAATACGACTACGCTAGCCCTTAAAGAGAATATTAGCTTCCTAATACAATGTGATATACGCATGTTCAAAGAAATAAAATTTTTGGAAAATTATAGGTTATCTATCAACATGGGACAACATGAAAGTCTGTATCGATAAACCTATGATTTGGAACAGTGACAAGCTGAAATGGTCCCGCCATCTTGGTCCTTTTAAATTCTAATAATAAGTCGGCTTACAAAACTACTCATGAGATCAAACCAAGTAAGCGATCAAACACTAACATATCACAGAACCCGTCCTGCAAGTCTAATACTGTCAGTACAGGTTTGAATTATATTCTTATTGATACTCGTAAAGATTTCAAGCAAGCAAAGAAAACTAAAGACGAATCTCACATGATCTCAAAACACTCTTCAGACTCAACCAAGAAGACTGCTCTGAAGAAACTCTGGATTTCTAAGAAGAAGCTAGCAGTAGACATAGCGACGATTATATAAACTCTGAAATCACTCGTTAGGCAGTAGACTAGGGTAGTAATACTTTAGGTCTAAGAGTATATTAATTTTATCTTTAGTTTTTAGAATATTTTCTTTTTTTTATCCCTTTTTCCCTTTAGGATGTTTAGATTAGCTAGCATCACTTAGTGCCCTGGTTTTGAGACGATGTAGTTGAATGGAGATGTTTGTATCCTAGAAGCTTTCTTATCATGTAATTAGTGGTAGATTATTTCTGCCTAACTTTTTCTCTTTAATAAAGATTACATTACTAACGCCTTAAAAGGGAAAAAAAAAAAGATATTTTTTCTATTCTCCCTTATCTTAATTCCAAAAGTTTGATCATGCTTTTATTTGACAATACTACAAAAAAGAAAAAAAAACAAATAATTAATAATTAAAAAACAAACATTAAAAAACACCTTCTTCACCCTTTTTTATCTTAATTTTAAAAGTCTAATCATACTTTTCATCTAAAAACATTACAAAAAAAAAAAAAATAATTAATTAATAATTAAAAAACAAATACTGAAAGGCATCTCCTCTACCTTTTCTTACCTTCATCAAGAAATTTTATAGGGCAAAAAATTGCGTAAGTTTACGATTTTGTAAGTTTATGAAAGTTTATGGCATAATATTTCAAAAAATTTCAAAATATTACATAAGTTTACAATTTTGTAAGATTTATGTGATATTACAATCAAAATATTACGCAAGTTATCAATATTGTAAAATTTACGCAATATTACGGTCAAAATATTCTGCAAATTTACAAAACTGTAAACCTGCGTAATATTACGGTTGAAATATTTCAAAAATTTACGAAATTGTAAATCTGCGTAATATTACGGTTGAAATATTTCAAAAATTTACGAAATTGTAAATCTGCGTAATATTACGGTTGAAATATTTTGAAAATTTACGAGACTGTAAACTTGCGTAATATTATGGTTAAAATATTTCAAAAATTTACGAAACTGTAAACCTGCGTAATATTATGGTTGAAATATTTCAAAAATTTACAAGACTATAAACCTGCGTAATATTATGATTAAAATATTTCAAAAATTTACGAGATTATAAATCTGCATAATATTACTATTTGATCGTTAAAGCTGCGTATGCAGTAGAACATATACAAGAGGCATGTGATATTATTAAATAATCAAAAATAATATAAACATCTTTTCTTTCCTTTTCTTTTAAGTTTGGGAAAGCAAATTTATTTTTATTTACGAATTTTTTATTATTTACAATTTTTATGTCATATCGGCGGATTTATTTCATCATCCAAATATATTAAATTTTGTTATACAATGTATTATAAAAGTTAAAGATATGCAATATAATAATCCAAAAAAAGTGCGTACAATTTTAAAAAATGCAATTTAGGACGATTTTAATTTTGGCCAGAATTAACATAATTTTGGCTAGATTTAACATAATTTTGGCTAGATTTAATATACCGTAACTGGTAATATGATAGTAATGATATTTAGTCAAACAAAAAAGAAAAAAACTTTAACGTTACAATCTATAAAATCTATAATTACAAAGACAATTTCACATTTAATAATTTGTTGAATAATAATTAATATCACTATAAAAGAAAATTGTATGAAAGAAATTATATTTTAATCAAAAGAAAAAAAATTACACCACAATGTATATATGATTTTATAAAAAAATTGAACCACAATTGCACAATTTTAACTGTAATATTAATGCTATAGTTCTGTACTAATTGCAAATGCACTGCAATATATAAGAATGGAAAATACAGTAAGAAAGGATGACAGAAGAATAAAGGAAAGAAGAGATAAATGAAAAGGGATGAAGGGAAGCAAAGATAATCAAAGAGAAATGAGGAAGGAACAAAAAAGATAAAGGATAGTGAAAAGGAATGAATGAAACAAAAAAAGAATAAAAATGAATAAGAAAACAAAAGGGAAATGAAAAGGAATAAAGGGAATGAAAAAAAAGCAACAAAAGAAGCCAAAGAGTAATGAGAGAAATAAAAAAAGCAATGAAAGAAATCAAAGATCAATGAAAGAAATGGAAAAAGCAATGAAAGAAACCAATGATAAATTAAAGAAATGAAAAAAAGCAACGAAAGAAACCAAAAATCAATGAAAGAAACCAAAAAGGCAATGAAAGAAACAATGACAAAAGGAACAAAAGATCAATGAAAGGAATAACAAAGGGAACCACAAAAGATTAATGAAAGAACCATGGAAAGAAACGAAAGAAACAATGAAAAAAAGAAACAAAGAAACCATGAAAATAAGAGAAATAAAAAAATGAAAGAAAAGCCAGAATACCCACCCATAGAAAAAAGAAAAAGAAAACGGTTAATATCATCTTAAAAGAAAAATAAAATAACAAGAGAAAGAGACGTAAAAGACTTACTTGAATTTTCACTCAAATGATACACATCTAAAAAAGACAGAAAGTTTAGTAAAAGAACAAGGGAAAGAATGAAAAGAAAACAAAAAAAGAATTAAAACTCACCTTGAATTTCCACTGAAATGGAATTAAAAACAGCCGCACCTAAAAAAAAAGAACAAGTTAATAAGAGAAAAAGAAAAAAGAATAAAAGCAAAAAAAAAAAACTTACCTGTTACAGCACTTAATCCCAAAGCTAAAGGTGACGCCGTTAACTAAAGAATTAAAAAAAATGATTTTTTTATTTTAAAAAAAAATGTTAAAAAAAAAGATGATTATTTTATTTTAAAAAAAAAAAAAAAAAAAAAAAATGATTATTTATTTTAAATAAAAAATGTTAAAAAAAAAAAAAAGATTTTTTATTTTAAAAAAAAATGATAAAAAAAAAATGATTATTTATTTTAAAAAAAAAAATGTTAAAAAAAATTTCCTTCCGCTACAGTAGCTTAAGTCTGAACAAAACTACTAGTGTTAATTATCTATAACATAAAAGGTAATATCGCTTACCATTTACGATAAGCTTATCTCATGAGTTGATATAAAAAAGGGATATATGCAGTTTTTGAACCGGTATAACCGGTATTATGATCCGATTATTTAGGTAAACAAGTGGTAAACGCGTAAAAAAAAAAAAAAAAATATAGCGCCTCTGGGCTCTGGCAGTTTTTTCATCAGCGATAATGTTTATTTGTTTATTAGGTAATCTATTTTATTTGTTTCTCTTCATTCACTTTTTAAAACTTTAATTTTAATTCTTTTATTTCAATTTTAATTGATCAAATAAAATTAAATAAAAAAAAAATTCAACACTATAACGAATTATTTGGTATAAAGGCCCCACATGTGACTTGCTGATCTAATCAGATAATCCGAATATCCGATCTTGAAAAAAAAATTTTTTTTTTTGTGATGTTGCCGGACGAAAAGCACGACCGGACTATTGGAATTAAGGTAAGGGAGGGTTGGGGTGGTGTTTTTCAGTTTTTTTTTATTTAATTAATTATTTTTTTTTTCTTTTTTGTAGTGTTGCCGGACGAAAAGCACGACCGGACTATTGGAATTAAGGTAAGGGAGGGTTGGAGTGGTGTTTTTCGGTTTTTTTTTTTATTTAATTAATTATTCTTTTTTTCTTTTTTCTTTTTTCTTTTTTGTAGTGTTGCCGGATGAAAAGCACGACCGGACTATTGGAATTAAGGTAAGGGAGGGTTAGGGTGGTGTTTTTCGGTTTTTTTTTTATTTAATTAATTAATTATTTTTTTTTTTTCTTTTTTGTAGTGTTGCCGGATGAAAAGCACGACCAGACTATTGGAATTAAGGTAAGGGAGGGTTAGGGTAGTGTTTTTCGGTTTTTTTTTTTATTTAATTAATTAATTATTTTTTTTTTTTCTTTTTTGTAGTGTTGCCAGACGAAAAGCATGACCGGACTATTGGAATTAAGGTAAGGGAGGGTTGGGGTGGTGTTTTTCGGGTTTTTTTTTATTTAATTAATTATTTTTTTTTTCTTTTTTCTTTTTTGTAGTGTTGCTGGACGAAAAGCACAACCGGACTATTGGAATTAAGGTAAGGGAGGGTTGGGGTGGTGTTTTTCAGGTTTTTTTTTTATTTAATTAACTATTTTTTTTTTCTTTTTTCTTTTTTGTAGTGTTGCCGGACGAAAGACTTTTGGAATTAAGAACAATTAAGGTAAGGAAGTGTTGGGGAGATGCTTTTCGTTGTTTTTTTTTATTTAATTAATTATTATTATTATTATTTTTTCTTTTTTGTAGTGTTGCCGGACGAAAAGCATGACCGGACTTTTGGAATTAAGGTAAGGGAGGGTTGGGGTGGTGTTTTTCAGTTTTTTTTTATTTAATTAATTATTTTTTTTTTTTTTTTGTAGTGTTGCCGGACGAAAAGCACGACCGGACTATTGGAATTAAGGTAAGGGAGGGTTGGAGTGGTGTTTTTCGGTTTTTTTTTTTATTTAATTAATTATTCTTTTTTTCTTTTTTCTTTTTTGTAGTGTTGCCGGATGAAAAGCACGACCGGACTATTGGAATTAAGGTAAGGGAGGGTTAGGGTGGTGTTTTTCGGTTTTTTTTTTATTTAATTAATTATTTATTTTTTTTTTTCTTTTTTGTAGTGTTGCCGGACGAAAAGCACGACCGGACTATTGGAATTAAGGTAAGGTGGTGTTTTTCGGGTTTTTTTTTATTTAATTAATTATTTTTTTTTTCTTTTTTCTTTTTTGTAGTGTTGCCGGACGAAAAGCACGACCGGACTATTGGAATTAAGGTAAGGGAGGGTTGGGGTGGTGTTTTTCGGGTTTTTTTTTATTTAATTAACTATTTTTTTTTTCTTTTTTCTTTTTTGTAGTGTTGCCGGACGAAAGACTTTTGGAATTAAGGACAATTAAGGTAAGGAAGTGTTGGGGAGATGCTTTTCGTTGTTTTTTTTTTATTTAATTAATTAATTATTATTATTATTTTTTTTTCTTTTTTGTAGTGTTGCCGGACGAAAAGCACGACCGGACTTTTGGAATTAAGGTAAGGTGATGTTTTTCGTTGTTTTTTTTTTATTTAATTAATTAATTATTTTTTTTTTTTTTTCTTTTCATAGTTTCGACAGACGAAAAGCACGACCGGATTATTGGAATTAAGGTAAGGGAGGGTTGGGGTGGTGTTTTCGGGTTTTTTTTTTATTTAATTAACTATTTTTTTTTTCTTTTTTCTTTTTTGTAGTGTTGACGAAAAGACTTTTGGAATTAAGGACAATTAAGGTAAGGAAGTGTTGGGGAGATGCTTTTCATTGTTTTTTTTATTTAATTAATTAATTATTATTATTATTTTTTTTTCTTTTTTGTAGTGTTGCCAGACGAAAAGCACGACCGGACTTTTGGAATTAAGGTAAGGGAGGGTTGGGGTGGTGTTTTTCGGTTTTTTTTTATTTAATTAATTATTTTTTTTTTCTTTTTTGTAGTGTTGCCGGACGAAAAGCACGACCGGACTATTGGAATTAAGGTAAGGGAGGGTTGGAGTGGTGTTTTTCGGTTTTTTTTTTTATTTAATTAATTATTCTTTTTTTCTTTTTTCTTTTTTCTTTTTTGTAGTGTTGCCGGACGAAAAGCACGACCGGACTTTTGGAATTAAGGACAATTGAAGTCAAGAGTATATGGTCAAGGAGATTACGGCATTCGCAAGGCTCCGTGATAACGATCATCTATCTAAAAGTCAAAGTTTTCGTACTGGTGGATTTAAATATCACGAGATTTCAATGTCGGTTAAGTGATTTCCCTAAGAGGAGCCTGCATGAGTTTTAAAATCATTGTTAGTTTTAAAATCATCGTCAGTAAATGATATAAAGGAAGATTCTTTGTCTCCATATCTTAAAAACAAAATTTTTAAAATTAAAAATTAATAAAAGATAATGAAAATTTTGGTTATTTCTTTATTTTCAAAATTCTTTAAATATTATAGCAAATTCATATGAAACCTGGTTATTCTTACTGCCTTATTTAATTATTTTACATCATGAAAAAGCTTTTGGAGAATAAATAATACCATTAACAACTGCAAATAACTACTATTGTATTCACAAAACTTTTATTTGCAACTGGTGTAAAAAGTGATGGGTTCTTAAAATAGTTGATGGGTTATAAAAAGTCGTTATTACTTTAATTTTTAAGCACGAGTTGTAAAAAATTTTTTTATTTTCTGATTATTCTACATAAGATTGATAAGATGAATGTGTAACACAATCGTATTTTGCACTGTTTACTAATTTTTTATTAAAAATTCTTAATTTAAGCTAATTCCAAAGATCGGCGCATATGGTTAAAAATTAAAGTAAATTTTAATTTTTATTATAATTTAATAAAAAAATACACATTTGATACTTGTTCGCTACTATTTTATAAAATAGTACCCAGGCTGTACAGCGTAAACGTCAGTATCAGTCACAGTCCAAAAAAATGTGAGTCTCCAGCCAATATTTGATATGGACTGGGCCTAGCTACTCACTTTATAAATAAAAAAATAAAAATAATTATCTTCTACGATATGTAGGTAAGTTTCTCCTTCTCCTACGATCATTACGCGTGACTAAAATTTAGAGTTTGGATCCGTGTATCTGTTATCCATGTATCCATACGGATAATGGATTGTGGATACTCATTTTATTATTTTGGATAGAATCCTTGAATAAATAATTTTGTACGGATAATCCGTAGGTAATCCGCGGATAATCCTTATATCCATGGATAAACAGATATGCGGATAATCCATTATATCCATGGATAACCCGAAATATTTTTTTTACATAAACGCAATATTTCTCATTTATTTTTTTTATTAATTTATTTTTATTTTTAAATTTTATTCTTTAAACTGACAGACATTCAGAAAAGGTTTGTTTTTTTGGTTTTTTTTTTATAATTTAAATTTTGGAAAGATTGAAAGAAACGAGGCAAATAAATTAAATTACTAAAGGCTATTTTGAGTTTTATTTACTTTTTTAAATTTTAATTTTTTATTCTTGTTATTGCTTTATCCTTGGTTTCATTACTAAACAATCTTTCTTTTTTTTATTAATTTCAGACAGTTTTAACGTTTTATTAGCCTATTAGAAGAAACAAAAGGTAGGTTAGTTTTTTTTTTTTTACTTTTTTTTTTTTATTGTTGTTTCGTCTGCTATTTCATCCTTGTTACATTTACTAACCGAACTTTCTTTGTCTTCTTAGTTTTAGATGGATCTATCAAGAGAAATGAGTAGGTTAGTAGATTTTATTTCATAATTTCACCATTGCTGTTTCGTCCTTATAACTAATCTTTATTCTTTAGATTTTGATGATGCATCTCGGAAAGGTATATTTTATTTGTTTCCATTTGATTTCTTCATCTTACATTTCACTAATTTTTTTATATTTTATTTTTAGTTTTTACCAGTTTTCAGTTAATGACATTTTTTGTTTTCTGTCATTTTTTTTAGTAATCAATAAATAAATAAAAAAATGTATAAAGTCAGATTTATTAAATGAGTAAATTTAATTTAAAAAAAAAAATGAAGGAATCGGGAATTTTTTGAATTAATTCTTTCCGAATTTTCAGAATTGATTTTTCTGGTTGTGTAATTGTATTTCGTAATACAATTAATATAAATGATCGATTTTTTGATCTTTGGCGAAAAAATTTTTTAATTTCAATTTTTCATTTTCACTTTTGCAATTTTAGTATTTTAAATAATGGAACTTAACAATGATGAAGACAATACTTATTTTAGTGATTCTGCTCGAACTGATAGTACAGCTGGTACAGAAGCAAATGGAAGAAAGAGAAGAAGGGTTTTAGTTGTGGATAAAACAGATATATGGGGTCTTTACAATAGAAAGGTACGAAACTCAAAAAAAATTTTAAATTTATTTTATATGCTAATTATGTTTTTTATACTAAAATAAGTGTAAATTTAATATTAATTAAATTTTTATTTTTTTTTGAGTTTCGTACCTTTCTATTGCAAAGACCCCATATGGCGTTATTTTAATAAGTTGGATCCACCAAAACCCAAACATAAAAAAAGCTCTTGCAATGTAGAGATTAGAACAAGCAAAGATGTGAAAATATGTGGGCATGTAATTAATACAGATGGATAAACTGGTAATTTTTGGTCTCATTTAGAAGCTAATCATGGTATACTTAGATCTGAAAAAGAAAATACTAGCAGTAATCCTACTCAAGCCAAAGTTGATGTAATGTTTTAAAAACAGTGGTCAAAAAATCCTAAGCGCAAGCGAGAGTGTGATGAAGCGTTAACAGAATTTTTAATTGATGATATGCAACCACTTTATGTGTTAAAGAATGAAGGTTTTATTAATTTAGTTAAAACACTTGATCCTTATTATACTCTTCCAAGTGACAAATACGTCAAAAAGCTTATTACTAAAGCATATAATAATTCTAAACAAGAACTAATAAAATTATTTGGTAATACCATAAAATTCTGTTCGATCACGACAGATTTATGGACTGGTAGAGATCGTCAAGGGTATATTGGTGTTACATGCTCATTTATCAACAAAGAATTCGAATTACAAGAAATAATGTTAGCATGTCAATATATGGAGTATCCTCATACAAGTCAAAATATTGCACGAACAATAATGAATCTAATTTTTGAATGGGGTTTGGAAAAAAAATTTATTTGTATTATTACCGATAATGGTAGTAATATGGTCGCTGCTTCTAGACTTTTACCTAATACATTTCGGATTCCCTATGCAGCTCATACATTAAATCTTGTAGTAAATAAAGGTTTAATACCAGTTGAAATCTTAATAGCACGTGCAAAATGACTTATTAATTTTTTTATGAGTCCAAAACAAAATGAACGGTTAAAAGCAATACAAACATGTCATTTAAATGGAACTGAGGTTTATTTTCACATTTATTTTAATATATTTCATTATTTATTCATAATATTAATAATACTAAATATAGCCTTTTTTTAGGATTTTTCAGAAAATCACAAGTATTTGCGTACAATTCAGGACGTGAAGACGAGATGGAATTCGTCATATCTTGCATAGGAACGTCTTCTTAAACTTCATCATACAATTAATATTTTAATTGCAACTATGAGTACCGAAAGTGAATCTGATACAGATACAAAAAAAGATTTAAAACGTCTTAAAGAAATAATGCTTAGTGATGATGAGTGGAAACTTATAAAACAATTAACTAAAATACTTCAACCTTTTTATGATGCAACTAAATTACTAGGTGGTGAAAAGTATGCAACAACTTCTTTTATGTATTATGTTGTAGCTACTCTTCAAATTAAAGTAATTCCTAAAGAAGTTGAAGTAGTAGATTTGACAAATGATGATAATGCATTTGATGATGATATTGAATTTGAAGATGGTGATGATGACGATGTTATTATTATGCAAAACACAAAAAGAAAAATCAAGATTAAAAATCCTTTAAATTGTGAAGGAAAGGAAGAAGAAGTCAAAAGAAATTTATATCATTTATTACATCATTATTGGGAAAATCCAGCAAAAGAAGGAATGATATCAGCATTGCTAGATCCACGTGTAAAAAGTCTCAATTTTGTTTCTAGTTTAAAAAAAGAAGGGATAATTTCTCTTTTGCGTGATGAATATCAATTTGTTAAAGAATCAGAAGAGTTTGCTACTGGTACTACATTAAATAGTGATGATTTAGATTTATTAGAATCAAATAACTCTTTACTTATAGATATGTTTGCAGAAAGTCAAAGTGCCGAAAATGAACTTAATGATTACCTTTCATTACAACAATTATCTCCTAAAACCGATCCTTATAAATGGTGGGCAGGAAATCAAAATAGATTTCCGATTTTATCTTATTTAGCCAAAAAATATTTATCAATTTCCGCTACTTCAACTTCTAGTGAAAGGTTATTTTCTCAAACAGGTAATACAATGACAGCAAAATGTATGCAACTAAAGCCAAAGTTCTTTGAAAAGCTTTTGTTTTTAAAAAAAAATCATAAAATTTTAAGTAATATTTTTCCACCGGAAATTTATAATGAGATTGATCAAATTTAAAATTTAATAAATAAATAGGGTATAAATATCATATTATCCTTATTATCCGTATTATCTGTATTATTCATATACTGTATCTGCATTATCTGCATTATCTATGTTATCTGCATAATCCATATTATCCGTATTATCCGCATTATCTGTATATCCATATTATCTGTATTATCTGTACTATCCATGGATAACATGGATATGGATTATCCATTCAATTTTTTTTTTAAATTATCCATATCCAGGCTTAATTTTTGTATGGATAATAGATACTAGATTTTTATTATGGATATGTATCCATGGATAACATGGATACACAGATCCAAACTCTACTAAAATTGATCAAATTTATCAAATTTAAAATATGAACGTAAATATTAATTATAAATTTTATTATAGTATAATTACCCGGCCTCTCCCAAAATCTCGTTCTAAATTCGCGATAATATCTTTGGCCAGTACGCGTCCATAGCCACCACCCAGGGTTTTCATTACGATAAAAGACATAGTTCTAAATATCAAAATCAATTTGAATATTCGATAAATACATTTAATTTATGTGAATATAATTTTATTTATTTACTTACATGGTAATCCCTAACGAGGTTCCTTCACTTAGCTTTTGACTGCACTGTTGCCCAGAAACTCTTGTACGAAATATTTTATTTATTCTGATTCAATTAAATGGATTAGTTAATTTGAATTTAAATTCTTTCTTAAAGAAATTATAGATATTAGTCATATGAACCTATTGGCAACAGAGTCCCAAAAATCATGGCAGCTTCTACCATTAATATTGTGATAGGCGCAGTTTCTGTCTCGGCGGCGTATGTCAACCAGCTCATCCATCATAGCCCAGTTCTAATAGACATTATAGTGAGAATGACGTGAACATGTATGGCAAGGCATTATTAGATTAGATTTGATTTTTATAATTTGATTTTGGGATGAGTAAAAATTTGGGTAGAAAGAAAGTCGTAAAATGTCACTTTAAATAAAATTTGAACAATACCTCTTTGGTTTGATTTTATTTCTCGTTTCAATTAAAATTTAATTTATTACACTCTCATCATTAAACATATTAATTAAATCTTATGCGAATATGGATTATCTAAATATAAATATCATGATTAATAAAAAAAATCTTATTTTGATTTCATATCAATATATCATATTTAAAAATAAAAACAATTATATTCTGATTAAATATTTTGCGTACATTTCTTAAAAAAATCATAAAAAAAATCTTGTACATCGTACATACATGCAATTACTAAATATCATCCTCTTGTGATAAATAAAAAATTACGCAACACAAATTCAACACAAATTCAACACAAATTTAACAAATTTAACAAAATTTGGCCAAAATTAATAATTTTTTACTAGAATAATAAACACAAATTGAACACAAATTGAACACAAGTTTCAGTCACGATTTATTTATGTCACGCCCGCATTGTTGATAATTAAATAAATAAATCTGCATGATATGATTGTGCATGATTGCATATACAGTATCGTATTTTCTGGCCAATCAAAATTGGGCTGATCCTTGCATGTGATTTAATCTGCACGTGTTTTTTGTCCTATTTATTTTTTATCTCTTTATTTCTTTACAATATTTTTCTCTTCTTTTTATTATTTCTTTATCCTTTTGTTCAATATTTTTTAATTATATACAGAATATTTACATATATTCATAATTTATTGCTTTGCAGGTATAGAAATATTTGTTTATTAATACTAATTATTTCATTATTTTTTACTTCTTTTTTACTTTGTATCATAATACTGAAAATAATATACATGTTTCCTTTATTTCTTTTTACTTTTACTTTAATACTAACGATCAATACTAACAATACTAATTATGTTTTTTTTACTCCTTTTACTTAATACCAACAACATGTTTATTTTTCCTCTTTCTTTTATTTTTAGTTTATTCTTTGCAGGTATAGAAATATTTGTTTATTAATACTAATTGTTTTAATACTAACGCGTTTTTTACCCTAATTGTTACTTTATATCATAATACTAACAATACTATCTACATTTCCTTTTTTTCTTTTACTTGTACTTTAATACTAACGATAATATCCATATTTCTACTGTTTCTTTAACTCTTTTTACTCTAATATTAACAACACTAACAATACTAACAATATTTCTTTTATCTTTATATCTAATACCAACATTACTATAGCTGTTTCTTTTCTTTTTACATCTAATTGTATCATTACTCTTTCTTTTTTTACTTTTATATATTCTGTATATAGTAATAAATACTTGTAATTTTTTATAATTTAATTCATATTATATCTAATAAAATATATATTATATAAACTTATAGTACAAAAATGAATTTTGAAATATTACAAAATATTTATGTAAAATTACAAATCATCAAAATATTTTAAAAAGTTGCAAAATATTACACAATAAAATTACAAAATATTATGAACCATAAAATTACAAAACTTTGTATATCGTAATATTTCAAAATATTTTAAAAAGTTGCGAAATATTACGCAATAAAATTACACAATATTACAAACCATAAAATTATGAAACTTTGCATATCGTAATATTTCAAAATATTTTAAAAAGTTACAAAATATTACTCTTTCGCAAACTTGCGGTGGGTCTGAAAACTTATAAAATATTATGTAAAATTACGAAATATTGCGAATGCGTAAAATTACGGAATATTACGAACCATAAAATTATGAAACTTTGCATATCATAATATTTCAAAATATTTTAAAAAGTTACAAAATATTACTCTTCCGCAAACTTGTGGCGGGTCTGGAAACTTACAAAATATTACGATGCGTAATCTTGCGCAACTTTTTGCACTATAAAATTTCCTGATGTTAATTCCAAAAGTCTGGTTATATTTTTTGTCTACTAACTAGCAATATTACAAAAAAATAAAAAAAATAAAAAAATTTTTAGATCAAATATTTGGATTATGAAAGCGAGAGTAAGTCATCTGATTTATACAGATTTTTAACCCACATTATGGCATTAAGAAATTGTGAATGTGACAAATATGAATATAATATATAGAATTTTATTAACTGAAAATTTTTAAGTTATTAAAATATGTATTTAATAAAAATAAAAAAGAGTAAAGGGTATTACACAGATGACAAATATTTTATTATAATCATATGATTTGTCTGCTTTAGATTAGAGCTTTTAATTTCTGGTTCAATTCTGTTTTCAGTTTCAATTTGACTTTCTGATATAAAATTTTACCAAAAGTGTTTTTTAACCAAAAATTTTTACTGAAAAACATTTTCAGATGAAGTTTTTTAACTAAAAAAATATTTTTCAGTTAAAAGATGATTCTAAAAACATTTTTTAATAAAAATCTTATTCTGAAAAGCATCCAGTAAGTAATCAAGTCCAGAATTAGAAATAAAACTGAAAACAGAACTGAACTAAAAATTCAGAGCTTTACTTTAGATATCCCCTATTTTATAGGTATTTAAATAATATATTCAGCATAATCTATCATACAGGATTGAATAGTATAAGGATATGTTCTTTTAATAATTATGTAATATGTACAAGTTTCTTAATGACATATATAAGATTTCTAATAGTCAAATTAATTTCTTTCGTTTCAGAAAAAAAACTTTTTTTAAAAGAAACTATGATTATGTTTCTGAAAAATCTAAACACCAAGATATGATCTTTTTTTAGTGTATTTATTTTTAGAATTCTGTCTTAGTTACAAAATTTTTTCTTTCTTATTAGAAATCCAAATATTTAATTCTGTTTACTTCACTTTTGACCATAGCTGATCTTTGTTAAGTTTTCTTTTTTACTATTAATAATAGAGTAATTTTCAGTCTAACAAAAAAGAAGAACATGCACAATATATTTGCAATCTGGCTTTTGAATATATTAAAAAAGGAACAAATAAATGAAACTATAGTAAACCTAGCTGAAAGTATGCTTACTACATTTCAGGTTAATTTTTTTCTTTTTTTGATTTGATAAGATGAACCTAAAGAAATAGTTCTTTAGATAGAATTATAATCTGTATTCAATCACTCACACTTTCTAATTATGATCAGGATGTAATAATCTATAGCTCATGATAGTTCTGTCTTGTCTGTAATTTTTGTTTTTAGTTATTAATAAACATAGATAGGATTACAATTTGTGTTCAACTATTCATACTTTCTGATTACTATCAGGATGTGATGATCTATAGCTCATGATAGTTCTGTCCTAATTTTAGTTTTATGCCATTTCTTAAAGAATACTATTTTCTTTTAGCTGTTATTAATACTATCATACTACTTAATAGAATGATAAGAAATTACAACTAGTTAAAGTTTTTTGGGAAAGTTTAATTTCATTACAAAAACAGAAAGTTGCAGCAATAAATGAACAAACTGTTTTAATGGTATAGAATAAAGCATTTTGTTATGTCAAGGCATACAATTTACAGAAACTAAACATATTTACTACTTTTCTTTGTTACAGGAAAAATATATCACAGAATTGTATATTCAGTCTTATAACAAAATCAAAGTTGTAAGAGAAAAATATATGAAATATTTAAATTATACAGATTTTAGATTTTCCAGAAGAGACTATATTTCTCACTTACAAATCATTTGGCTATTTTTTTAGCAGAAAGTCACTGAAGAAAAGCCTGAGCTTTTAGTTTCTTAGACTCTTTTCAAGTAATATTTTCTTTCTTATGAGATCTAGCTATGTCTTTTAAAACTTGTCTGGTTCAAAAATACTAAGTTTTGGCAGAACTACTGGCTTGGTATAAATTTTACTAAGGAAATAGTTTATGATTGCAAACTTCAGGTTTTCTTTATAGTTCTGAAGACTTTTATAAAATTAGTGTCTAAGCTACCTGGCGTTAAATACCTTAGAAAAGGGTTTCTTATCACTCAGCAGTGATGAAAAATGATTAGGTCATTTGGCTATTTTGAAATGACCCCCTGAATGATTATTGAATGATCTAGTCATTTGAGATCATTTGTCATTTAAGTCATTTAACATAATACTGGTAAAATTTATAGTACTGGCTGGAATTACAAACTGTGTAATTTTATAATTATTGAGTATTACATAAATACACATAAAATTTCAATAATTTTGGGTGGAATTATGAAAATTATATGATATAATTTTTAAATGACTATGTTATTTGTCATTTGACTTCAGAATAACCCAAATGATACATGATAAATGATCTAAGTCATTTGATGTCATTTAAGTCATTTATCATTACTGTTTGTTAGTACTGTTTATTTTGGAAGCGTTAAGAAAAATAAAGTGAAATTATTAGTTGAAGTTTTGCATATCGATGGATTTGTTTCATCGTCCAAATATGTTAAATTTTGTTATACAATGTATTATAAAAGTTAAAGATATGCAATATAGTGATCTAAAAAAATGCATACAATTTTTAAAAAGTGCAATTCAGCACAATTTTAATTTTGGCCAGAATTAACATAATTTCAGCTAGATTTAATATACCGTAACTGGTAATATGATAGTAATGATAATTAGTTAAACAAAAAAGAAAAAAAACTTTAACACCACAATCATTAAATCTATAATTACAAAAACAATTTCACACTTAATAATTTGTTGAATAATAATTAATATTACTATAAATTAATAAAAAGGAAATTGTATGAAAAAAACTATATTTTAATTCAAAGAAAAAAAATTACACCACACTGTATACATGATTTTATAAAAAAATTAAGCCGCAATTGCATAATTTTAACTGTAATATTAATGTTATAATGCTGTATTAATTGCACATGCACTGCAATATATAAGAAAAAATGGAAAATACAGTAAGAAAAGATAAAGGAAGAATAATGGAAAGAAGAGATAAATGAAAAGGGATAAAGGGAAGTAAAGATGATCAAAGAGAAATGAGGAAGGAACAAAAAGGTAAAGGATAGTGAAAAAGAATGAATAAAATAAAAAAAGAATAAAAATGAATGAGAAAATGAAAGAGAATGAAAAGGAATAAAGAGAATGAAAAAAAAATAAAAGGAATAAAAGAAGCAAATGGCAAATGAAAAAAAAATAAGAGGAATGAAAGAGAATGAAAGGAAGCAAATGAGGAATGAAAATCAATAAAGGGAACAAAAAAAAGCAACAAAAGAAGTCAAAGATCAATGAAAGAAACCAAAGATCATTGAAAAGAGACCAAAGATCAATGAAAGAAACGAAAAAAGTAATGAAAGAAACCAAGGATCAATGAAAAAAACAAAAAAAAAGCAACGAAAGAAATGAAATAAACCAAAAAAGCAATAAAAGAAACAATGATGAAAGGAATAAAAGATCAATGAAAGGAATAACAAAAGAATCACAAAAGATCAATGAAAGAACCATAGAAGAAACGAAAGGAATAATGAAAAAAAGAAATGAAAAAACCACGAAAAGAAGAGAAATAAAGGGGAAAAAATGAAAGAAAAGCCAGAACACCCACCCATAGAAAAAAAAAGAAAGAAAACGGTTAATATCATCTTAAAAGAAAAATAAAATAACAGGAGAAGAGACGTAAGAGACTTACTTGAATTTTCACTCATATGGTACACATCTAAAAAGACAAAAAGTTTAGTAAAAGAACAAGGGAAAGAATAAAAAGAAAACAAAAAAAAAGGAGAAGAAATTAAAACTCACCTTGAATTTCCAAAATGGATAAAAATAGCCACGCCTAAAAAAAAGAACAAGTTAATAAGAGACAAAAGAAAGGAGAATAAAAGCAAAAAAAACTTACCTGTTACAGTATTTAATCCTGAAGTTAAAGGTAACGCCATTAACTAAAAAATTTAAATTGTGGTTTATAATTTTTGAAAAAAAAAATTATTTTTTTATTTTTTAAAAAAAAAATTCCCTTATCATAAAACAAATGATTTTTTATTTTTTTAAAAAAAATTTCCCTTAAAAAAAAATGATTTTTTATTTTTTAAAAAAAAATTTCCCTTAAAAAAAACGATATATCTTTTTAAAAAAAATTTCCCTTCCGCCAAAATAAAAATCTGAAGTCTGAACAAAACTACTAGCATTGATTATCTATTTATAACATAAAAGGCAATATCGCTTGCCATTTACGATAAGCTTATCTCATGAGTTGATATAAAAAAGGAATATGTTATACAGTGGTACCTCCCTATAGTCACGCAGTCAGGCACATAGTGACTTTTAAAGCATAATGTGCTTATAAAGAGGTGCTATTATGATTGTGACTATAGAGAAGGATTCTTCTAATAATTTTTACCATTCAAAAAGCTCAAATATGTGCTTATATATATGATGTGCTTATATAGGGGGTGACTATATGGAGGTATGACTGTATATCACATGCACTTTATCTAGTTTTGAACTGGTATAACCGGTATTATGATCCGATTATTTGGGTAAACAGGTTTTTTTTTTTGAATTTATTACATTTAGATAAAAAACAATTTAAAAAAATAATTATTTTTTTTTTTTCTTTTTTGTAGTATTGCCAGACGAAAAGCATGACCGGACTATTGGAATTAAGATAAGGGAGGGTTGGGGTGGTGTTTTTCATTGTTGTTTTTTTTATTTAATTAATTAATTATTATTTTTTTTTCTTTTTTTGTAGTATTGCCGGACGAAAAGCACGACTGGACTATTGGAATTAAGGTAAGGGAGGGTTGGGAAAGGTGTTTTTTGTTGGTTTTTTTATTTAATTAATTAATTATTTTTTTTTCTTTTTTGTAGTGTTGCCGAATGAAAAACATGACCGGACTTTTGGAATTAAGGTAAGGAGGTGTTTTTCATTAGTTTTTTTTTATTTAATTAATTAATTATTATTTCTTTTTTCTTTTTTGTAGTGTTGCCAGACAAAAAGCATGACCGGACTATTGGAATTAAGGTAAGGGAGGGTTGGGGTGGTGTTTTTTGTTTAATTAATTAATTATTTTTTTGTTTATTTTTTCTTTTTTGTAGTGTTGTCAGACGAAAAGCACGACCAGACTATTGGAATTAAAGTAAGGGAGGGTTGGGAGAGGTGTTTTTTGTTGTTTTTTTTTTAATTAATTAATTAATTATTTGTTTTTTTTTTCTTTTTTGTAGTGTTGCCGGATGAAAAGTACGACCGGACTATTGGAATTAAGGTAAGGGAGGGTTGGGGTGGTGTTTTTTGTTTAATTAATTATTTATTTGTTTTTTTTTTCTTTTTTGTAGTGTTGCCAGATGAAAAGCACGACCGGACTATTGGAATTAAGGTAAGGGAGGGTTAGGGTGGTGTTTTTCGTTGTTGTTTTTTTCAATTAATTAATTATTTTTTTTTTTTTTTTCTTTTTTTGTAGTGTTGCCAGATGAAAAATGTGATTGGACTTTTGGAATTAAGGTAAGGAGGTGTTTTTCGTTGGTTTTTTTTTATTTAATTAATTAATTATTATTTTTTTTTTCTTTTTTGTAGTGTTGCCGGACGAAAAGCATGACTGGACTATTGGAATTAAGGTAAGGGAGGGTTGGGGTGGTGTTTTTTGTTTAATTAATTAATTATTTATTTGTTTGTTTTTTCTTTTTTGTAGTGTTGCCAGACGAAAAGCATGACCGGACTATTGGAATTAAGGTAAGGGAGGGTTGGGTGGTGTTTTTTGTTTAATTAATTATTTATTTATTTGCTTTTTTTAATTAATTATTTATTTGCTTTTTTTAATTAATTATTTATTTGCTTTTTTTAATTAATTATTTATTTGCTTTTTTTAATTAATTATTTATTTGCTTTTTTTTTCTTTTTTGTAGTGTTACCAGACGAAAAGCACGACCGGACTTTTGGAATTAAGGACAATTAAGGTAAGGGAGGGTTGGGGTGGTGTTTTCGTTATTTTTTTTAATTAATTAATTATTTATTTGTTTTTTTTCTTTTTGTAGTGTTGCCGGATGAAAAGCACGACCGGACTTTTGGAATTAAGGACAATTAAGGTAAGGGAGGGTTGGGAAGGTGTTTTTCGTTATTTTTTTAATTAATTATTAATTTTTTTTTTTTGTAGTGTTGCCGGATGAAAAGCATAACCGGACTTTTGGAATTAAGGACAATTAAGGTAAGGGAGGGTTGGGTGGTGTTTTTCGTTGGTTTTTTTTTAATTAATTAATTATTTATTTTTTTTCTTTCTTTTTTATAGTGTTTCTAGATGAAAAGCACGATCAGACTTCACAATTTAATATTTTGACATTATTAAAACGATTTGTTAAATAACTTTTATAAAAGCATTCTGTGCCTTTCATATATTGTGTATTTAAAAAAAAATTATCCTTTTATTTAATGATCATAGGGCCATTGGTATTCTGAATTTAATGATATAACTTTTACTATTCTGTTTTACCGAGTTTTACTGAATGTAAAATAAAATAAAAGTATATCGATCATAATATGACTTATCTGCAGCAAATGGAATTCCTTGAGACGTGGGTATGTTGTTTCTTTGGAAAGAATATCAGAATTGACTTTAAGAAATATTCTAACGTTTCTTCTTTTTTAATTTTTGTAGGTGATGAGTTCTCTGGGCTTATTGGGATACAGGTATATTGTTTTTGTAGAAAGGCGGCATTCGCAAGGCTCTGTAACAACGATCATCTATTTAAAAGTCAAAGCTTTCGTACTGGTGGATTTAAATATCATGAGATTTCAATGTCGGTTAAATAAATTTTAAAATCATCGTCAGTAAATGATATAAAGGAAGATTCTTTGTCTCCATATTTTAAAAACAATTTTTAAAATTAAAAATTATTAAAAGATAATGAAAATTTTGGTTATTTCTTTATTTTCAAAATTCTTTAAATATGATGGCAAATTTATATGAAACCCAGTTATTTTTGCTGCCTTATTTAATTATTTTACATCAATAAAAAGCTTTTGGAGAATAAATAATACCATTAACAACTGCAAATAACTACAATTGTATTCATAAAACTTTTATTTGCAACTGGTGTAAAAAGTGATGGGTTCTTAAAATAGTTGATGGGTTATAAAAAGTTATTATTATTTTAATTTTTAAGTATAAGTTGTAAAAAATTTTTTTATTTTCCGATTATTCTACATAAGATTGATAAGATGAATGTGTAACACAATCGTATTTTGCACTGTTTACTAATTTTTTATTAAAAATTCTTAATTTAAGCTAATTCCAAGGATCGGCGCATATGGTTATGACCAGAAGTGACACTTGCTTTTTCTTGCTTAAATGTCATTTTAGAAGATGTAGAAGTGATGATTATGGTATTTTACCTTTACTTCTTTCCCTAGTTTTTCTTTTGGATTTTTGGGAGTATTAATAATTTTTCTTTAGTTTTTATTTCTTATCTATTGATATTTTAGTCTTTAGTCTCTTTTTCTATTTTAGTTTTGAAGGATTGAATGTTGATTGGTATTTTAGTAGTTTGGTATAACTTTTTTTTTAGGGTTTTGTTTATTGATCTAATTAAGGGGAGGAAATTTGATTGGATAATTTATTTTAAATTTTGCTAATACATATTAATTTCTAGTTGGGCTAATCAAAGTCACGTAAAAAGATGTGGTACTAATTATTTTTAATTTTACTCTTGGTGTATCAACACTGATCAAAAGTTTAGTTTTAGCTCTTTTCAGATTTAGCCTCAGCATCATGCCTATATACCACTCAGATAGGGTAGTGATTGCTTAATGTCATATCTTGTAGAGATAGGGCTCTGATCAGTTTCAGTAATTACTGAACTGTACTGATCAGTTTCAGTATCAGAGTGGTTTTAGTTTTACGGTTTACCAAACTGAAACTTTTGGTAAATTTACCAATCAGTTTCGGTAACTGTGGTTTCAGTACCAGTTTTGCAATTTATCGAACTGAATTACCAAATCTAAATAACATAATAAACAAAAATGGTTTATATAGTATAATATAATAAAAAAACGTTTTTAATTAGTTATTTTGATAAAACAAACCATTTCGCAGTGGTATTTTATCAACAAATAAGTTGCGAAATGTTAATTAGATAAAAAAAATGTTCAGCGGTTTTTTGTCAAATTAATTACAAAACCGTTGCAAAACATTTTGTTAGTTAATTTTAATAAAAAAAACGTTTCTTTTTGTCGCTATAATTAAAAAATGTTGCGAGACATTTTTTATTAGTTATCTGTTAATTTTAATGAAAAAAATGTTTCACAACGTTTTTTTTTATTGCTTTAATTAAAAATGTTGCAAAACATTTTTTATCAGTTAATTTAATAAAAAAATAATATTTCGTAAACGTTTTTTTCATCACTTTAATAGAAAACGTTATAAAATATTTTTTATCGGTTAATTTAATAAAAAAATAACATTTCGCAACATTTTTTTTGTCACTTTAATAGAAAATGTTGCAAAACGTTTTTTATCAGTTAGTTAATAAAAAATAACATTTTGCAACATTTTTTTTATTACTTTAATAGAAAACGTTTTGAAACATTTTTATCTGTTAATTTTAATAAAAAAAATCATTTCGCAAACGTTTTTTTTACCACTTTAATAGAAAATGTTGCAAAACGTTTTTTATCAGTTAATTTAATAAAAAAATAACATTTCGCAATATTTTTTTTTATCACTTTAATAGAAAATGTTGCGAAATGTTTTTTATCGTTAATTTAATAAAAAAACATTTCGCAATGTTTTTTATCACTTTAATAGAAAACGTTGCGAAATGTTTTTATCTGTTAATTTTAATAAAAAAAATCATTTCGCAAACGTTTTTTTGTTGCTTTAATAGAAAACGTTGCAAAACATTTTTATTTGTTAATTTTAATAAAAAAAAGCGTTTTGTAAACATTTTTTTTACCACTTTAATAGAAAACGTTGCGAAATGTTTTTATCTGTTAATTTTAATAAAAAAGTGTTTTGCAAACGTTTTTTTTATTACTTTAATAGAAAATGTTGTGAAATGTTTTTTATCATTAATTTAATAAAAAAATAACATTTCGCAACGTTTTTTTTATTACTTTAATAGAAAACATTGCAAAACGTTTTTATCTGTTAATTTTAATAAAAAAAATCATTTCGCAAACGTTTTTTTGTTGCTTTAATAGAAAACGTTGCAAAATATTTTTTATCGTTAATTTAATAAAAAAATAACGTTTTGCAACATTTTTTTTGTCACTTTAATAGAAAATGTTGTGAAACGTTTTTTATTAGTTAATTTAGTAAAAAAAATAATTCGCAACTTTATTTTTTGTAACCTTAATAAAAAACGTTGCAAAATGTTTTATTAGTTGATGTCGCAATATTGGTAAATCGATTCAGTTTTCAGTAATTATCGATCAGTTTTGATAATCATCAATACTGATACCGATCAATTCAGTTCAGTATTGGTTTTTGCAAAAACTGAACTGAACCGAACCGATCAGAGCCCCAAATAGATGATTTACCTGACTCCTTCAACAGACTCCTTACGGGAACATGATTAGATCCTGTAGCCACAGAGCAGCTTGATCCACTTTTCTTTAGGCTCATCGAAATAGAAGCTGAAGGTTTGTTATTAGCTCTACCATTACTATTACCTTGGGCTTGCTGATGACTTTTCCAAGTAATGATGAAGAATAGAATAGTGTGGTAATACCAACTGAGTTTAGCTCTATTCCAAAATGATTTATTATTCAATACTAACTGAAGGTCATCTCACGTTTTGAAGTAAGCAATCATTTTGCGTTGACTGTCTAGGTTCTTAACTTCCTTGAAAGCTTTAATATGTAGGGGGTTAATAAAATTTGTGAGATTTTTTTTTAGGGAAAGTACTGAAACTGTCATGACATCTGGTGAGTTCATGACAACAGCTTAGAATTGTTTTCTTTCTTTACGTTCATGAAAAAACCAGGCAGCAGGGAACTATCTAACCATGATAGGGCCAAGAGGAGCAATCCAAAGGCAATCTTTTTTCTAAGTAGAAAAAGCATGCATGATCTTCAACTTACACTATATGGTCTTATATTTCTTTTGTTTCTTGACTGTTACTGAGATAATGTTAGTTGCCTCAAACCTTTAGATGTTTAAGAAGTTTAACATTGTCCCACTTGCAGGAATATCATAAACAAGAATATTATGAACATATTGCCCAAGACTTGGATTGAGATGATAACCTGTAATAATATGAGTAGCATCAGGATCTGACTCTGTAGTTTTCACTTTCTTAATCTTTGACATAAAAGATTTAGCGTCAGGTTTTAAGGTGGAATTGGAAGAAAGATTGGGCATAACAACAGACTGCATGATCACTGGATCAGGTATTTGAGCTGTGGGGCCTGTAGTGTTATCTACTTATTCCACAAAATTAGCCTTTTGTTTATCTTTCTTCTGAGAGGTTCCTTCCTCATTCTGATTGCTGTTGGAAGATGCAGACTTTAAATTCGATTGGTATTCATCATTTTGAGAAATTTTCATTTTCATAAAATGATCTGAAAGGCGTTTATCTGAATCTAGTCTCTGTCCATCTGTTGTAAAATTCCAGAATTGGCTAATGATTGCATCCTAATCACAGCAGCTTCGAAGCCAGTATGAAAAAACTTTGAGAGGAAGTAGAGCAAGTTTTTACTGAAACTGTTATGAAAAGTTATATCATCGAGGTACTGTTTCATCTAAGAATTCTTCTTATAAAGACCAGCCATCTGTTGTTGGTATTCATCTTTACCCACGTTCTTGGCAAAAAGTGACAAGTGAGTCAGAGACCAGTTAGAATCAGTGAGAACAGCATTGAAACTATCATAATACTCTTCAAATAAAGCGCTTTTAACAAAATCAGCAGTGGTGTTAAATGTTGGCGAAGACATTTTAAAACTAAAAAAAAAAATTATTGGGTCCTAAGGGAATACTATTTCTACAAAAAATAAAAAATTATTTTTTGGCAAGTTCTAAAATGTACGGAGTGGGAAAGAGTTTGTGATTAATACCTATATTTATTTTTAAATCATTTTAATTTAAAATATATAATAAATAAAAATTTTTAAAATGTTTTTTTTATTTATTAATTAATTTTTTTTAGAATTTTTAAAACTTTAAGAATACTTTTATCTAAATAGTATCTAAATATTAATATAAGTAATTTAAAGAAATTATTACAGAAATTTAATTTTTTTAATATACAGTAACTATATATTTACTATAATTTTATTATATAATTATTATTACATTATATAATTGCTATATAATTACAATTTATTTATAATACAGTTGCTACATATTAAAAAAAATAGGTTTTTGTAATAATACTAACTTTTTCAAGTTCTTTATCTAAAAATGAATAATTTAAAAAAAAAATTAGTTAAAAAGTAAAAAAATAGTTAGAAACAAAAAAAATAGTTAGAATAATAATATAAAATAAAAAATTACTTAGTAGAAATTAGTATAAATTTTAGAAATCTTTAGAAATCAGTTTTAAGAATCAGTTTTTAAGAATCAGATCTTAAAAATCAATTTATAAATTACAATAAAAATTAAAAAATAAATAATAAAAAAACTATTAATAATATTATACAATAGTGACTTAGTATTATACAGATTATAGATACTACTCAAATTATTTTAAGTAAATCCCAAATTAATTTGTACATTTTAACAACCATAATTTCTAAATCTCACTTTTTTTTTTTAGAGTTAAAAATCATGCTTGGCTGATTTTATTAAAAGGGCAAAAAAAAAAAAATAATACAAAATATTCAGCTAATTAATAGATAAAATAGAGCCACTTAATAATAACTACAACTTACTCTATCCTATATAGACCTATTAAACAAGCCCACTCGATTAAGACCAGCAAGATCAAATGTGGTCCATAATTTTTACCAAATAGCCAGTATTACCATATGCTAATATAAGAGCAGCGCAGAAAAAAAACTTAAAAAAAGTTTCAGAAGAATTTTGGTAAAGCATAAAAATTCCAGAAATTGGCTTTTTTAACTGGAATTTTTTTTGTACTGCCATTTAATTGATTATAAAATAAGTATAATGAACTATAAATAAAATTTCTGGCAATTTTAAAATATTCTGAAAATTTGCTGTGTCATGACCGGAAAAATTCTAGGATTATAAAAATTTACCAGATTTACTAGAAATTTGCCAGAAAAACTGATGAAATTAGAATAGATTTTCCATGCTATATAAGAGTAATATATATATAAGAAATCCCATTCTTTATCATGATCCTTACAAGGTATAATATTAAGCAATCACCACCTTACCTGAGTAGCATGCAGGCATAATGCTGAGGCTAAACCTGGAAGAAGCTAAAACTAACTAGTATTTAATTTTAAACCAGCATAGATATATTAAGAGTAAAATTAAAAGTAATTAGTACCATATCTTTCACATAACTTTAACTAGTTTAATTAGGAATCAATATATATTAGCAAAATTTAAAACAAATTATCCAACCAAATTCTTTTCCTTAGATTGACAAGCAAAGCTCTAAAAAAAAAGTTACACTAAACTACTAAAATATTGATCAATATTCCAATACTCCCAACTAGTGTTCTGCAAACGATTTGGTCAAATCAAATCAATTTGGATTTGATTTGAAGTTTGATTTGATTTGATTTGATAATTTTGATTTGCAAATCAAATCCAAACTTCAAAACAAGATTTGAGTTCAAATCCAAATTAAAAAAAAAAGATTTGATTCGATTTCAAATCAAATTCAAATTAGCTTAAACTAATTCAATCAAATCCAAATCAAATCTGACAAATCCAAATCAAATCCAAATCAAATCGAATTAAATATACATGACCTGGTTAAACATAATTACAGGACCCTGAACAATACTAATATAACTCACAAATATATAAAGGCAGGGTCATGTGACTTGCCAATTTAATCAGATAATCTGAATATCTTATCTTTTTTTTAATCATTTATCAGTTTATTTTTGTAGTGTTGCCAGACAAAAGGCACGACCGGACTTTTGGAATTAAGGTAAGGGAGGGTGGGAAGTGTTTTTCGGTGTTTTTTTAAACTAATTAATTAATTATTTTTTATTTTTATTTTTGTAGTGTTGTCAGACAAAAGGCACGACCGGACTTTTGGAATTAAGGTAAGGGAGGGGTTAGGGGAGGTGTTTCGTTGTTTTTTTAATTAATTTAAGTATTAACTTTTTTTTTACTTTTTGTAGTGTTACCAGATGAAAAGCACGACCGGACTTTTGGAATTAAGGTAAGGGAAGGTGGGGAAGTGTTTTTCGGTGTTTTTTTAACTATTTAATTAATTATTTTTTTTTTATTTTTTTGTAGTGTTGCCGGATGAAAAGTACGACCGGACTTTTGGAATTAAGGTAAGGGAGGGTGGGGGAAGTGTTTTTCGGTGTTTTTTTTAACTATTTAATTAATTATTTTTTTTTTATTTTTTTGTAGTGTTGCCGGACAAAATGCATGACCGGACTTTTGGAATTAAGGTAAGGGAGGGGTCGGAGGAGGTGTTTCGTTATTTTTTTTTAATTAATTTAAGTATTAACTTTTTTTTTATTTTTTTGTAGTATTGCCAGACAAAAAGCATGACCGGACTTTTAGAATTAAGGTAAGGGAGGGGTCAGGGAAGGTGTTTTGTTATTTTTTTTTAATTAATTAAGTATTAACTTTTTTTTTTACTTTTTGTAGTGTTGCCAGACGAAAAGCACGACCGGACTTTTGGAATTAAGGTAAAGGAGGGTGGAGAAGTGTTTTTCGGTGTTTTTTTTAACTATTTAATTAATTATTTTTTTTTTATTTTTTGTAGTGTTGCCGGACGAAAGGCACGACTGGACTTTTGGAATTAAGATAAGGGAGGGGTTGGGGGAGGTGTTTCGTTGTTTTTTTTTAATTAATTTAAGTATTAACTTTTTTTTTACTTTTTGTAGTGTTGCCGGACGAAAAGCATGACCGGACTTTTGGAATTAAGGTAAGGGGGGTTGGGGGAGGTATTTTGTTATTTTTTTTTAATTAATTAAGTATTAACCTTTTTTTTTATTTTTTTGTAGTGTTGCCGCATGAAAAGCATGACCAAACTTTTGGAATTAAGATAAGGAAGGGTGGGGAAAGTGTTTTTCGGTATTTTTTTTAATTAATTAATTGTTTTTTTTTTTATTTTTTTGTAGTGTTACCAGACGAAATGCACGACCGGACTTTTGGAATTAAGGTAAAGGAGGGTGGGGAAGTGTTTTTCAGTATTTTTTTAACTATTTAATTAATTATTTTTTTTTTATTTTTTTGTAGTGTTGCCAGACGAAATGCATGACCGGACTTTTGGAATTAAGGTAAAGGAGGGGTTGGGGGAAGTGTTTCGTTATTTTTTTTTTTAATTAATTAAGTATTAACTTTTTTTTTACTTTTTGTAGTGTTGCCAGACGAAATGCATGACCAGACTTTTGGAATTAAAGTAAGGGAGGTTGGGGGAGGTGTTTCGTTGTTTTTTTTAATTAATTAAGTATTAATCTTTTTTTTTATTTTTTTGTAATGTTGTCGGATGAAAAGCATGACCAGACTTTTGGAATTAAGGTAAGGGAGGGTGGGGAAAGTGTTTTTCGGTATTTTTTTTAACTAATTAATTGTTTTTTTTTTTATTTTTTTGTAGTGTTGCCAGACAAAAAGCACGATCAGACTTTTGGAATTAAGGTAAGGGAGGGGTTGGGGGAGGTGTTTCATTGTTTTTTTTTAATTAATTAAGTATTAACTTTTTTTTTACTTTTTGTAGTGTTGCCAGACGAAAAGCACGACCAGACTTTTGGAATTAAGGTAAGGAAGGGTTGAAAAGTGTTTGTCGGTGTTTTTTTTAACTATTTAATTAATTATTTTTTTTTATTTTTTATAGTGTTGCCGGGTGAAAAATACGACCAGACTTTTGAAATTAGAGTATTAAAACCCAAAAAAGAATAATAAAAATAAATAAATTTGGTATAAAATACCAAAAAAAAGTGAAAAAATAAATAAAATAAAATAAATTTTGGTAAATACTGAGTAATTTAATTTACCGAAATTAGTATTTTTTAAAAATAAATCCACGTATATCTATTATAAACTCTACACAAACATAATATCCCAAATTGACCGATCTACGCAAACTCAATTTGTAGGTTTATAAAGTAATTTCATATAAACTCTACGCAAACCCGTATGTGAGTTATATTGGTATTATTTGGGGTCCTGTAATTACCATAAATATTATTGGTAGTTACTGCAACCACATGATATCCAACCCTCCTTAAACACACTAAAGAAATACGTTTTGCAACATTTTTTTATTAATAATGCGTTGCAAAATGCATTTTTTATTTAAATAATTAAAAAAAAACATTTCGCAATGTTTTTTTTATTAGTATTGTGTTGCGAAACGCATTTTTTTATTAAATTAATTTAAAAAAAATGGTTCACAACATTTTTATTAATATTGCGTTGCAAAACGCATTTTTTTATTTAAAATTCAACAAATCAAACCAAATCACAAATCTATTTGAATGAATTTGATTTGATTTGAATTTGAATTTGATTTGAATCGAATCAAATTTAAATCAAATCAAATTAAATTTGAATCAAATTTCAAATCAGATTTGAATGGTTTGATTCAAATCCAAATTCAAACTTTCAGATTTGATTTGATCAAATCAAATTTCAAATCTAACCTGATTTGGTCTAATTTGATTTGTGCGGAACACTGCTCCCAACTTTTTAAAACTAAAATAGAAAAAGAAACTAAAAGCTAAAATATCAACAGGTAAGAAATAAAACCTAAAGAAAAGTTATTAATATTCCCAGAAACCTAAAAGGAAAATTAAAAAAAGAAATAAAATACCATAATTACTACTTCTATATCTCTTAAATAACCCCTAAGTAAGAAAAAGCAAGCGTTACTTCTGATTATATATAAAAACTTTAATTAATAACTTTACTTTGCCTTTTTCAATGTTTTCAAAACAGGCAGCATTGATGAAAAATCCCTCTTCTAGGGGTATTTAAGACTATGTATCCTAAATACTAACCTTACAAAAGTCTTTAGAAATATGAAAAGAATCTAAAGTTTATAGTCATAAGTTATTTCCTTAATAAAATTCATACCAAGCCAGTAATTCTGCCAAAACTTGGTATTTTTAAACTAGACAAGTTTTAAAAGATCAGCTAGATCCCATAAAAAGAAAATATTACTTGAAAAGAGCTCAAAAAACTAAAAGCTTAAGTTTTTTTCTAGCAACGTTCTGCTAGAAAAATGGTCAAGCAATCTGCAAGTAAGAAATGTAGTTGATTCTCTTAATTCCTAAATTCCAAATGTACAAATTGCAAAATTTATATATGTAATTTGTAAATTAATTTGGATTTATATATTTGAGCTGTTATAATTAAAGTTACCTGCCAAAATTCAATAGGCAATGTTAAAATGTCAAAACTAAAAATATGTCAAAATGCTGAAATACCAGAATAGTTTTGACATGTTAAAATTGTCAAAATGTCAAATCTATTTTTGATATGTCAAAATTGCTGAAACTATACAAAATTATTAAAATAGTTTTGGCATGTTGAAATTACCAAAATTAAAACATCACTCTTATGATATATAAAATATTAAGATTTTAGTTGCAATTAATTCAAAATCAAATGATACTAATTAATAAAGTTTATATAGATATTGATATAAGTTTGATACAAGTTTGATATAAGTTTGATAGATTGATTGTAATTTATAATGTCCTGATCATATAGCATGCATATTAAAAATTTAGTAAAAAAAAAATTTAAAATTAAATATGTAAAGAACTAAAATTTATTGTAATAACTTTATTTTATTATTATAATTGAAATTGACTTCTGGATTAAATAATAAATTATTATATTTAAAAAAAGTTTTTATATTATTACATACTTGTAATAAAAAAATTTTATTGACCAGATTCATCTAAAAGTCTGATAATCTAAAAAAATAAAAAAGAAACATTCAGTTAGTATGTTTTTTTAATATATTAAAAAAATTCCTTCTACTTTTTGCTAAATTTATTTACATACATTTCAAGTCAGGATTCGTTCAAGAAGTCTGACAACCTAAAGAAAAAAAATAAATAAAAGAAACATTATTATGTTTTTTCAATATATTAAAAAAAAAATTCTTTCCCACTCCCCATTAACTTACTTGCATACATTTCAAGTCTAAGTTCATTCAAAAAGTCTGGCAATCTAAAGAAAAAAAAAATAAAAATAAAATTTTTTTTTTATCTAGTTTAAAAAAAACTGTAACCATTTTTTTTCAAAAAAAAAGATTATTTATAATCAGTAAATTAGCTTATATGATTGATATCAAAACTGATCAGAAATCTGCAAATCACAGATTAGTGAATGTTAAAACTATAAGTATATCATATGATATACTATACTGAAATGTCAAAATAGTTTTGGTATGTCAAAACTATTTTGGCATTTTGACAATTTAGAAGGTCAATGTCAAAATGTTAAAATAGTTTCAACAATTTCAATATGTCAAAACTTCTTAGTTTCAGCAGGTAACTTTAGTTATAATTTCAAATTATTTTGGATTTAGGTGGCATCTATAATACAGATTAAGTAATATGGTGGCTATCATCTATAAATCATACAGTCTGAAATTTTAAAAATGTGTTTATTTATATTGTGTAACTTGTTTTTATAATATTTTATTTAAATATAAATTTTGCCATATAAGTGGCAAAATTTTTTTTTGCCATATTCCATAGAATTTTTATGGATTCCATAAAAAATCCATGAAAAAAAATCCAAAATTTTTTATTTTTACTTACTAAAATTACCTATTTTTGATTTATAATAGAACTTAATATTATTATTAAATCTTATAAAACAAATTAATAGAAATATGCAGTTCATGTTACTCTATCATTTTATCAGTTTAGTTTTTTTTTATATCACTTGATTTATGATTTATAAAAATTTGAAGTCACATAATATTATGGTGGTTTATAAATGATAGCCATTATATTCATAATATTTATAGTATTTTCTTAAAATCAATTTATATTTATTACAAAATTAATTGCTAATTACAGTAATTCAAAAATAGCAATAGTTTAAAAAATATTAAATATGTAAATTATAATTAATTAAATAAATTGATTTAAACCTATTTAAATATATTAAATAAAATTAAAATTAAAAAAAAAAATAAATTATTAATAAAAAAATAATTTTTTTTAAATAATAGTATAAAAAAAAAAAAACTTTTTATTGATCTATTTATAAATTTACATATTAAAAATTCTAATAATAATATTTTTTTTTTTTTTTTAAAAAAAAAAAAAAAAAAATAAATATTTTAAATAAATTTGATTTATGAATCTTGAATATTTTTTGTAAATACATCCAAATTAAATTGACCTTGTTCAATGTTATTTTCTTGTACATCTTTTTCTTTATCATGTTTCATAAAATCTATTACTTCATGTTCTTGATAAGGATTTTGAGATGAAGGATATTCACTTATTTGACTTTGTATATTACTTTGTTGTTCTTCAAATTTAATATGCAAATCAGTATATTCATTGGGTTGTTTATCAAAATCACTTAAAGCTTCTTCATATTCATCTTCATTTTGGCCTCCAAATTCACTTGTTCTTCCTAAGTATTCATTATCTTCATACTCACCTGTACTGCCAAATTCACTATTTCTAGTATTATATTCATTAATTCTGTATTCATTTGTTCTATCATAATTATTATTTGCCTGATTATCAAAATCATTGCTTGTCTGATTATCAAAATTATTATTTGGTTGATTACTATAATCATTGTTTGCCTGATTAACATAATTATTATTTGTCTGATTATTATAATCATTATTTGCTTGTCTATTGTATTCATTACTTGCTTGATTACCATATTCATCTGCCCTCTCACCATAATCATAATCATCATCATCATCAATATTACCACTATAATCTTCAACATGATCATAATCTTCACCTTGACCATCATATTCTTCAGTTGGACCATTGTAATTTTCATTTCGAACAACAATATATTCATCATTTTGAACCATATATTCCTCCTCATCCTCCTCGTCATCATCGACATCATCATCGTCATCATCATCATCATCCTCTTCATTTTGATTAACTCTTTCATTATAATTATTAGTTGATTTACCTTGATTTTTGTCAAATATTCCACTACTAATGCTTGTTTGTTTGTTATAAATATTACTGATATTTATATTATCATTAACTTGTTTTGTTTTTTCTTTGAATTCCATATTATCATCATTAGCCTTATCGTTCTTTTGGAACATCTGTTGTGATGTGATAATATCTTCCATTGGTTCTTCTTCGTCCTCCATTTCAGGACTATTTCCTACAGATGATTCTATATCATGTGGTGTATTATTATTGTTCGTTGTAATTGTTTCTCCAGGAGTGCTAACTGATGTAAATGATGCTTGTGATGCTTCACGAAGTAATGATGGTGCTTTTGGTATTGATAATAAATGTGGCAGTGGTCTCAAGAAATTTGTAGAATCAGGTTCGGTCTCTGATGGTTGAGGTGTTGACGCTTCTGTTGGTGGTTGTATAATTGATGCAGTTGGTGTTGGTGTATCCTAAATTTAATGTTATTGGCATTAATTGTTATTGGCATTTATAAAAATACATTACTCTAATATAAAAGACCGTCTCAGATTTGTAATAAATAGAAAAGATTAATGTAATATACCTCAATAATTGGTTGCCGAGCTGGTGTTGTTACACTTCCTAGATCATCATCATCATCATCATTAAATGTTATTTTTCTATCAGCTAAAATCAATACAAAAAAAGAATCCTAAATTATTATCCTATCATTCAAGTAACTTGAATTTAAACATCAATAATGATTTAATCATCATCTTTAAGAAAATTTGTCCTATTCTTTACTTTTTTTTTTAAAAAAAAAGAAAATTTAGCAAATTCCATACATTTAACCCATTTCATTATTTTGAAACCTTTTGCTCCGTTAGAAGGATATTGCCACTTCCTTTCCCTAATATATACCAAATAATAACATTTAGATATTGGTAATAATAAATAAAAAAAAAAAAAAAACAAATAATAATTCAAAATTGGAAAAGAAGATACCATGATTGAACTGGTTGTAATAACGAGCGTTTTAAACGATCATGGTCCGCCGCACCATACCCTCGAAAACCATGGTGACGTGAAGGTCTATTTGTTGACATTCTTGTTTTTTTAAAAAAAAAACTTACTTAAATATAGTTACTAAAAATCTCGCTTTACGATAAACCTCAAACTAATAAAAAACAACTTTAAATAACAAAAACAGCCAAGTGCATATATGGTAAAGTCACGTGTTTGTGAGCGCATGTTAACAAAAATGAACGAATGATCGAACACAGAAAAAATTGCCTTTTGAAAAAAAAGAGCAGAAACAATGAATGTAGCAATTTATAGTATTGGGAAAGCTTAATATTCTAACGTTTAACCGTCAAAAACTTGAGAAAAAAACTCACTCGCCATTCCACCCACCAATTACGAAAACCGCTCCAAGAAAAAAAGCTTACCACTCAATATTTAAAATTCTTTCGTCATTAATAGCAAAGATGAATTAATTTTTTATTAGTATTCACAAATTAACCTTAGAAAATAAAGGTATTTTGATTGGGCATCGCATCAAATATAGCAAATAGATTTAAACTTTGAGAAAGAAGCTCTATCTTATAAAAGTATACTTAAGTGTACTTTAGAGAATTTTATAATCTCTTCATTGATATTTATTTAAAATAAGCACCTGTAATAGAAATAGGTCATTGTAGTAACACATCGTTAAAGTGCAAAAGAGCAAGTAATTTTTTCATAAATTTTTACACGTGTATATATTGTTTTTAAGTATAAATGAGAAATAAAGCTAATTACAATCATATTGTAAGAAAACTAAAGCTAATAAAATTTTAAATAAATTCAACTTTTTATTACAAGAATAAATGACAAATTTTACTCAAAGTTGATAGATACTTTTGTCAGTTAGCAGATAATGCTAGGAAATTAACCGGGTTAGTAAAAGGGAAATAAACTATGTACATAAAGTAAATTTTACCTATTAAAAATATCTACTCTCAACTTGCAAAATCAAATGCACAAACAGTATATAAATGTAACGATTATTATACTCTAGGGGGATATATTTGCTATTGAAATAAAGAGAAAAAGAAATAATAAAAAGAAAAAGAAAATAAAGATGCAATAATAATAATAATAATAAATCCCAACTGTCCAACTACCAATATCAAATAAGAATAAAAATTCTTAACTGTACGTATTAAAATACAGCTTCAGTTTTCTTTTTCTTATTGGTAGAAGAAATATCTTCGATCTTCTTTTTTTTATGATTAATGATTTTTATGGAGCTTTCTAATTATTTCATACGAATATTATTGAAGAACGTAGATCACGACCTAAATAAATTGCTGGAACTTGAATTTTGTAATGTGAGTATAATCTTATTTGTCTTCCAATTTAACCAAAACAGCTTCTAATTCTTCTTCAGGTACAACTGGACCGTTGCCTGAACACTTAGCCTTAGCTTTTAGTTCAGAACAAAGTTGATCGATTTCATCACCCTCTAAATCGTCAAACTTTGGGTGCTGTTGTATCCTTTCCCATACCTTATTACATGATAAAAATCTCTTATTACTAATTTCATCAAACGATGAAATTAGACCTAGAGGGTTCCTATGTTCTTCAGACGGAGTAGCCATTGGTTCAAAAGTTCCAAAACCTTGGAAATTGTCTTCAAAAAGCGGCGGTAGTGGAGTAGATTCGGAAAAAGGATTATCAATATTAGGAGTAAACGGTGTTGGATCCCGATATTGTGTGAATGTGGACGGTAATTTACTAGATTCACCTGTTGAACTTAATTTACTATTTTTCTTTTTATCTTTGCAAATATTTTCTGTAAACTTTTCACAAAACTCTTCCGCACTTTGAGGTTTAGAAGAATGTGACTGTGAAGATGTGATAACTGAGGGAAGAGGACTAATAGTTGTAGGCTCTAATGTACTAGAATTAGGTTGTTGTTGGGGAGAATTACTTGATGATATATCTCTTACATCTGAGTTATTATCTGAATCCCCAACAGAACCTGTAACAGACGGTGAACTTGGTTCCTCATCACTTGCATTTGAGGATGGAGGTGTGTATGATGGGATATTTAATGTAGTTGTTTTCGGCTCTGATGATTGCTCAGACGTTGTTGTAGTTGTTGCAAGAAGTTCACTAATATCAGAATTAGTCGCATCATTCGCTTTGTCCAGTGGGAAGTCAAAAGTGAAACTTGTTTGTTTTAATATGAAATTTTCAGCTTGTAATTGTTCAACAAGTGACTTTAATTGTTGATTTTCTTGAACGCTTTTAGCTGACATAGATTCAAGCTCTTTAATTTTATTTTCGAGTTCTTTAACATAACGTTCCTTTCGTTCTCGAAATGCACGTTGAGCAGCCCTATTCTGTGCTTTACGTTTCTGTAATATAAAGAAAAACATAACGAATAAAATATTTATTTTTTTTAAAAAAAAAAAAAAAAAAAAAAATCAAATAAATTATATAAAAGAAACTTACTGAACTAGGAGTATTAGTTAATGGTTTTCTACCCGGTTTTTTTTTCTGAGGTTCAGTTGGTTGTTCAGACTGTACATCTGAACCTGTTTTATTAGTTTCCGCTTCAGCTTTATTATTAAATAAAAATGTCAGTTTTTCATAAGAATTTAATTAAAAAAAAAATGATTTTTTATTTACTTTCTGCTGTAAGATCTGGATGTGGCACAGAAGAAATATTTAGATTGTCTATGTAAAGAAAAACAAATAAAGTTTATAAAGACAAAATAATAATAATAAAAAAAAAAAAAAAAAAAAAAAAAATTTTTTTCAATATTATTAAGAACTCTTAACTAAAAAAAAGTACAAATAAAAAGAACTTTTATTATAACATACGATTAACTTTAGAAGGATTTTGTTGAGCAACGTCTTCCAACATTTCTAATTTTCGTTTTTGGTCCTCGTCATATCTATATTGATCGTTATGTGCAATAGCAGCAGCTAATAATTTTTGTGCCTCTAAATTATCTTCAAGAGTAAAATCCCAAGGGAAGTTATTGTCATTCATATTGAAAACAGAATTTGAATTATCAAAGTTTGTTGTAGAGAAGAAAGGATCCATAACGCTTAAAAAAAAAAATATAGATTTAGGTCAAAAAAGAAAAGATTCTGGGAAAAAATTTTTTTTTTTTTTAGAATGACGAATTTTAACTCTATATAAAGAAAAAACTCATGAGACATTTTGAAAATTTTAATTGGTTATTGGAAACACGTCATTGTTTAATAAACATTCCATATTTGTAAGTTTATGTAGTATCTAAAACTTTTTTCGTAATACAAATTTTAATGATATCAATTTTAACGGCGAGTGACTTAATATAAAGTAATTTAATCATTTAAATTTGTATCACAACGAATTTGAATTTGGTAATCCTCAGAGAATAAAAAGAAAAAAACTAGTAGTACAATGAATAACTGATTTTCCTTGAATGTTACTCTATGAGCAAGGTTAAAAAAAAACGTGGTATCAAAAGGAAAATATTAATTATAAAATATTTTTAAACGTATTCTAAAGGGTTTTTTTTTTCCTTGCGGTCTTGCGGCAGTTACGTCATAGACAAAAATATCAAAAATAAAAAAAAAAAAAAGATGAAAAAAAAAAAAGATTTAAGCCAGATTGATGGGTAAATTCCCAAATTCATAAAACTCATATTACTTTTTTAAAGATCTGTGAAGATACCGTGAAATTTTCTCATATTCTATTGTCATTCCGCAGTTTAATGTTCATCAAAATTTGCCGAAATTCCGAAAACGGCAAATTATAAAAATTTGAACCGGTAGATCATTACCAATTTAAAATAATTATCCGATAAAAAATAAACAAGATTAAAAAACGTTATCAGATAAACCTGCATATCTCAATAAAAGCGGATATTTAATTCAAGATATACAACTCTTTCTATGGATTATAAAAAGAGTTATGGTTTAATACTAACTTATTAAGGCACCTTCCTTATTTTCGTGAACAACAAATCTGCAAATTGATTCACCAAGATTCGCGCGGCAATTCGCGGCATTTTCAATGAATTTTAAAAAATTAGATAAGAACGTCACATGAACAAATTTCTGTAACAATCCTCAGTTTCAAAAATATATGCAGTGTAAAATAATTCCGCAGTTGAATTTGAAAATCTTTACCTTAAAATTAACTCGTCATAAAATGCTAGAAAGAACTTCTTTTTAATCCATAATTCGTTTATATATATAATTATTATATGTAAAAGCAAAAGTATCACATGCATGAATAATATGCAAAGACATAAAGTGATCGAATGTGTAACTTTTGAGTTACCTTTGTGGGAATCCAAATTCTGAAATGGTTAAATTTTTTAAATTTTAAAAGAACGCCTCTTAAAAAAAAATCGTAGAATTTTTTGAGCACCGCAGTATTCTGATTGCGTGATTCCTATTTTGCGTACCTTATTGGTTATTGATGACATTTAACAATTTTGTAAGCAATAATTCATTCGATTAATAATAATATGATGATATTATCATTGATGAATAATGATGATTTAATTATTTATATATATAGAAAGTTACTTGACGTTAATGCCAAAATTTATATAAATCCGTTTGATTTTTATGTCAAATTTTCTGAAACTTTATTCTTTAAATAGAATTTGTAGAGCCAATTTTGAATTCATTCGCATCATGTCCACCCTTAAGTAAATGTTTTAAATTTATTTAGATTATCTACATCTATATTTTTTATCTTCAATTTTTATTAAAAAAATTATAGTAAGGACCACCCCGAAATCCTTAAATGGGCCTCCTCTGATGGTGAATTTCGCAGAAAAGCTTCTAGTTTTCGTAATACAATCAACAAAGATCAAAATGCAACTTATACTCCTGAAAAGTAATTTTATAATTTTATTTTTTTTTTTTTTTTTTTTTTTTTTTTTTTTTAAAAAAAAAAAAACTTAAATCCATTAACCATAGTTCTTTATTTTTCTTTTAAAAATACAGAGACAGATATCATTTGTATATTAGTTGGGCTTGTCCTTGGGTAACTTGACTTATTTATATTCATTTTTTGTTTATTAATTTTTAATTAAAGTTAATCGATTAGGCACATCGAACCGTTATCGTCCGTTCACTTAAAAATCTTGATAATGTGATTGGGTTAAGTGTTGTCGATTATTTTCTGGGCGAAAAGGGATGGAAATTTAGCTCCCCTGAAGAAACGCCTGGTGCTATTCCTGATAATATTAATAACGCTCAATATCTTAGGGAATTATATTTCAAAACTGACCCCAATTATAATGGAAGGTAAAATAATTTCACATTGTGAGAATTTTTTTTCTTAAAATATTAATTTTTGTATTGTTCTTTTAGATTTACTGTGCCCGTTCTTTGGGACAAAAAAACTCAAACAATAGGTAAAAAAAAAAAAAAATTTATATTTCCATTTTGAGAACAATCGAAGTTCTAATTAATGAAAAATCATATGATTCTTCTTTTCACGTGACTGCTTCTCAGTTAATAATGAATCCAGTGAAATTATCCGCATTTTTAATGATGCGTTCGATGATTTTACTCCTGAAACAAAAGGAATAACTTATTATCCCGAAAATTTACGTTCACAAATCGATGAAATTAACGAATGGGTTTATGACACGGTTAATAATGGCGTGTACAAATGTGGCTTCGCTACGACTCAAGAAGCTTGTAAGCAATTTGTAATTTATTTATTATAATGATAGCTAAGGTTGCGTGGCGTACAACCTAAGCGGGTTGTAAATACTATGCTATTGTGGTTAACTAAAAGATGATTTATAATTACTTGATTTTTAATTATCAAACCATTTATTATTATTATTTAGATGATCGTAATATTGAACCACTTTTTAAGTCATTGGATCGATTGGAAGAAATCCTTTCAAAAAATGAATTCCTCGTAGGAAATACTTTTACTGAAGCTGATATTAGACTCTGGACAACTATTATTAGGTAATTGATAATTTTTAATTACTTTTTTTTCTATATTTATCATTTAACAATAACCATATATTATTATTATTTTAGATTTGATCCTGTGTATCATACACATTTTAAAACTAATAAAAAGTCAATTGCACATGATTATCCTAATATTCTTCGTTGGGCTAGGCAAATTTATCAAATTCCTAAAAGTTAGTCATATATGAATTCAAATTTTTGTAAATCCAAATAATTTTATAATTTACCTTTTTTCTTTTTCTAGTTTCTGATACCGTTAATATGTATCATATTAAGCATCATTACTTTGAAAGTCATAAACAAATCAATCCAACTGGGATAGTTCCCGTTAATAATGGTCCAGGTAAATTTTATAATCTTGATAATTATTGTCATTCATTAATACTCTTTTTTTTTTTTTATTTTTTAATTCATTCTCTATTTTTATTTTTATAGATCTTGCTCATCCTATTATTAAACCAAAAAATGCTTAAAATAATATATTGTACATATAAATAAGATATTCATGTATTTTTATTATTTTATCTAAAAATATATTATTTTGTTTCATTTATGAACTTGTTTATTGTTTCCACGTATCCTCTATGAGTATATGTATCCATATGTAATGCTTTGTCAAAATTAACCCATACCTTCTTTTCAGATTTTTCGGCCAATTTATATAATTTCAACATCTGCTCCTGAGGGATAATTTCATCATTACGCGATGATAAAAATAATATAGGAATTGTAATTTCCTGAATTAATCGTGAATTTTCCCATTTATTCCAAAGTACAAATGGTAAACGTACAAGATATTTATAAGGCAACCAGTTTTGAGGATAAATTGTTTCAACCATATCTTTTATAGAAGTAAAAGTATTCTCAATAATAATTCCTCTTAAATCTTTTTGAATATTTGGTTGAGAAGCTAAATAAAGTCCAACGGCACCTCCCAAGGAATGTCCATAAACATAAAGAGGATTTTTCGGGAAAAGTTTTCTCACAAACTCGTAAATTGCTATTGAATCCTTTTGAAGCCCATACTCAGAAGGTGAACCAGTTGAAAGCCAATAACCTCTATAACTTATAGCGGCTATATTCAAGTTTGAGATTGAACTTGTTGGAGGAAGTAAAAGACGGGAGAAAAGTGGTAATCGAAGTAGCATATTTCCAGCATTACTAATGAATGAGATTATCAAGTTATTAGGACAATGCTGACTGCATGAATGTATATTTAACTTACCCTTGAAAATAGATCATAACTGGAACATCGTCTCTATTACGCACATCATCAGCTTCTTCTTCCCCCAATTTTGTTAAAATAATTCCAGCTAGCTTACACTTATCAACAGTTTCGACGGTTACTTGTTTGCATGCCAACCTTTTATCAATTAAGGACTCATCAAAGGGAAGCTTACGTCCATCCCAAGGTAAAAATGGCATATATATCAACTTGTTTTGAAATAACGTTAATACAGTACACTATTAAATAGACAATAAAGTGAAAATAAAGTTTTTTTTTCATTTATTAAAGAATATCACCAACATACCAAACCTTATAAAGGTAAATTCCTAAAGGAACACCAAAAAATAAACACAACATAGTCGTCCATGAGAATTGTTGTATCGTCTCATTGGAAGTTAATGAAGTAAAATCTCTCAATTGTGACAAACTTCGTTTTTGAAAAAACGTGTTCACCGTTAAAGGCTTAAGTCTTTTTAGACCAAGAAATGATTTCCTTCTAAAACTTGAATATTTTGAATGAAAGAGCGTATTACGAAAAATTAGTTTTCGCATTATCAAAAAATGCCGATAACAGATAGTAAAAAAAGTTATTTTCACGCGTTAAAAATGTTAATCAGTTATAATGCTTACACGGGATCATCCAAGATGGCGTGCTTTTTTTTCCCATTTAAAGAGCGAGTTAAAAATGAGTTTATACGTTCATGTTGTTGCTAAAATATTTCGGAGAAATTTTCTTCTAATATTTAGCCATTGTTAGTTTCTGTCGTTGAAGCAAAAGACTTTATTTGACGAAAGAGGGAAAACTATAGCTTAAAATGTAATGAACTGTGTATAAAAGATAACTACATTGGATATAAGTCGTGATTTCTCTTATCATTTTAATATATAGAATATTTGACATTAGAAATATTACGGCTTGAAGCTGAATTAATTCCAGAATTTACTAATATTATCACTTTTTATAGGAATTGGTTTATTTAACCAGAGCATTTAACGCATTAATGGCAGCCGCAGCTTTGAAACAGCAGATAATTACCATATATTAAACAACCATGTTTCATTTTTCAAATTTTTTAATTGTTATTCTAATTCTGGGAGAAGGGAGAAATGAAGTAAAAGGGAGAGATCCTAAACGGAATCAAAAAAAAAAAAAACAGTGAACACACACACGAAGAGTTATATATAGGAGCAGTGGAGACCCAGGAATATATTAAGTCAAGTTCGGAGCGTTTTCAATGATCTCGAACAAAAATTACAAATTTCTTTTCCGACGTATTTCCACCATCAGCAAATATGAGTAATGGGAGGATCATTGCAACTTTTTTCGAAATTAATATATGTTCCGAAAATGACTATTTTTAGATGTAAGAGGTGGTCAAGTAAAATTTGTCTTTATAGATATATATATTTGTATTGATTTATAATTTTATACTGTACACTACTAAAATATAATATCTTAATATAAAATATAATAGATTTATGGAAATAAAGATGATATCTGAGAGAGTTACATTAATACTCATTTAGTACTCGCTGTAAATCTCTTAATAATTAATGTGCCCGTTATCAAATATATCTGTTTCACGTGAATAATATTACTACCATAACGAACATTCATTCATGCAATGTGTTCGGTTGTCTCAATGCATGCAATTTGATATAATTAAAAGTTATTGGATATTTATTATGAAAATTGTATAAATGGTTCCCATCAAAGTTATGATTCAACTAATATCCAAAAGCAATTACAACAATATAACTTTTTTTTTTAAATTAATAAAACAAATTCCAATTATTTATCAAAATATGTTTCGTTAGGATCATAAATAAATACTATTCTTTCTAAATAATTTCTTGATTTGATTGACCATAACTTTTTCCAAGTAAAACCACAGATCCTTCTAAAACTAAGTGTTTACATATTCATTTCACTGTATCTGCAGTTTATCTATTATAGAACCATCTAAGCTCCAAACATGTGTTTTAATATAATACCTATCTGCAATATATATTAAGAGGATGATCCAATCCACTAATTCACCACCAAGAAATTTCCGAATCAAGTATAGATCTCTTCGACGGATTTTTTCTTTCCGAAGATTTTATCGTCGCTGGATAAGTCGGTCTATTAAATGCGAAGCCAGGTTCTCGAATAATTCACTTTGTATAAAGTTTTCCAATAAGGTTGGAGGGAAATTTATGATCTAAATAAATAAATTAAAATAAAGTACTTAATTTGTTCGTAATAAATTTGAACTTTAAATAAGCTGGTTCTCTGAGGCCAAATACGCTTTTTAAATATTTCATCCATTTATTTATTTGTTTGTTTGTTTGTTGTTTTTTTTTTTTTTTTTTTTTTTTCTGAAAACTACTTTTGTAAAGTGAAACTCGTTTATGATTTCAAAGTTTAAAAAATTAAAGAGCAAAAAAAGGCAATAAATTTTAGAAAAAATAAGGAAATTTAACATGATCAAATTCAGTACGGGAGGGAAGCACAAATATCAAAATTTGACACAATTTGTCAAATGACCCTGTTTTAGATAAAAAGTGCGGTTCGGACTTTTGACACGTCCAAAAAAACGTTTTTTGTAATGTACAAAGTCACCTGAATTTATTTTTTAGAACTGACAGAGTACTGACAGGGGATGAAAGATGAATATTTGGTCGTCAAAAGACGTCATATATATATATATATATTATATTATTAATATAATATATATATATTTATTTAATTTATATATACAATATATAACGTTTGTGCCAAATTTTTAAATTGTGGAAAAGAAAAAATAAATATTTGTAATAAACAAAATAAAAAATTAAACAAAATTGGGAATTTAGAAAACTCGTGTTCTATAATCGGTGGATCATCAAAAAAAAGAGATTTTCATTGTTTGCAATAATTAAAATTGGAATTTTTGGTGAGAATCAAAAATTAAGAGCGTCAGTTTTTTTTTTCTTTTTATAGATTTCCTTATTATAAATAGTAATTAATTATTAATAACCTGTCAATTACTTGACAAGGAAACTTGATTGATGTGATTGTTGTTGATCTTATAAAACTTTCTACATTATATAATATGTATTTGCATGTATTGAATGTATGATTTGCCATATATGAAAGTGATGTCAAATGAAGAGCTTTTGACGCTGGAAATTTGGTGAGACAGTCATCACTTCGTCACCGTTTTAGAACTAGATCATCATCATTTTGAAAAAAGAGCGAATTTCTCATCGGGAATACATTAAATAATTCTATATTCATCAATACGGATATACGGAGATAATATTCCTACATCATTTCAATGAAAATTATTTAATTATAAAATGAATAAATGATTGGTGATCGGAATTCATATATATATATATATATTATTATTATTATTATTATTTTTAATGCAATCATTGCAATCTTTTATTAATAAAAAAAATATAAGCAAAAATAAAAAAAAAAAATTTAAATAGTAAAAAATTTTTTTTTATGAAAATATAGTTATAAACTGTCAAAATGAGAATATTCTAATTATATTTTTTAAAAAAAAAATTCTATTTATTTATTTATTTATCTGATTAAAAGTCCTATAATAGGTTAATTGTTTAGATTGTTCTTGTTTTGTCTCTATTGATTGATGTAACTCTGATTTAATAATATTAATATATATTTTTTTTTTTTTTTTTTTTTTTTTTTTCAACGATTCGTTTATAGTTGTTTTAATGCGGAAAAACTAAAAAAAAAGCTAGAAAAAAGAATATTTAATAAAAAAAAAAAGTGTTTCAGTTCGGAATTTGAGTCCCAAAATACTTTCGCCTAAACCCTCAAAAACATTTACAATTGAGAACCAATGAACACTGAAAGATCCAGCCCAATTTCCCAAATCGAAAGTAAAATAAAAATAAAGTTTTTTTTTTTTTTCTCGTCTGAAATAATAATAATGATGATAATCAAGGATTGTTACGGTTTTAGTGGTACACCCATTATTATTAATATTTGTATTCCAATAAATAATAAGAGAAAAATTCGGATTACCGCAAGTCCGGAACACAAGAAGTCCATTAAAAATTCTCACATTCTAAAAAAAAAAAAAAAAAAAAAAAAAAAAAAAAAAAAATATTTCATAATATTCCACAATTAATTTATAGGTCTTACGTCGTCTTACGTCAAATCAGCATATCAGATATATCAGATATCTCGGCAACCGAATTTTCAAGAATTGATTATCAATTGTCTGTTGATTTTCTAAAGATCAATGATCAATGCCTATCTTAGTAGAAAGAATTATATGTAATGAGAGACCTAATGTTGCAAATATAACAAATATAACATAAGTAAGTTAGTGATACATTTTGGAAATTTCGATTTCGCGTTTGGAAAATATTTTGAATAAAAGACATTAACTTACAAAAATTATTACGAGGAAGAACTTTAAATAAACTATTAAACAAGAAACGCGCAATATCAGACACGTGTATAACTACTCAAAAGTTTACATGACGAATATTGCGCGTTTTCGGGGGTTTCCATTTTTTACATTTTACATTTACATGTTAGAGTTCTTCTTCCAAATTAGTCCATATTTGTCCTACAAAGTTTTTTATTACTTGTCTTTCATAAATGGATAATATTAAACCTGTTTTTTAAAATTGTGGTTGGGGTTTAAAAGAGCACAAAGAAAATTTAATAACTTTAATTTTTTTTTTTTTTTTCTTTATAGAGAATAAACGAACCATTAAACGATTATCTGGAACATAATCTATTTGTAATATTCATGTCGCGAAACAATATTTTTGAGAGATTTTCCACATGACCATTCGTTTAACTTGGAATCACTTCCTCGTGTTTACTTTAAGAGTCTTTGTTAACTCGCAGCTCATATTCTAATAGCTTGAAGTTCGCGACACTGATGGTATTCCCTTTTCCAAAAAAATCAACAAAGAAATCTTATCTATTTGTGAAACCCTTACATTTTTACTTTATAAATATAACAACAAGAAATTCTCACATAATCAACTGTTAATATATAGTATAGTATGATATTGTACCACTAATCTACTGTAATTGCATGAGATACCGTTTCGAAAATTACACCGATTTTATATATATTCTTGTACTTTTTGTTATGTCGGCGGTAAAATGTTTACTAAGAGAAAACAAGAAGATTAACAAGTTATTTGATTTTAAATAGCTTAATTTAATTTACTAATATTTACATACAAGTTTATGGATTTCGTTAATTAAACTTTATGTTCTTAATTTTTATACCTGATGAAATTATTATTAATTCAACGTCTATTAATATCAAAGTTCTTATCGCATTTTTAATGTATTCACGGACAAAGAGAACAAAGAGAAATAACGGTACGGGGAAGATTACACAAAGCAACGCATCGATTATATGCATGCGGTAAATAAATTTTTTTATTAACAATAAAAACTTTAAAAAAAAACCGTTTTTTTGGGGTTGGGGTATGAAGCAAAAAAAAAAAAAAAAAAGTTATCGAATCAATACATTAAACATCAGATGTTAATAAAAAACCGATATACAATTCCGTTAGTGTAAAATATTTGGAATAAGTTCTCGTGGGCGTCATCAAGTCTGTCATAACTTAATTTTTTTTTTTTTAGTTGTTAGAAAAAAAGTTCGTTTCATTCTCTTGAGATTTTAAAAAGCACCAATTAATTTTGTGGCTGTCACTCGGAGAAAAGTTTATTCGAGCTTGATAGTCTAATTCACATGACATATACATATATATATATTAAACTACATCAAAACCATCACATGATTTCCAATCCCCAACACAAAAATCTTTTAATTCACTTTTTTATACGCGATCATAAAAGTATATAATCGATTAGGTAATGCATTGTCCATCTTGCCGAATTCGAAAGAATCCGAAAGAGTTTAATCGCACACACACAAAAAAAAAGGGAGATGGCTGATAAAATTTTTTTTAATAGAGGGCAATCCTAATTCGCGTAGCAAAATCATGTCGGCAATAACCGCACTTGTCTAATTATAGTACGCGTGGCCAGATTTATGAATAATTTTCCTTTTTACAAGAAAAACAAATTATTACATCTCACTTTGGAATGTTTCTCGACTCTTCAATTAAGAATACATCTTCGACCCCCTTTAAGAATGTTGTGTGCGATGACGCCTAGTTACTTTCATTACCGGATTATGCAAAGCGTTAGCAATATCACCGTATTTCTATATTTAGACAAATTACATAAACCGGAACTGATTCAAGAAAGTCCATAAAGAAGATGAATTTTTTAATATAATACCGAAATTTTCCGATTTTTTATTGTATTATTTATTATGTTATTAATTATGTTTGTTTAGGGATTGATGTTCATAATGATGAACTAGCTCGACTGGAACTAGATCATATCCTTTAAAATAAGGAGTTACTAATTTTATTTATATTTGTTAGGAAACAAATTTATTTTATTTTTATAATTTATCGAAAGAAAATGATTTGTACGTACAAATGGAGAAGGAAAAGATTTAATTCGTTAAGTTTTTTAATATTTTAACTCACTAAAATTATCAAAAGAAAATAACATTTTTTTATTTATTCAATAAATACGCGTATATAAGATTATAATCATAAACAGGAGGATTACAAGAAATTTATCGAAAATAATGCAACAAATGCATCTCGGGTATAGAGTCCGTACGGGCTGAAACCAACCATCGAGAAAAAAAATTGAGGTAACACATTGGCAAACATTTAAAAATTTAAAACAAATTTGGATTTGAATCAACAATCCTTTATCGGTCAAAAAGAAGAATAAAAAAAAAAAGTTATTATTATTATTTAAATATGAAAACTAGTCTACAATTAATTAATTTGAATTATTTTATTTTCTTTTTCAAATAAAAATGTTAAGAAGGTTCAACTGGAAATATTTAATACAAATAATAATTGATTTGTTTGGATCGTCGTCAAAAAATAAAAACGATCAATTGGGAGAAGATTTTTTCCGAATAATAAATACTAGCCTCTATTGTTAGTATCTATAATTCGACGTGGTTTACAGACAGACATATAAATGAACAACAATTTGGATTTTCGTGACATTTTCTAAATGCCAATTGCTAATCCTACTTTTTATTTCATTTAGATGAAAAAAAAAAAAAACTTTATTTAAAAAAAGAGCTGAAAAAAAAAAAAAAATTTTTTTTAATTGAAAAAAAAAACCTGTTTTTAACACTAGTATCTAGTATATTCCAGCCACCTCCAACTTTTTTGACTTTACTTTCAATTCTAACACAAAAAAAAAAAAAATTACAATACAGACTATCACATGCGGTAATATATTTTATTTATATACTACGAAAAAAAACTACTTCCAAAAATAATTTATTTATATCTTGAGAAAAAAAAAAAATTTTTAAACTAAGATATATAAATAAGGTTTTTTAGAAAAGAGAAGGGGGGATAAAAAAAAAAAAAAAAAAAAAAAAAAAAATAAATAAAAAAAAATTTTTTTGTGCCCTAAAATTTCGTTACATAAAAAAAAAAAATTTATATTTGCATAGTATAAAAAAATTCTGTTGACCAAACAAAAAACCCCAGATGCCAGATAAAAAAAAAAAAAAAAAAAAAAAAAAATTTGAAAAACGGATAAATACACTTGAATTCATCACCGTCTTGAAGGTTTTTTCTTCCTACACATCCTTTTTTCTTTTCTGGCAAGAAAGAACGATAAAAATATTTTTCACCTCATAAACCATTCCCTAATTTGATCAATCACCAACACTTTTCTCTCATATATTTTCATAATTCTTCCATATCACGGTTTATAACTCCGCTTTCCGTTTAATTTTTTAACGATTTTAATATAATAATTTAGAAAACAATTATAGAATAGAAATTAAAACATCATTATCTATTCTATTTAATAATAATAAACAATAATCAAAAAAGCAACTTTTTTGTGTGAGAAAAAAGAGCAACTTTTTCTTATTATTATTAAACAAACACCCTCGTTGCTTTTCTCCAAAAAGAAATTGTTTCTTACGTTTTTTTGTTTTCAAGCTTTCGCGCCAAAAAAAAAAAAATTATCAAATATGCATCACCAACAGCCTTTTACTTCTGCCTCCACGGCTTTTGTTTTTCCTGAAACCGTTGTTCAAACTCCCGTGGTAATCAATTCAGGTACTACTTCGATCGTTTTGTATAGTTTTGGAACAATATTACGCGAGTTTAACGTTAAAAAAAACCGAAATAAACAACGTGCCAAAAGAAATTGTGTGTTCATAAAGAATTTTTTTTTCGAGACAAAGTTTTTGTTTTGATATTTAAACAGTTTTGTAAAAAAAAAAAAGCCCTACTCGAAACGAATAATATCCTAGATTCTAAATAAGCTTTTTTTTTCCTCGATATTCTTCTTTAAATATATATTTTCGTGTCTCAGATTTTACTTTCACTTGTCCACCACCGGCGTCAGTACCTGCGGTTCCAGTATCCTCGGTTACTTTTGCTCCTCCAACCCTTCCATTGAGCATGAATCCAACTTTATCATTAAACATGTATTCCATTGATAATTCACAACCATCACAAGTCTCTCAAATAATTTCGCCCTCTCATTCACCTTCTTCACCACTTTCGTTACTTGAATATCGTGATTCCCCAACTGCTGATGAGTTGGATGTTCCAGAATTCTTTCAATATAGTAAAGAAAAATATGAAAGTGCAAAATCAGGTTGCAAACGACGGAGAAAATCAACACGTGATGAGCAATGTGAAACATCATCAATGGATGGTGGAGATGATATTGATGATAATGTAAGGCAAGTATCAATTTCAAAGTTTTTGAACCTCACTTATTTAAAAGATATGACGCGAAATTTTCTGTTCGTAATTCTTTGTGATTTCACATTTTCTTTCTTTTTTTAATTAAATTATAGTTGCAATCATCTAATATTACCTTGTAACCAAAATAGTACAATGTCACAGGTTGAATTCCGTCGCCAAATACATATTCAATCAGAACAAAAACGACGTGCTGAAATCAAAGATGGTTTCGAAGAACTTCGCAGACAACTTCCAACTACTTATACTGGTCGTAAATTGAGTAAAGCTGTTTTGTTACAAAAAGGTATAATCAGATGAATCTACGCGTTTCTTTTTATTTTGTTTATTTTGTGCGTGTAATAATAAATATCTTGCATATATTAGCCGTTTCACATATGAAAAATATGCAAAGAAAGGAGTCATTTCTTCTTGATGAAATCAATCGTTTAACTCAAACCTGCGTATATTTGAACGCGGAATTAGAAAAAGAGAAAAGGTAAATTCACTATTTAACATGATTGATTATTCGTTGATACGTCTATTAAATTTATCTGATCTCCCCATCTTCCTTAGAATGGGTACACTTTATCGACAAAAACAAACTCTTGATAAAATATATGCAATTGGACTATGAGCATTTAGGGGGGTTTTTTTGCAAGGACATTCATTTCTTTTTTTTTCCCAAAAAAGAACTTCTGAATCAGAAGATTCCTTTATTTTTGTTTATATAATCTCTTTATAACAGAATGACCATCTCGTCAATTCACATCAATTATCATTTATTATATTTCTCTCTCTTTTTTTTTTTTTTAATTTTAAATAACTTGGGTTTCTTTTTATGTGATTGGTTATATCTGATTTTTCCTATGAATCTTCTTTGTATATTTTTTTTTTTCTTCTACATTAGAACATCTTCCCTTGATTAACAATTTTTTTATCATTATAACATAGTATATAATACTCGCATTTTTTTGCATATATTACTTTAATCATATTCACGCGAGTTAGAAAAACCACCTTTCATTTTATCATTCAATTTTCCCCCTATTTAGTTTCTTTTTTCTTCATTGGATTTGTTAGCCGTCAAAAAAAAAAAAAAAATTATATTTTTTATTTTTTTTTATTTTTTTTTTTTTTATTTTTCTATGCTTTTTACGGTTTATTTTTCGGTTAGCGATTCTTTCTCTACAAACTATTATCAGGGTGATGGTTTTTTTTTTATTTTATTGTGTTGGCGCCACTGGGTTGGCGAAAAAAGTTGGACAAAAAAAAAAATTTTATTCTAAAAAAAAAAAAACAAATAAACTAAAAAAAGAGAGGAAAAAAAAAATTTTTTTCATTGGTTTTTTTATGATAATATAAAAATTGAAATTGGGAAAGTTTTTTTTTTTAGTTTGATTACCAAACTCATTTTCGTGATTAAATGAAAATTTTAAATGTGTTGAACGGATTGGTTTTCGATAAATTTGGTTGTACGACAAACATAAATTTCTATTACGGTAAACAATGCACTATTAATTTTCTTTGGTCGCGTTTTCTAACTTTACGCGTCGTGAGTTATATGTTGGTTTCACTGGTATCACTACTCACAAGTCACGTGATTAGAATGTTGCGTTAAATTCCGTGAAATCACGTGATATTAGTCGTTTTATTATTATGCACATATATGGTTAAATTTTTTTTTTTTTTTCGTTCAGTAATTGTAAAGATAATTATGGTTTAAACATCATTCAAATAATGAAGATTGAAAATTGAGAATGTTTGAAAAAACACCAAGCCCCAAACATAAATTTATTATTAATTATTAATTATTAATTCTTTTTTTCTTTTTTTTTTTTTAAGGATTCTTTCAGAATCTTTTTGTGCTAATTGATTACTAAATGACAGGATAATTTTGGTCTTTTTGTGATACCCATAGGGGAAAGGAGCGGTTAGTTATACATTTATTTGATTTATCAATAATTTAAAACGCTATTCATCTTAAAACGGAAATAACATTTTTTTCAATGATAAACCTTTTTTTTTTTTAAAAAAAAAAAACTTTATTTTAAAATGTAACATATATAATTATTTCATTCCATGTGAATATATTCCATATAAAGAACCAAATTTTGAAGATTTATTATTATTATTATTATTTTCTCTTAAGGGTTGGTTTAAAACCTCCTTTTGTAAGTTTTTTCCATTGTTCAAGGTGTTCACAATTAGAATTAATTAGAAGAATAATGGAAAATTCAGTGGCTTAGTTTCTAAATAAAAAAACGGGAATCATAACTTGTTAAATCTTTTTTTTTTTAACGTTTGATAAAAAAAAAACAATGATTGTTAACTTTTTTTTTTTTTCAATGATGTAAATGATCGATAAAGTATTAAAATATTAAGGAACTTAATATAAATTAGGTATTAATGTTCATCAACGATTTAAAGAAGGATTTACTGAAATTTTTTTTTTTTTAAAAAAAAAAAAGATAACTTACAAAAAAAGAAAGATGTTTTTAGTTACCAAAAAAAAAAAAAAAATTAAAAAAAAAAAAACTTTTTGAAAAAAAAGATACGAAGAGAAAAAAAAAAAGTAATTAATTTTTAGGAAATGATTTAACTTATTGTGATCATGATTGGTTACAAAAAAAAAAAAAAAAAAAAAAAAAAAATTTTTTATATAGTAGTAAAATATAATATTAAATGATGATGATGATGATTAATAAATTAATAAATATATTTATATAAATATATAAATAAATTATAGATATATATGTATATATATATACGTATATTATTATATATACATATATATATTTTTATTTATATGATTATACATTCATATAACCATATAATCGTGGCGCATAATTCCGTGCCACAATCAATCAGTGGTTTCGACTAAAAGAACATTACAACTAGATTTTAATAATTATCAGTTATCAATTTAATCAGTTTAGGAGAATGAGGATATATATATATATATATATATATATGTATATTAAGTGTGAAACTTAGATAAAAAAAAATTTTTTTTTTTTGTTAACTTCATACAATGTTTATGTGACCCGGAGAAAAATAACTCTGTAATATGGTAATATGGTAATATGATAATATGATAATTATACGTTACAAAAATATAAAAAACGAGATTTTTTATTATTACATATATATCATAAAAAAAGGATTAATGAATTTAACACAACATTAAATATATATAAATATTCGAAATGTTTGCAGATTTTTTTTTTTTATTTAACTTTTCGTGTGAAATTGTTTTGAACATCGAAAAGTACAAGAAAATAACATTCGAATCTATATTCGAAGACATGTACATACATATATATGCGTTCGAAATAAGGACCAAGAAAATTACCTGGCTTGTTGTTAATTGTTTTTTTTTTTTTTTTTTAAAAAAAAAAAAGAGAAAAAAAAAAAAATCCGTATTATTTGAAGGGGTGGGAAATTGTTTTTTTTTTTAAGTATTGAAAAAAAAAGACATCTTAGCAAGAGATAAAGTAAATTTGTCCTAACATGTTAGGAACTTGTGAAATCATACCTTTGAAAAATGATTCATGCTTTCTTGTTGACAAAATCTCGTGTTAAAGAGTTCATATTTAAAGATAAAAAAAAACATGACGTTAAGTAAACGTTAGGTAATATTAATAATATTTTTCAGTAATGTTTATTATTAAATTATCGAAAAACTGGTTGGTCGAAATACTTTCGCTGAGATTAGCAGTAAAAAAACTGTAATTAAATGGTAAGAATGACAATGACGGTAATAATAGTAATGACAATAATAACAGTAATGACGATATTAACGATAATAACAGTAAGTGACAATAAATAATAATATGGTAATTACGGGAAAAAAAATAAAAAATCACGCGACTTTTGCAACTTTGCGACTTTTTTTTTAAGTCACTCTTAATAATTTCATTCATACTAACAATCAAATAAACTAAAATAAGAAATTTTGAATTTAAAATCACTAAAACTGATTAGGTCCTTTGGCTTTAAAATCAACGATATACATATTCGGATTTTTTTCTTAAAAATGTTTTTTTTATATATTAAGAATTTCGTGTTAATCATATGTTTTTATATAATGATAAAAGTAAATACGATTGTTTAAAGTAAAGTTACTAATTCTTTTTGAGATCCTTTTGTGATTAAATGACATCATATTGTTATTCGTAAAAATTTATATCTACCAAAATTAGTTCAATTAATTCTATAAACTCTCTAAATCAAAAATAAAAATTGTTTCAATATTATTAAAAATGGTAATATTAAATTTATCATTTTTTACCAAAAGAAATCAAGATTTAAACGCGATTTTTTACAAAAAAAGATTATTTCTATAATTTAAAATAAACCAATACAAAAAGATCGTCATTATCATTTAACTGATGTTTATGTTAAAAAAAGAAAAAAAAACGCGGATGTTGGTCAAGTGATTTAAAAAAAAAAAATGGCTTATACCAATTATGTGTTTATAATTTGAACATCCTTATCCTTCCCCCCCCCTTTCCTCCCCCCCTTTTTTATATATATATATATGTCATGAGTGGCTATGTTCGGTGTTTTTCGGGAATTCCAAACCTATTGAGGTTCAAAAAAAGATTTTTTGGCTTATGTATTATTTTAGTGATATTTGGCTTATGATTTGTTTGTTGATAAAAATGAATGATATTTGCGCCGCATTTACTCTATACCTTTTTTATTTAGATCATATCTGAATAAGTGAAACAATCCTTTTTTTGTCCTTTTTTTTTTTTTCTTTTTTTAATTATTTTTATTAATGCTGGTTACGCGATTGATTTGACAATAATAAATTAATTACAAACAGATCAATTCGATAATGATGACTATATATATTATGTAACAAAGTTTATAAGTTATTTTTAATTGTTACAAGTATTTTAAATTTTACGAATTAAGAAAAATCTTGAATTAATTGATAATAACAATAAATAATAAATCTTTTTGTTGTGGAAATAGATAAGCCATGGGAAAAAAATCATAAGAAAAAAACTTTAATAATAATCTAGATAGATGTAAGGGTTATACACACATATATATATATATAAATATCTGTGCGTGTATGCGTTGTGTAATTGTATTAATTATACTTATCTGCATATATATATATATGTCTAAATAGATATAAATAAATAGATCGTGATTTCGAATTTGGGAATCTTTTTCTTATTTTTGGTTTTATTTTATTCAAAAAAAAAAAAAAAAAAAAGGAGAAAACAAAAGAAAAAAAATTTTTATTCCGATCCTTTTTTTGCTTAAGATAATGATTAACAAAAAAAAATACGCGTTTCTTTGTTGATGATGCAGATGCATATAATCGGTAATTCCTTATTGTGATACACCGAACCTTAACTTTTTTTTTAAAAAATTGAGAATTAAACCTAAAAAAAATTTTTTTTTGTAACCTATATAAAACGCATAAAGTTTCAGATTTTTTAAAAAAATGGTAAAACCTAATGGCTTATGAGGGAATAAATAATTATTATTAGGTTAAACAATAATACAGAAGATAATACATGCGGTAATGATTATTATTTTATCGGATATTCGATTTATCCTTTAGGTTGAAATTCTAAGGTTGAAAACTAAGGTGAAATCTAATGTCGAGACCAAACTATAAAAAAAAAAAGATTTCTTTAATTTCATTCGAACCTGAAAAAGTTGTGTAAATTATCTTAAAAAAATCATGTATATATATATTTACACATTAATATATGTATGTTACATAATAAACTTAATAAACTGCGGGACATAAATTTATCCCTTTGATAATCAGATTCCTAATTTACGGAGAATCCGGCACCGGTTATCATTATTATCAGTATTTTATCCGCATACCGACCTCCAAAACCTGTTAGTCGGCGGAAATAATTTAGGGTAGTACATGTTCATTGTTAATTATATAAACTAGGCAATCATAATAAATAGCATAATTAGAAGGTATACAAATATTCACTATAATTTTTTAATAATAACGAAATTTTTTTTTTTTTGCATTTGGGATGACAAAAAAAAAAATGTTTATGCAAGGAAGGGATTTGTTTTTTATTTACCACTATTGAAAGTGAAGTTATTGGAGATTAAAAATTAATTAATGAAATGTTTTTTTTTTTTATTCTTGGTTTCCCGTCTAATTATTATTATTATTAATTATTATTATTATTATTATTATTATTATTCTTTTGTAAACATGATTAGGGTTTCTTTTTACGGAAAATTTGTGATAAAAAGTTGATGAATTAAGTTTTATTGTTTATATTGAAAAATGCAGTAAGTAAATTTTGTGATTTCATATGGCGTCATTTCAACATTGTCAACATTGTCAAAAAAAAAAAAAAAATATCTTTTTTTTGACGGTGAAAGAATTATGAATTCTTAAATTCTTTTGTGGCTTTTAAAAATATTTGTTATTGATATTTTGTTATTTAAGCCACACAAACATAACGGACGGACGGATTTACTATAAAATTCATAATGTATATATGAACTTTGTATATAAACTTAGTATTTTTATCAATCTTGTACAATTCTGAATTAAAAAAAAAATTCTTTTTTCTTCCGAATTTTTGACCCTTGCTTCTTTTTCTTTTTTAAAGCTTTCCGATTACACGAGGATTACGAAGTATTGACCATAATCGCAAATCATTTATTCATATAGTGTGGGAAATCTGATATATGTTTTTACTAAAACCTTTAAATCAAAGAGTATATCCGGAATTCCAGATAATCTGATAATTTTTACCATTAAAAGTATTTTCAATGAGAGTGAGTTAATGAAAGTCAAGGAGAGTTTAGATTAAAAGTAGTTATCGTAGTTTAGTTTCATTATCCATTATAAAATAGTTTAGTAATAATTTAAGTGATAGACTTTGTATAAATGATATAGTAGTATAAATTTTGACATTTCCTCCGAGTTACGGTGAGTTAGTTACATTACGCTAAGTTTCTGACGCTCCCTATCTTTTTTTACCCCGTCATAAAAAAAAAAAAAAAAAAAAAAAAAAAATACCGATTAAAAAATCATTTAATACCGATTAAGATTTTATTAATAGAAGAAAAAAAGGTTAATTTAAGTGTAAATAAATAATAAACAATCAACATAAGAGACATGTTAAACGTGTTTTTTGTCAAACCACGAGAATCAAGTCAAATCAATCAATGATCAAAAAAAAAAAAAAAAAAAAAAAAAAAAAAAATTTTTTTCTCCTTAACATTTAATAAAAAAAAATTTTTCTAGATAGTTAAATAATTTGTTTGTGATGTTTGTGATGGATAATGATAATTATTATTATTATTATTATTATTATTTTTCTTTTGAAGAAAAAAAAAAAAAATAAAAAATTAATAATAATTATTAATAATAAAATTTATGTGATTACAAATTTTGTATTCATGTTTACTTTCATTGAAAAAATGAAAAAAAAAACTAACATGAAAAAAAAAAAAGGAAAAATAATATTATTCATTTAAATTTTTATCATAAGAATCTAGAACCTTTCCCCTTAACAACTTAATAATAATGTGTGACGTTTCGTGAAATTTAAGGATATTATTTTTTTTTATTTTTCTTATGGTGAATACAAAAAATTTTAATAAGGAATAAAAAGAATTTATGGAGTGTAAAAAGAATTGTTTAAACGAACGATATTTGTGATACAAAGAAGAAGAAAAAAAAAAAAAATCTTGATCACAAGAAAGAGAAATAAACAATTTCCCCTATTAGAAACGCAAAAACGTGGTTAAAACTCGTGGCGATAAAACGTGTGTAAAAAAAAAAAAAGACCATAAACATTTTATATTTTGCTAACTAAATAAATGCAAGTGATCGAAAAAATTAAACATTATAATTGGAAATTTGGCTACCATTGTTTATAGGTTTAAACCCATAATGATACGATCGGTTTTCCATTCTTATTTTAGAAGAAAATCATGAATTATTTTAATTAATTTAGAGAATACAGTTTTCTTTGATGATTTATTACGTAAAATAAAGATTCTAAGCCATAAAATTACTTGAATAATTTCTTGAAAAATTTTTTTATTAAAACGGACTTAAAGTTTTCTACCAGTTATGATGATTATAATGATTTTTGGTTAGAACGAAAATTAGGTGGGGAATTTGATTGATTGACCAATCAGATTGTAATTACGCGTCGTACAACAGAAACAGGAAACATTTTGGGACTGAATACGAAATTGCGTAATGTGCGTAATGTGCGTAATGAACGTTTAAAAAATTTTTTCAAATCTCGTGTTTCTAGTAATTTGGGTCGCGATAATTCGTAATCACGAAATTCATTCTGTCATTGTTTTTAACGTTGCCATATGAAAATAAAAAAAAAAAAAGTTATTATTGTTCTATGAAACATTAATTTGCGGATCTACAAAAAAAACCAGTTTTTATACTTTTTTTCTTTTTTTTTGAATGAATTATTTGTTAAAAGAAAAAAAAAAAAAAAAAAAAAAAGGAAAACGTGTAAAATCCTTTGTTAATGTATTTCTTTGTTAAAATCTATTGAAAAAAAAACGTGTCTGTTAATCCGCTCTTTGGTCACCCGAACGTAAATGAGATAATATATTTAATTTCATTACCCCAGATTATAATTAAATAGGGTCATGGTAATGAACGATTCATTTTGTATTTCTAATTGATTCTAATTGGTACGTTTGGTACATTTTTCGATTTTTTACTTCGGCCATATAAAGAGTAATGGCATGAGAATGTTTCACAACATTTCACATTTCCGCTTAATATATATATATGTGTGTGTGTATATTATATATATAATATATATATATATATATATGTGTGTGTATAATATATATATAATATATATATATCATATATATAATATATGTATATATATATATATATTTAACAATAATATTTTAATTCTATTTTAGAAATTGTATTAACATTAAAGTAATTATTTTCCGAACTTTTTTTTTTTTCAGCAGGAAAAAAAATTTTTTTTTAGAACAACGAAATGTATTTTCCTTAGCACACTTTCAATTTCCAAATTAGGAATCGAGTATCTGCATTTAATCAGTAATACTTATCTTATATTTTATTTATGCTAGTCTATCGAGTTCATCGTGTAAATCCTTGTTTATCAGATACTTATTAAACACATGAAAAATATTTCGTAAATGTAAAAATATATACATATTATTGTATTAATGTTTATTTATAAATTAATATTTTCCGTTATGTGTTTTTAATATATATAAAAAAAATAGTCTGTGTGTGTAAAATTATTTGTAATTGGTTCTTAATTATTTTCGTGACACATACTTTAAAAGTAGTAATTAATATTTTTTATATGAAGATGTATTGAAGAAAAAGTGGGAATTTGTGGCCGAAACTATTGTTTTAGCCGAATTTTTTTTTTTTCTCTTTATTTTACGCCAATATTTTTACTTTAAGTAATCTAGTCTCTTTTTTTTTTTCATCTGCTTCTTTTTAAAAAAAAAAAAAGTAATTTTAGTTCGTTTTTTGGCTTTTTTTTTTTTTTAAAAAAAAAAAAAATAAAAAAATAAAAAAAAATTTTTTTTTAACTAGTAAACGACTTTCTTTTCCCAACTTTTTTTTTTTAATTTGAGGAAAAAAAAAAAAAAGATATGGTGACCGTATTTATAATTATTCTCGTACAATAAATGTTTTTTTTTTTTAATAAATTTATCAAAATTTGTTTTATCAGGTTTATTTGAAATTCATAAAATTCCGAGAAATGAGAAATTTGTTTGATAAAAAACTCGTGTTGTACACACGTGGTTTACTTTCTACGCTTAATTATCATTATTATTACGTTATATAGTAAATACGAGTTGTTTACGGTTTCATTCAAAGAAGGTAATAAGGCATTTTCAACAAAATTAAAAAATGATTCGTTCACCATTTATTATAAATTAAACTTTAAAAAATCATAATCTTGTTATCAAAATAGCCCGCGTTTCTTGTATAAGAAAAATCTCTAATTTGTTTTTTGTTTTCTTGATTTAGATTGACAAATTTGTATAAATTAACAAACAAACCTTTTATTTTAATCAAGTTATTGATTTCGTTCGTTTTTAAAAAAAGAAAATAAACCTCGTGTTAAAATTTGCACGTTCATTTGTAAAAATTCATGAGAAAATAAACGAGATTTGGTACCAACCTTAAATCCGTTAGTAGTATATTTCATTTGACGTCAAATTATGCTCCGTCAATAACGTCATCAAGGTGTCGTCATCAATTGTTGAACAAACTATAATTTGTGCGTCAATCTAATCCATTGACTCTTCCGTCAGTCCCCGATAAGGAGGTCGTGTAACCAATATTCCATTTATATAAAACTTAACAATTAAGTTGATTAGTTCGAAATTTTTTAAGTTAATTAATTTTTATCCGGTCAAATATCAGGTTAAATCAGTTATATTGTACATATATCATTACATAAATCGTTTACTTGAAAAAAATTTTTTAATTCTGATTCGTTCCCATGTAAATGTCCGAAATTACTAAAATAAAATAATAATGTTTTTTTTTTCTAAATCTTTCTTAGATTAAAAAAAAAAAAAAAAAAAGTATAACACATGTCAAATTAAAATTTTTGATCGGGAACGAAGGTTTATACATTGTGATTTATAATAAATGATTTGTAAAGTCAAATAAACATAACATCTCATCACATGTACAATATTATAATATTATAATATTTACTGCGCAAGAAGGAAAAAAATTATGACAAAAGTAAAAAAAATCATCATTTATTATAAAAAATGTAAAAATGGATATAAACAATACAGCATCTTTGATATGAAGTTCGTGTTTTTTTTTTTAAAAAAAATAATTATGATATTCAAACCACATATTTACTTACTTTGTCAAAACCTTGGATTTAAATCTCTTTTTAGAAGAAATCTTTTTTTACGCGTTATAATATTCAACAATTGCTTTATCTTTGTTTATCCGTTCATATTTTTTTTTTAAGTTTATAGTATTATATTTCACATGTATTAGGCATTTAACATGAAAAAATAAATCTAAATTTAAAAGAACTTTAAATACTTAAACAACGATTGGTATAAATTGTTTACAATAACAAATTTGAAAAAAAAAGGGATAAGAAAAAAAAAAAAAAAAAGGTAAGGTGCTTTCTCTCGTACCCCTCCTAATGAAGATAATTTCTTCTAAACCGGAAAAAGAATATTTGTTTTCGGGAATGATTATGCCGTATAACCCTTATTATAATTGCATAATTTAATATACCTTTTTTTTTTTCACACGACTGTATATATAACGCCATGCAAATTTAATTAGTCTAATATTCTAAACATTCTGATTTCTTATATTTTTAATTAATTCTTAATTTGAATTCATTATTATATATATGTTTTTTTTATTATTTTCGGACATTGCATATTTGTTTTTTTTTAAAAAAAAATCATGATTCCAAATAACTTATCTATCTTGATCTTTTCAAAGATCCAACATTGTTATTTTAATGAATAAACTTTTTAAGAAATAATTTATTCTTGTTCTTAAACAAGCTACGCGTGTCGAAAAAAAAAAACTGAAACCCGAGAATTGAATGAAATTGAGAGATCAACATGTTACTATTAATTGCATAAATAGAGATTACACAAGGTTTTCAAGTTTCAAGACTAAAATTCGTTATCTCAAATCTTATAAGTATAAAATAGACCGAAATCTTATCATGTTCCTGAGAAAGTTAAAAAGTTTTCGGAATTTCTTTCTTTGTTATGGACTCGGTTAACTCGGGGTGTTAAAAATCCGTAAATCCGTATTCATAACAATCATTAATCGAAAAACAATTACTATATTTGATATGCAGTAAAATAAGTCAAATCTCGAACTAACTAATTTAATCTTGATTCCTTGGTATATTTTTAAATTTTATCCGTTTTTCATTACATTTCAATGCATTTATACATCCCATTGCATTTTTACATTCACCAATCTTTTCAATCACAAGTAAAATAAACATAATAAACTTGTTAATAAACAAGATCTTACCTTTTACAAAATTTTGTGACATTCCTCTTTTTTATATACCAAAATAACAATGTAACATGGTTAGCATTTATTTAAGAAAAGCAAATATTTATTATATTACTAGAAACTTGTTTATGACATGTCCGTGCGAAATTCAGGGTCTTCATATATTGTTCCAAATGAATTTGTATTAGCTTCAATCTTTTTTTTTTTTTTTTTTTTTTAATTATTGTTCATGTTTATCAGATTTGATATCAAATTTGATTCACTTCACTTATATTATAACACAAGGGTTATAAGGAAATGAAAATAAAATAATTCATTTTAATTTAATTAAAGTTGTTTGCTCTTAAATTATTTCACAAACAATAAATTACCTGGGTATGTACAAATATTTATGATGTTCATGATGTTCATTGGTAATGGTTGATTTCTTGATGTAAAATGTTATTTAAATAATAAACGCGTTTTTTTATCCCCGTTCCTTAATTCGTTCATCGGAGTTATCGGATCTGATTTTCTGGGATTCTTGACAGATTCCATATTCTATTTAGTGAATAATTTGATAAACGGCATAATTTATGTCGTAATATTTTTTATGAGTCCTGAGTTCTGAAAACTGATGTTATTTATCTTATTTGCCTTCTTTTATGTACTCCTTTTTTTATGGACCTTTTTATGACTCCCTCTTTTTTTTTTTTTTTTTTTTTTTTTTTTTTTTTTTTTTAAAAAAAAAAAGAAGTGTCACTCGAGAAAAATATCCCCCTAATAACAATTTTCTATTCGATCAATGATCTCACATCGTGATCTATTTACTTGTTCGATTTTTGTTATTATTTATCGATTTTTAAGTTTTTTTTGGTTTTCTTAAAAAAAAAAAAAAAATTCCCCAAGATTTAAGGTTAACCAGGTTTTAGGGTTTTGCTGCGCGCGGAGATTCGAAACTTTTTTTTGTAATGCGATCACGTGATTATTAAAATTACACAATTGTTCGGTAATGGGTTTGTGTTACCCTACTTCGTTTGAAAAGATTACAAAGTAATATTAGGTCGAAATAATCCATGTTCTTTACGATATTCTCGTATTCCAAACATTTGCCATAATGGCGACCACTTCGGTGACAAAAGAAAGTATTATTTCCAACAAGGTTAATACGGACAGCAAATATCTCACCTCTTTATTTAGGCAAAGTTCAGATCGTACTCAAGAACGTTATAAACCTGTGATGCCAGAGACTCTTCCTTTGAAGGAAGAAAAAATCATATTGATTCCGACTCGTTTACGCGAACTTCTTACTAGTATCCTTTTTTTTTAATGATCGGTTTTTTGTTTTTTTTATCAATGATTAAATTTCTCTTTCAATTTTCCTTAACGGGTTATTATGTAGACACGTCAGACGAAATAGTGGTAAAACTGGGTTGTTTTCCTTACACGAATTTGGTATATTTTACTGTTAATGACAACCTATTTATATGGGAATATGAAAAAGGGTAGATGTTTTTATCACGCGAATTTATGCGTGAACTTTTTATTTAAACGCGTTACAAATTTTATGATGATTCATGTGATATTTTATTAACGTATACTTAATACATTTATATCTTCTAAAATTTTGATGTACATGATTTATTAATAGAAATGATGAAAATGCTATTGGTCATATAGATGTTCATCCTTTACAAGATCTTTATATAAAATGTGTGGGTCTTGCTAAACCAAGAGCAGGTAAATTTTTTTTTGTTAAATATTTCATCTGGGTTTAACTTGTAGGTTGCGATCCACACAATATATGCTCTTAAATAAGTTCGAAATTTTCCATTTCTCTATAAAAGACAAATTTACTGAAATCCTTTGATCATTTTTTTAGGACGTTTTATTGATGATGCTCAATATGTGTTGGTTATAGTCACTGACAAAGCCGTACATATATTTGGATTAAGTAATACTCCGACGGGAATAGTTTTTCATGATATGTCATCGGATAGATATCGGGCAAATTATAGTAAAAAAACTGTAGAATCAATAGTTGGTACTGATGATGGTCGTATTTTTCTTATTGATGCTGGAGAACTTTGCGAATTAGTCTATGAGGTGATTAAAAAGATCATTCTTGAAAAATTTTTGATTTTTGAATGTTTATGCATATATATGATGAAAAATTTTATTTTTAGGATGAAGGTTGGTTTTCTCATCCTTGTAGGTTGGAAATTCGATCGCTTAGCACCATTGATCAACAATTGAGATTTATTTCAAATTATTCATGTAAGATAATTTATGTCATCTTTTTCATGTTCTGAATTTTTTTTAAAAGAAAGAACATGACAAAAATAATTACGCGTTTTTTTTTTTTTTTTTAAGCGCGTCTTAGGTCTGTTGTGGTTGATGACGCACGGAATTTGTTAAGTGTAATGTCCGATCATCATATTGAGGTATTAATTGTTTGTTTGTTTAAAATTATTTATTTGTTTGTTTGTTTAGTTATTAATTTTTACTTTTCTAATTTTTAATGATTTTATTCTTTGTATGTAGTCATTTCTTATCACGAAGAATGGAGGTCCTTTAAGGTCTTTAGGGAAATGGTCTATCAACGATGATAAATCTGGTTTGAAAGGAACACTTGCCTCAATACACCCAATTCTCGTTACTGAATCCTCATTTTATTGTCTATTGGCCGTTACAAGTACAGGTAATAATTCGTTTCTAGTCGGAATGATTGGTACAACCTTCATGTTAATTTATTATCTTTGTATTAGGTCATCGTGGATACTTTACTTGTTATTCTATTAATAGGGGGTACAATTGGTCGGTAGTAACAGATACGACCTCATATAAAAATACGGAGCCTAATTGTTTAATATTATATGAGGTTCATGAACCACCACCTCAACCCCCAGCTCAGATTGCTCAACAAACTAATAGTGGATTTTCAATGTTTAAGTACTTTCATGGTGTATTTTTTGCTTTAAAAAGGGAAGGTACATCTCATATTGTAACCACCACCCAACCAAACTATGGTTCAATGTTTATGAGGTTTATTCAAGTATGCTCTCTAAATATTCATGTTTCATTTATATTTATGTGTTCAATTCTTCTTAATCTTTCCTGTTTTTTTTAAAAAAAAAAAAAAAAAAAAAATTTCAGAGTCAAGAGCTCATATTCTCTGAGCATATCTTTACATTTCCCTATCATAATATTTATGAGATTCAAGAAATTAGAAATCCGTTACATGACCCTAAGGTTTTTGAGGAGTATTCAAATGATTTGATTGATCAATTTTATGCTCCTCCCAGAAAGTTCCTTGTATATTCTCATCATGGTTTGTTTTTTAAATTTATCTTTATCTTTTTTTTTATGTAGATCTTATTAATAACTCAATTTGTTAAATTTATTAAGGTATAATAATATTAAATAAATTGAGACCTGTTGATCATCTAGAAAATATTATAAAAAGAGGATTTCAAAATGAAGTGTCAAAAGCTTTTATTGAAAAGTAAAACCTTTATAATATACTTATGTTGCTTTTAAGAAAAATATTTATTTATTCATTTATTGCTTCATTACTACTTCATTTAGTTATGGACAAGAACAGACTTGTGCAATGTGTTTTTTGATTGCAAATGATGAAAGCTATACAACCTTGAAATACTTCCGTACGTACACATTCATATTTTCCATTAATAAGTAATGTTTAAATTAAATTAACTTTATTTATAAAAAAATTTGTTAGAATATTCGATTTTATTCGAAGGATTTGCCTTTTGTTTAGCAAGAATTCTTCGACCTGTATGGCGCCATAAGATCTTAAAATCAAAGTATAATTCTGTTATTGTGGTATTCAATTTTTAAGCAATCACCTATAAAATAACTTATTTTAATCTACGTAATATAGGTCAAATGGTACCATCACTTATTTGGACACAAATATTCCTGAGCCAAAACTTCAATATATAATCAAGAAATTATTAAATCTGAAGAAATTTTGTGATAAGTGAGTTATTATTTGATAAGAGCGATAAGATTAAATTTTCTCTAGGGTCAAATCAAACTGAATTTTTTTTTTTAGACACCCTGATTTAAAAACTCTTCATCTTGTTGAGAATACATCTAGTAGTTCTTTAACTCCAGTAAGTAATTATATATTAAACTTGTGTATGAATTCTAAATTTAAAGAGGAATTTTTTTAATTCTTGAATTATTGTTATTAGGCACAAGCTATTGGTATAAATGGTTTATACGATGCACTTGTCAGGATGGCTGATGCAATATCTTTCATTATATTAATGCTGGAATATAATTTACCCGAAACAATCGCGAGGTATATTTAATATTCATAATATATTGTAGGGATTGGAATCAATTTATCTATTATGTTCATAGATGGCTATGGTTAATCTGACTCTAAATCCGTTTCTACCCTAATTTCCTTTCGTTAATTGCATTTTTATTCCCTTATCCCTTACATTAATTCCCTTACGTCAATTCCTCACTCTTACCCTATTTCTCTTATTCTAATACATTATAAATTGATTCGGAGTCAGATTATCGGCCTTACATGCAAAATTAAAATGATCAAAAATTCGATGTTAATCTCTAATATATCATTTGATATCATTTGTAAAATTCTTGTCTACTTCTTTAGTACTTTTTTTTTAGCTTGTAAAAAATCTCTTTCTCTATTTGGTTTAATAATAGTCTTTTTTTATAGGGTTGACCCATCAACTAAACAAGCTATAGTTAACTCAAATTTCGATCAACTGGTGACTGATCCGTCAGTCAGGAGTAGTTGGCACGATGTAGTTCTGGCCATAATCAGAAAGGAAACTACGCCACGTGTAAATATTTAATTTCATTTTTTTTAACATTTACATATAGTATAAACAAGTAACTAAATATATATATTTTTATTATTTAAAAACTATAGGTTGAAAATCTTAGTCGTAATTTAGAAGCACGTTGTCCAACCTTCTGTAACGCTACCGAAGTTAAATTATATCAGGTATGTTTAAAATTTCGATAACATCGTTTGTACAATTTGGGAATTTTGTTTTAGGCCATAATTGTTAAATCCTAATCGATAAAGTCATGAATTCACCATCAATACTAAAAATTAAATAAATAATGTTTAGGGTTACGAAGCTTTGCAAAAGGCAAAGAAGAATGAAGATGAACATACTACTAACGAAGCATTACGAAATTCACTAAAGTAATTAATATTTGAAAAGTCTTTGGGCGTCTTTCATAGTAATTAAATCATCTTGTAATTTTTCTCAGTATAATATATGTTTGGTTCTTGAAAGTTCCAAGATTGAAGTGATATCTTCTTTACGAAGGAAAAGAAATTACAAGACTTTTGCTTGTAAAAGACGCTCTACTCTTTCAATCTTTATTCTTTTTTTTTTTTTAATTTTTTTTTTTTTTTTTATAAATCACTAATCATCGTTGAATTTAGATTATTCACTGAATCCATTAATACCATGACATATGGCACCTTAATTAACCTATGTAATGAATACAAGAATTTCAAGTTTTATGAGGGTAAGTTGTTAGTTCTCATTTAACAAATTTAAATAAAGATTATTTAAATAATATTTAATTTTCGTTATTAGGAGCTGTTGAACTTTTATTAAAGGCTGCACATACTATGGAACATGTAACCGAAAAACGCAAATCAGTTCTTGACAACGTTATCGATACATTGCGAGATGCTGGTGTCTTTAACGAAGGAGTTCATCGTAATATCAATATTTAAGTCGTCTTTGTTAAACTTCTTTTCTCTTATTAATAATACTAATTTTAAATATATGTATTTATTTATTTAAATCAAGGCCAAACACGTAAATTTAACCCTGTTCTTCATAAGGCTCTAGAACTTGGATTGACCTTGAAAGACATAGATTTCCTTTTTGCGGTTTACGACGAATTCTTGTTAGCAGACTCTATTTCACAACTATTTGACGTAATTCTATAAATTTTATGTGATCATCGCGACTATCTTTATCTGTGCTGAAAAAAAGTTTATTTTTTTTTTTATTTTGTACGTATTTAGCCGGCGGCACCTTATATTGAAAGTTATCTTACTGATTCAAAAGATTTGTCCTCACCAGAAGTAAGGAAAAAATTGGATTTATATTGTGATTTTTGTGTGAAACGTCATGAATATCTTAAAGCGGCCGAAGTGAAAGATTACATAGCTCAGAATGCAGGGTAATAATCGTAACAATCGATTTATTAATATAAACTTTTTTTAAAAAACAAACTTAACATAATTTTTATTTTAGAGACGATGTTGATTTACAAGAGCGATTGAATTATCTCAGTCATGCCGTAGGACAAGCTGAAAGTGCTAAAGAATTTAGCGAAAGTGCTAAAGTGATCGAGATATTAAATAAGTATCGCAACAGAATGAAGGTATATAAATTCATATATTTTTATTTATATCTTTTATAAGATATTAATATTTAATGCATTTATTACCCAGATCGCTCAAATACAATTCGAAATTTATTTGGAATTAAGTAGCATGAACGATATCGTATTTAATAACTTTGCTAAAGCACAAGGAATACCCGGCAAGGTCGAAGTACTTGCACTTCTTAATGAAAAGCTCTACGACCCTCAAATTGTAAGTATTATTTCTATATTTTTACGCTGTATGTATTCTTTTGGGGTTTACTTATAATTATTTATGTTAATTTTTATAGCTTTTGAATGATTTTATCCATCCATTCAATTTGTTTGAAAAGAAGTTAGCTTTATTACAAATTGTAGAAGATGCACCTTATAATACTGAAATAGCAAATGTCTGGGAAGATATAATACAAAAAGGTGTTTATCATTATCTCTTGAAAAATTTTTCATTGTAGGCTTTTTCTCCCCCCCCCCTTTTTTTAAAAAAAAAAACCAATACTAATTATTCTTGATTTGATTTTTAAAATCAAAAGCTATACAAAGATGTGAAGATACTAGTTCTATTCAGCCAATAGCAGATACGCTTGTAAGCGCTGGTCGAAAATATTATCCTAGTGACACTCGAATGTTACCATTGGGTGTGTTGATAACGTTTTTTTTTTTTTTTGTTTACAGAATGATAATTTCGAATTTATTAACAATACATGAAATTATTTTTTTTGAATTTTTTGATTATAGACAAGATCATTATTTTAGTATCTAAATATCTCGTAGAAGTTAGTTATAATGATCCTGGTGTCATTACAAAAATTCTGAGGCAGGCTAATATAAATTATGCTATTTTATTTGAAACATTTAAACATGTCTTAAATAATAGATCGGTAAGACAAAATTCCATTCTGCATATTTAAATTATGTTACATTACTGCGACTTATTAATAATTAAAACTGTCTTTTAGGGTGGAATTTTATGTACCAGAGATGGATTGCGGTTCTTATTTCAAGAACTTTCTTACATACTAAATGAGTGGGCTAAATCTAGTGAAGAATCGTGAGTATATTTTTTGTGATATATAATCCCATTAATGTTATTTTAATTTTAATTAATTGAATTATTTTGCAGATACGACATTGACACTAACAGCGTGCTTGATTTGATTGATCGATGGGTTGGTGTGGTTGATAGCAGTAAACTTGGTAAAGAAATTAAGGAAGATTTTATGGAAAACAGAAGAAATGTTGAAATTTTAAAGAGAAGAAAGAATGAATAAAAGTTTAGGACATTTAAATTTATAATACATTCCTTTAATTACAATAATAATGCATCAATTTTCAAATAAATCAAATTGAGAATTTTTATGAACATTCATGAAAGATGGGAAATGGAATTTTTTTTTTTTTTAGAAAATGTCATAATTTAAATAAAATTGGATTCCATGGTGAGGGTAGTATATATAGTATATTAACCATTTTGAAAAAAAAAAAAAAAAAAAAAAAAAAAAAAAAAAAAATTCTTAATCAAATAAAGTTTCTCTCTTACTAGTTTTTTATTTTTTTAAAAAAATTGATGTATATGATATGTACTGTATTTGGCAGAATGATATATATGTATTAACTTTATATTAATGGTGCTCATATTTTTGAGTATTTTTATGTAGAGTAATCTACTTTTTTTCTTTTCCCCGTTTCTCGGACTTTGATTCTAAACTATCTGGAATTGGAATTTCTGATCTTCCTAATCCGGAGCGAATTCAGAGTTACGCACAAAAATAAAGAAAATAAACTAAATTTGTTTGATTCCGGTTTTGTCGCCACATTCTTCTAAAGAATTTTCAGCCACCATTAATTTCTTTTATTAGCCATTTTCTATTCTTCGTTGTTATATTTCTCTCCCTTAGATCATTCTTATGTAGCTCATCATCATCATCATCATTATGTAACTAAATTCAAACAAACATTCGACTATATTTGTGACTTCATGATGATATATGATATCATATCATATGTCGGATGAAATAAGTGATCGACTTCGTTCATAAAATGTCTGTCTATTTAATTTGTAGTATAAATACTAATCGAACTTCGTTGATGCGGTTTTCCAAAAATGTCGATTCGGTGCAGTTCTCCAAGGATTCTCGCATGTGAAACGCTCACCCATCAATCTTGTTTTATCTTTCGATCCCTGTTTGCAATTTGGACTTTCATATTGCAACCATTTATCACCCGAACATAATCAGGACCTCGAGTGTTGAGACCTAGTTTCACGTCGATTTTTTGTTGCTGGGCAGTCCACTGATACAAAAGTTTCAACTTCTGGATGATTCTTGAATATCGTATTGTTTATTAGAAAGCTGATAAAGTAAGTTTGGGCAAATAGATTCCTACAACATGACTTAGAATTAGAATGTCGCAGTTGGAAGTTGAAAGAACAATCTTTTGAATTGAGTGTGGTCACATAACGCGGGCAAAAATTATATCAAATCACATGATTTTATTAGTTATTTTTCTCTCATGATTGTATACCACGAGATATCTCCCATAATAGTACATATTTCAATATATCATAGACGAATAGACGTTTATTGCATAACTAAATTCGATCGAGACATTACTCAAAGTATATTATCATAAACTTTGCATTAGACTCTGCTTCTAATCCTTATCTTTTTTCAGCTTGGTAAATTTTGTCTGTTATTCACAGCTTTATTTCAGGAAAAAAACAAAAATTTTATAGGAAAGTGTGGAATGGATAATAAAATTTAATCTCAATTCCATTGGATCATGAATAAGAATTCATGTTTATAAATTTTTTTTAGCATCTAATATCCTTTTCTTGCTAATAATTAGATTACTGAGCGTTACACCTGAGAATTACTAAACTATTTTTAATTAATTGATACATTCATGACTTTATTTACTTTACTTACAATTCGTATCAATATATTTCCTAATAAATAAACCCAAACTTCACTTAATTATATTTCTGTCAATCGCCTTTCTGTTTGTTTTTCACAGATAATTCTTTTTATGAAAGATTGTAAAAGAGAAAATTCTGAAACGATTTGCTAAAACGTGTGAAATCTATTTATCACAAGTTTTTTGTCACTACAATGGTGAATTAATTAATAGCATATTTATTATTATGTTGTATACGCAAGCCACACTACAATGGCAAATTCCGAGTTTCTGACCTCATAATCATTGTTGCCTGAACTGCAAAAGAGAAGCCATCACGTGATAATTCCGCTATCTAAATTCCGAATTGATTTATAATTATAATATAGTAATGGCTTCAAAAAAAAAAAAAAAAATTTATAAATACAGTATGTTGTGGATGAATTTCATAAAACATCAAATTCACTCTTTCTTTTTTCCTACTACAAGTGTTGGCTATTGTTCACACAATGTCAAGCTTGACCGCCGAATCCATTTTAGCGTTAAAAAATCAGCAACTTGCAGCTCTCAAGTATACTCAACCCAGGGTTGCAAACAATGCGCCTTCCACTACTTCACAAAACTTTACGTCAAAATCAAATGGTTCTTCAAAGAAGAAGAAACAAAAGCTTGGTATGTAATTTAGATCTTTTTTAAGTTAAAATGGTGCACTAAAACTCTTACCCACTATTTAAATGTTAGTTTACTCGCAACCAACCGATACCGGCGTCGTAAAACATACTTTGAGTCAGCTACATAATGTCATTCGCTTTTTGAAGGCAAATAATCATTTTTCTTGCAAAGATCGTTTGTTTTTGCAGTTTTACTTCCTTGTATTTATTCGTTATTCGAAACTTCACCACCATAGGAGAAAGTAGATGTTCCTCAAACAGCCGAGGATCTTAAAAACAACAAAATCGCCGATATAAACGCCAACAAAGAACTTTATAACCATATGATAAATAATGAAAAAATTCTTTATAACAGTGTTGATCGCACATTTCAATATAAAGTAAGGTTAATGTGAGAAAGGGAAAGAATTGTAGAATTATTTATTCATAAAACTTAATTTATATAGCCAGATTATGCGATTCGGTCCAAGGAAGATTTATTAAATCTTTTAAAGGAAAGACAAGAGAAAGAAGGAGTTTCACGAGGAATGCCATATAGAGAATTAGATGATTGTATAGATTTGTCTAATTCAATCAAGGTTTTTATTTCGTTTTTTAAACGATTTGTTTCAAAACAATCATTAAATTTTTTTCTTCCCTTTTTAAAGGAATTAGAGAGTGAGGGTAAAATAATGGTGATACGTCTGATGAAGGATAATTCACCTCGATTACTCTATTACAATGATCTACAATATAATACACCCATGGACAAAGGTTTGTCGATTATTTACTGTTTATTTAGTGTTTAGTTTAATATGAAGCTTATTAATTATATTTATTTGTTTAGAATTCGTTGATATGTTTCATGATGTTAAAGTACCAGATGAGAGTGATTTGAAGAAATCACTTGAAGGCGGTTGGTTATTAATTATGTATATAAGTTGTATTTATTTTTATTTTTGATTATATACTTATAAGTTCTAATTAATAGCTGGTTTGCGAACTATGGCGGTACTCGAGAATAAAACTCGTACAGAGGACAGACCAAAACAAAGAAAGAGGAAACAACCAAATAGAAAAATTAAAATCACTAACACTCATTTGGAAAATTTTCTGATGCCAACAAAATCTTAATTATCTAAGAGTTATGACAAATATTTTGTTTACATAATTTTTTTTTTTTCTTTTTTTTTTTTTTTAACATATATAATATCACTACAAACATTTTGTCAATTTGTCTATAACGAGCTCATATATATTTATATACTATATATATACATATCGTTGTTTGTTTTTTTACAATCAGGAAGCTTTGATAATTTACAAAATGTTAACATTTAATGATAGTAAACAAATTATTGAATAAATTGGCAAAGAAAAACTTTAATTTTATTTGTTTATTTATTCTTATTAAAAAATAAAATAAATTGATAATCAGTTTTTTATCGTTTTATAAAAATAATTTTTTTTTTTTTGTTCTAAAGCTTACTTGCTTCCATCCATCTCTTAATAACCATAAATTATATATATATATCCTTTTTTTTTTTGCTCTAAATTTAAATTTTGATTTTTGTCTTTTTTTTTTTTAAACCTCGCTATCTAGTTATGATTGCAAAGTCTTCTTGTTTTCCTTGTAGTATTATTTAAAGTAAGATCATCTGATGATTCCATTTCTCTTTTTTTGGATTTTTGATTAATAGAATTTGAATTTGGTTTATTGTTATGTTTACCATTTACTTTACCATTTCCATTTGTTTTAAGTAACGTGGGTTTTTTCGGTTCATCATCACCCCGAATTTCCTTAATGTTTTGGTTCTTATCTTCTATATGTGTACCATATTGTTCATTTTGTTCAATCACTACTTGCATTGTCATTATTGGCGTTGATGTTCCATTAGGAACTTTAGTGATCTTCTGTGCCTTGTCTTCAACAGTATGTCCATTTTGTTCATTTTTATTTAAATCTTCCAATCCATTTGTTTGTTCATCTTTATTTGTATTTGATACCGATTTTGAATTTAATACCGATGTCGACAAATCATTTGACGTTTGATCAGCTGAAATATTATGATATAATATTTTATTTATTGCCTAAATTTTTTAAATTAAAAAATTTTATAATTCTTCCCAAAAATAAATTGAAATACCTTTCATAAACGACTTCTTCTTCTTTTTCTTTTTCTTAGAAATCGGACTTTCTATTTTCTTTTCTTCCTCGATATCAGATTCATCTACCTCGGACTCTTTAGACGATAATGGATCCAAAGTCTAATAGGATTTATTTAAAAACATTATTTACGTTGCACTGAAACTTGTACTAAATGTTAATTACCAATTATCCATACCTTATTGCTATGTCCGAAAATATCTGAAAAATATGAATGTGATGTTTGTTCCAATTTCCGAGTTGATACCTATATAATAAGGGATTAAAGTTATTATGTATTTAGACTTGCATGATATGTACATCATAAAGTATATAAAAATAGATGTACAAACCTTTGGCTTAATTGATGAAAGTTCGCCCAAAATATACATGTCATTCTTATCTGTAATATATAATATATTCGATTTTTGCTCGGGCAGTAATGACTCTAAGTCATCTGAACGCCGAGGCAAGTAAGTCAATGACTTTACAATATGCTTCACTTTATGAACTTGTAAAGGATCATGACTCTTTGGATTATAAACCATGAGCTTGCATTCTGTAAATAACAGAAAAACTTCAGAATTAAGAGAATCCAATATAACTTAAAATTAGTAAATATATATACACACCTTTCAAAAATCTGTTATTCCATGCAACTACAAAATCTGAACCAATTGGATCAAGAGCCACCATTTCAACTTCTAATACATGTCTGTACAAAACTAATAAACATACAATCAATTTGTTAATGTGTGAACATATAATTTGAATCAATTAATATTAAAAATCAATTTCTCACCTTCACATGTAAGAATATCCCAAACATAAAGAAAAGTATCTGTTGTTGACACAAGATATGGTTCATCATTCGTGAATAAGATGTGCCGCACGTTTTCATTACTAGGCATGCATTGTAAATTTCGTTTAAGCGTAAATGTAAAGGCATCCCACAAAGTTATTGTGTTATTAAATGAGACTGCTAGTACGGTTCCATCTTTTGAGACAGCGGCCGTTCTTGGGATAAACTTTTTGTAGGAACCAATAAATTCACAAGTCCAAATGGCTAAAATAAAGAAGGGTGTTAAAGATTAATAAAAGAATAGCTTAAAAAAATGAAATATTCACCTTCTTCTATGGAATCATCATCATCTTTCTTGTTTAATTTCCATACTTTAAATTTGGTGTCAAGACCGGTGGTAATAAAGATCGGATCATGATCGTCTGTACCGTTGTGAAAACATAATGACAAAATATCCTCATAATGAGGAAAATCAACACGACAATTCTGTTTATAGGTTTGCGAATTAGGATCAAAATGCCAAAATTTCAAGTATAATTCAGGAGTGTTAACGCTATCGTTTCTTGCGTCAACCTAATATGATTTAATTGAATTTTTCATTTATTTTAATAACTTACTTTATGTAATTAAACATTCAATTAGTAAATAATACTTACCGTTGCCATCCACTTTCCATTTTTAGAGAAACAAACGTGTTTCACGTGATGACGGACTATTTCTTCCTCAAAAGTTCTCGATACCCTATTCGTTACTGAGACCTCAAGCTCCATCACATGTCTATCCGTGTAAGCATTATAAAACTGAATAGTTCCAGGATGACCGTTAAGGACGACATCATAGTTTCTAGGCTCCAAAACAAGGCCAGTAGACAATGGATTTGCACGAGATTCTTTTGAAAAGTAGCATTGTTCCTTTTATTAAGGATAAACATTTTAAACTTAAATAAAAATCATACGACATTTAATTACCATGTTTTAATCCTTGCAAAGCCTGTTTGAATGAATAATTAATCATGGATACCAATTTTATTGAATTATCCATCAAACCGACTGCATATATAGTTTGGTCAGGGCTAATCGAAATGTTTGTAATTTCAGAACCAAGACGTGGGATGAAAATTACGAAACTATCCTCAACACGCCATATACAAAGGACAGCCTCTTCGCCACCGGATATTAAATAATTACCTAAAACAAGAAAGTGACCAAGTAAATAAATTGTTATTACTTTAGACAAGTAAAGAAAATAAATTAAAATTAGTGAAAGGAAAAATCACCGTCACTTGAAAAAACGAGAGAATTAACTTTATGTGCATGCCAATGGGATTCAGATGTTACAGGATCTTCTATTTGCGATTTCTCAAGACAATACCTTAAATGAAAAAAATCAAATATATTTAGAACACTGACGATCTCGTATGAAAACACTCAAAAATTCATAATAGATACCAATAAGTAATTTTGCCGGATAAATCACCAATAGCAATAAAACCCTTATGCGAATTAATCGCAGCGCAAGAAATTTTATTTGGATGCTTATATCTAACAATTAAAAATAAAAAGAGAAGAATAATTTTTTTTTAAAAAAAAAAAAAGTTGCAAAAAATAAAGTTTCGACAATAGAACGATTCGGATAATTTACGTACTTCGGCCAATTTTGGGCTGGTGTATCATTAATGGACTTCAAATCGATCACACGAATTTCTTGAGAAAAAGTAATAACTAATAAATCTCCATTTTCACTAATTCCAATGCTAGTACAAGCACTATTAGATTTACATATAAGAGAACTTTGAACAATATTTGCTTGCTTATCAAATTGGATATTAAGTAACGCGTGTTTCGCTTGTTTATTATTCCGTGAGCCTATTAATATATTTAACAAGTTAAAAAATGAACAAAGTATTTAACAATGGTTTATTTCATTCAAATATAAGTAATACCTGTCTTTGTATCGGCTTTTTGAGGTTCGGAAGTTACAATAAAAAATTGGTCTGGATATGCATCATGCATCTCCATTCGAAGAATTGGTAAGCCAACACAATATTCCTACATATTGACGTTTACATTTTAAAAAAGTTAATCTAAATTGAACGATCATACAAAATAATATAATGTACGATCACTCTTATACCTTTATAAGACGCATACTATTATAGTTCCATAATTTGATAGTACCATCTAAAGATGCAGAATATAACTAAAATAAAATCATAACAAGATGTTAATTATCATATGCTTTTTAAATAACCAAATTGTCTTAACATTATTATAGTTTTACCTGATTAACATTGTTTGGGTCAATCCTTATAAAAGTTATATCGTTCTTATGACCTCCCATTTCTGGAGTGATGGAAATTGTTTTGAGAATATCACCAGTCTCTACGCTAGCGACTTTAATGGAATTTGAACAATAACAGAAAAAATATCTAATACAAGGAGGAAAATAAGAATTATTATTAGCATTGTTATTATAAATTAATGTTATTCGTAACTAATTAAGTCATGCTTGTAAAATTTTTTCGTGCATAAAATAATCAGCCAATTGTAAAAGAAATTTAAGATAATGAAATCAAAGTTTTTTTTAATTAATTTATATTTGACATATTACAATTAAATATACTCTGAATTAATGTACAAAAAAAATTCATCATATATTTTACTAAGATTAAATTAAATCGTCCGATTATAATAACGCCTATATAACAATCTTAAATAATGACTAACATACTAATATCACAAAAAAAGAAAGAACCGATTACTCACTTAGAATCCTTTGAAAACACTACAGGACGATCGATAAATCGTCCACCTATTACTTTTTGGACTTCCAGTTTTACAGTCTTTTTCCGCTTTGTATCTTTATTATTATTTACTTCTTTCTTGTTTTTATTATTATCTTTGATTTCATGCGATGGATTAGATGGATTACGTGCGGATCGAACCTTAGGATTTTTAGAATTTGGCTGTTGCGGTTCAAACATGGTGTTTTATTTTTTTTTTTTTTGATTGAGTATATTTTGTCTGAAGCTTTTCTCGAAATTATTTTGATATAATTTTTGAATAATCAAAGTCGTTTTTTGCTTAATAAAAGACGTTTAAAATTAAATTTATTAGTTTTTTCTTTTTTTAACTGTGAAAGAAACAAACTAAGCTTTGAGGGTTAGCGGTAACTCTTTTCTTTGTTAAAAAAATTGTTTTCAAAAAAATGCAATTGAAGAAAATCAAAATCAAGCCTGAAACAAAAAGAGAATTTGTATGAAATAACATATTACAATTTTTAAGCGTTTTTACAAGTCGGTCAAATATAGAGAGTATAAAACTCACTCTGACAACGATGAGAAAAAAATTTTTTTTTTTTAAAAAAAAAAATTAAAATTTATGAAAATGATTGGCTAAAATTTTTTTGATCAAAATTTGACGATCGCTGATCTAACTTTAAATCCTCCAACTAAAGTTGGCCAACTGAAAATTATATATGTAATAGTGTAAATTTTATTTTAAAAATATTTGTTATTCTAAATATATACAAGAATATAAAAATCAATCCCTTTCCTCTTTTTTTTTTTTTTTTTTTTTGAGAATGCTACTAATTGTAAATTAAATAGGTAATTTAATAGAATACATATAAAATGATAATCTACAAAGTTTGAATTATGATGATGCTAATACAAATTACATCAAATCTAAAGTCCATTACAAAAAACAATGATTTAATTATTTAATTTCAAACATTAAAGTCCAATTTATAAATAATTTGCACAATGTGGTGAGTTACTAATTTTTATTAGAACGCACCTTGATGCTTTCTGCACTACTACTTCCCATTAAAATAGATGTAAAATTTTGCGATTTCTTCGGAAATGTTCCAAATCTCTTTTTTGGAGAATGTGAAGCTCCATTTGAAATTGAAGGATCGTGTTTTTGATTCATGGTGATTTTATTTTTATCATTATTTATACTATGTGTATTATTGATTGCATCTGAATTAAAACGAATAAAGTTAATATAAACCCAAAATAATCTGCAGAAAAAAAATATAATGAACATACTTAAGCATTGATCAACTAGTTCTGGAGTTAAGCCGCATTCAATCCCTAACTCTTTCGGTGTTTTACCCGAATTGTTAGTAGCGGTTAAGTCTGCGCCAGCGGCTACTAAAATTGGACAAACGTCCAAATGTTTTTGACTTATTGCCTCATGAAGTGGGGTCCTTAAAGAAAGTCAAAATTAAAAATTAAAAATTGATAAGTGAAATAAATATCACTTAATTGTTAATCACATTAAAAATTGTATACCAATCGTTATCGTCCTTAATAGTGACATCTGCACCCAGTTGTATTAATACCATAACCATCTCTGTATGACCTGAACGTGCAGCGCGGTGTAAAGCTGTACTTCCTCTAAATTTTAGAAATATCAATGCATGAAAATTATTAAAGAAAAATTCTTAAAGAAAATATAAGTAACAAACCTAAAATTCTTTTGGTTAACATTTGCACCCGCATGAACAAGCTCAAGGGTGAGCATTACATCATTTTGTATAGCGAGACAAAAAGAACTGCTTGCAATGCTCGATTCTTCCATCCTAAAAAATAAAGTGTAAGTATTATGTCAACATATATATAAACTACAATAATAATTTTAATTGATACAAACTTTGAAAGGAGAATCTTCACTAGATCAATGTCTCCCGATATAGCAGCGATGTCTATTGGAAATACCCATTTCCCTTTGGCGAATTTTTCCATATCTTCCTTAGTCTTCTTTGCACTCATACCATTGTCACCAAATTGATGAGGTACTGAAAAATTTTTATGCGGTACACTCGAATTAAGTAAATTCAAAATCTCCAAATTTCTCATATGTTTTTTTGCCTTTAATCGTCTCAGCGTATTAAACTGTTCTAATGGTAACCCTTGTGACGGGTCCGCACCATGATCCAAAAATAATTTTATAAGAATTATGATATCAGATGTTGATGAACGACGATTTTTTGTAGGTGCACGTGATGACTGAGCTGTAGCAATAATTAAAGGTGTTAACCCAAACCATGCTTGATTCATATTTGCTCGCTATAAATTTAAATGTACATTATTAAAATAATAAAATCGTTAATAAACATGTATATATTTAATATATACATATATACACTCACACGTATATACTTATGAGATTACCTTTAACATAGCTTTGACAAGATCATACAATCCAAGAGATACAGCTAAAATGAAATAACTTGGAAATTTTAATCCTGAAATGCCACCACGATCAGTATTCTTTGGTTTAGAGAATATTGGTGAATTTACGTCACTCGGAAAACCACGTTCATACATAGATAGTGTTATATCCTCTAAACGGTGTGCCATGGCCAATAAAAATGCTTTATTCACCTCTCCATTTTTTTTCTTTTTCAGTGCAGCATTGGATATTTGGGGAAGAATTGCCAACGCATCTGAAGTTTTATGATCTTTAATAGCCAAGATTAGATTATTTAATAAAACTAATTGGTATAAATAGGAGCGTATATATATGTATATACAGAGAGAGTAATCAATATAAGAAATCAAACATACTTTAAACAAAGCTTAAAGACCTATATAAGTTAATTACCTGATGTAGTACGTTTTTTACCCTTTTTAATTCCAAGAAATTTCAGAGCAACGCTACCACTAGAAGAACCTCGGTTTACCATAGATACCGACCTACTAGTAACTGTTTCTGCCTTTGCAATTTTTCGATCTTTATTTTTAATACCATAAAAAGCAAAGCAATTTAATTATGTTACTAAAGAATAGGCAAAAAAAATGATGACATCAATTTATAAGCTACCTCTTTTCCCTCTTAAAGAAGCCTTCTTCATCTCCTTTATAACCCCTTCTTTTCTTAATCGATTATCTTGACGCTGTAATGTAGCTAAAATAGCTCTTTGTTGTCGAGGAAATTCATCAGTTCTTTTAAATTCTGCTAATGTCATATATGTTCTAGTTAGCTGCTTTTGATCTGCAAATAAATCCATGACTGGTGGCAAACTGTGCTTACGCACGGGCGTTATAGTACTAGCTTTAGTTGAGTCACTTGGCGAGATCATTGACAGACAGTTTGGATGTCGATTTGTAGAATTAGGGTGTAAAATGTCGGTTTGTGATGAGGAACGAACGGCTTTAACGGCTGTTGGTGCTCGAAGTTCTGTAGCTGATTGTGATTTTGGTAGCGGGGAAGGGTTTTCGTCACTTTCATTTTCAGGTATTGTAATTTTGGGAATGTTCTCTAGTGGTTGTAAGATATCAGACGGAGATTCCTGAGGTGAATTCCTCTTATTATTAGAATTTTCGTTTGAATTCTCATTAGAACTCTCTACATGTGGATCGATGATTGGACTAAGTGTTGGGGAAAGTTGTTTGCTAGTTTTCTTATTATGTTTGGGAAAAGATAATTTAACAAAACCTAAAGGAACAAAAAATCAGATATAAAAATTTTTTTGTTCGAACCATACACAAATTTCAAAGCTTTGCATTTTGTAACTTACCTTTGTTAAGTGGCTTCATTCTTTGGATAATAAAAATTTGTAAATAAAAGTATATTTTAATATAAGTTATTCAAGGTTTCATTATTATTATTATCAAGCTGAGTTACAACAAACAACTTCCACAGAAACTTTGATCGTTCGTACAACCACCAAATAAATTGTATATTAAACGCCACGCGTGTTGCAAGAGATTAATTTAGACAAAGACAATCGAATTTACAGTGCATATTGGATCGCATTTAATGTTAGACTAGCATGTATAAATAACCAATTCCTCTTCACAATATGATTCACGTGAAAAATTTTTTTTTTTATTTATTATTAAAAACTTGAAAAATACTAGTTAATTTTAAACTTTAAATATTATTGTGCATAACACTCTAAATTAGCAATATATATATTAAGTTAAATTAAATTTCAATTTTTTACAAAGTTTGTTCGTTTAAAAATTAATTCATTAGAAATGATTCTTTTAAATTATTTATGAAGTAAAAATATTAAATAAGACAAATTGATATTCTGTGAAATTTTAGAGGTGTAAAAACAATGTAGATATTATATATTTTAATTATTTTAATTATTATTATTTTACAAAAAAACAGACTATCCGCTATTCTTTTTTCATATCGGCTTGTCCTAAATTTAAATCAAACCCCCTTAAAATCATTAACATTGCAGTATGATCTACAAGTGATAAACTAAATCCTCACCTAACAACAAATTTAATCATTGATTTCCATCTCCAAAAAGAACAGCGGAGTGGGGCAATTTTAAGGCAATCATTATAATAAAGATAATGAATATAATCGCCATCCCATCTCTCCCCTCATTGGATGGGGATTTGGATATAATTAAATTTCAAGTTTTAACTATTTAAATAAAAAAAAAAAATATTACAATCTAAATAATCTAAATAAAAAAAAAGTATCTTTTTATTATATAACACCATTATCACTCCCATTTACTTTTACAGAGTCCAATTTTCCCAAACATTTCATTAAAGATTCTAATTCATTTCTAAAACCTCTTATTTCAGAATTTTTCTTATCGATTACAGCTCCCCATTTTGCTTTCCATTGCTCAAGTTGTAATTCACCTTGGCGTTTTGTTTCTGCAATTATATCTTGTAATTCCTTTTCTCTTTTCGTGAAACGTGTTTCAATCTCAGAAATTTGTTTTGCAAGAATCTCAAGTTGTACGGTTGTTGGTGTGGTGGAAACTGCTGCTAATGAAGATGTATGTTGTGTTGACGCATCATTAGAACCAGCCTTTTTACTTATTTGTTGACGAGCAACGATAGTTTGTCGCAATATTGCATTCTCTTCTCGAAGTTGTTGGACTAGTTGTTTTGCAGTTTCATTCAAACCTTCAATTACTTTAGAATCAATTCCATCATCCGCAAGAAATTTTGTTATATTACGTGTCTTTCCATCTAAGGCTTTATTTTCTGAAAGAGAAGGTACAACAAGTGTAAGTAACTCACGTTGACGTTCAACAACGTTTTCTAAACCAGCACATCTTCCTTTCCAGACACTGATTTCTGACTCTTTTTCCATCGATTGTCTCCTTAATCCTGCCATGTCTTCGTCTGTGGCAAGATTAGTTTTGGTGGTTTGTTGTAGAATGGTCAATGTATTTTCATGAATAGCTTGTCTAACAGTTTCGGATGTAGTTAGTTCGGCCTTTAATGTAATATTTTCAGCAGTGAGCGATTCAATTTGGCTTCGAAGCTTTTGAATATCCATTGTTGAATGTTCAGTTTTTGATTCATTGGATGATGATTTCGTTGTATCGTTGCTTGAAATTGCTCCATTACTTACTTCTTTCCTTGCCACCTTTCTTTCCATCTGTAATAACTCTTGTAAATATTCAACTTGCATCTTTAGTTGTCTAACAGTGGTATCATATCCACTTCCCCAAGACATTTTTTCTCGAGAAAGAGCTAATAATTTAGATTCAGCGTCGTTAGCTCGTTGATGAGCAGCATCAAGTTGCATCGTTCTTTCAACGATAGTACGTTCAAGTTGAGCAATAAGCTTCTCGATAACTGATATTTCTTGGTCGTCACCAAGACCTCCAAAAAGTCCCATAATATCACTAGTAATAGGTAAAGAAGAAAGATCACCAATTCCGTCATCAAAGGCTAAAGCATCACTAAGATATTTAAAAGCATTACTGCTATCAAAGTTTGGTGTAACCTCAGTTACACTAGGTACAGTAGGGACATCTGTATTAACAACTGCTGTACCACCATTCGTAGAAGATTGATTTGCATTTGCATTCATAACCTTTTCAACGTATTTTTCAAATTCTTCAGATTTTTCAAGGTAAACCTTCTGGTAATATTCTAATTGTTCTTCCATTCTTTTTAATTTACCCACTAATTCTTCAATAATATTTTGCTTAGTATCTAGTTCTTTTAATAAATTTGGTGCAGGTTGAATTATAGGATTGTTATTAACATTAACGGCCATACTGTTATCTGTTGAATCTGCAGAAGGAAGTTCCAATAAAAGTTCTTCCATTTCATGCATTTTTTGTTCATAATGTTCTTTCTTTTCAGCGTGTTCTTTTTTCAAAGTTTCTAGTTCCTTTTCAAGATTAACTTTTGTTTCTCGTAACAATTTTAATTTATCCTCTAATTTTTCCATAGCCTCACGTGAAGATTGATTTTCTTTTTCACATTTCATGAGTTTAACTTTCATTTCAGCGAATTCTTCATTAGTAACTATATCAATGAGATCATCTTCTTGTAAATCCATGAGATCATCCTTACCGCTAAAAGCGCTTACACTGGACAAAACTGAAGGAGTGGGGCTAGTTACGGTGCTGGCACGTGACATTCCACCCAAAGAAGATTGCGATGTGGCCTTTTTGAGAGACTTTGTTGTTGTAGGAGAGCGTGTTGTAGGAGAGCGTGGTGTAGTTGGCTCTTTGTTGTTTTTTGAACTATCCGCTGCAGATTTGCGTCTCTTCTTTTGAGGAAGTAAATTACCCCTTCGTAAATCGGTACAAATCTGAGTTACTTCCGGATTTGAACTAAACTTGCTTTCAATTTTTTCAATAGCACCCTGTAATTTTCGGAAACGAGTTTCACGTCCGTCCTTTGAAATTGCATCTTTTTTAACACCTTCAATTTGTGATTCATAAGTAAATTTCATGATGTTCATCTCTTCCGTCATTTTTTCTAACGATTCCGTTCTTTCCTGAGACACAGCATCAATTTCTTCACGTGCTAAAGACAATTGATGTTCCATATCATCAATCTTAATCATATATTCACTTTCCCTATCTCTGAGATCACTCAATTCTTTTTTCAAATCATCCATTCCTTTTAAAGCAAGTTCCTTAAATTCGTAAGTTTTTTCCTTCTCTTTCAACCGTTCAATCTCTTTCTTTAATTCTTCAATCTGTTGAATAGTTCCTTCTGGTACAGTCTCTTGAGTTTCTTTCTCATATAACAATCCTTTTAAATGCTCAATTTCATTACATAACTCATGAGTTTTATTAAGTTGTTTTTCATGTTCTAAATCCGAAATTCTTAACCGTTCATTCAAACTTTTTATTTCACTGACCAACTTATCATTCTCCTTTTGATAACCATTAACTAATACTTCTTGATCTTCCAATTCTCTTTCTATTCTTACCAAGTCTTCATGAGTAAGTGCAAGAGGTTCTAGTTGTTGTTCAATGATATCTTTTAAATCCGATTCATAATTCTGAATTTTATTTCCAGCTAACCATAATTCATTTTTAAGATATTCAATCTCTTCCTCTTTGGAAGCAAGATTATGATGTAATTCCTGATTTCTTTTTAATAAATGAGATTTTTCTGCAAGTGCAACTGTTGAATCCTGATACCTTTTTGAAAATTGATTTAATGTTTCTTCAAATTGAGCATTAATTTCATCCAGTTCATTTGATATCTCTACAGTCTTGACAGGTGACTTCGAGGAACGCTGATAATCACTCGCAGGTTGAACAAGTCTAGCACTAGCACGACGTATTACGGCTCTTTTTTTAGTTAAACGAGGTCTTACTATGTAACGTTGTTCTTTACGATTAGAACGTTCAACATTAGTATCAATTGTTACACTAGGCCCACCTTTTGAATTGTTATGTGCGGAAGAATCGGAGGATTTAACATTGTCATTGTTACTATCATTCGCGAGTTCAAAAGATTCTTCATTATTCGAACTATTTATTATCATATTATCATTATCAGCATTATTTAAAGAAGAATTTGAATCATCATCGTTTACACTGTCTACATTATCATCGCCAGTGCCAATTCCTATTAAACTTGCCAAGCGAGTTGGTAAATATGAACGTGATTGTGATCGATTTGGTTGAGATACATCATTATTTTTTGTAATATCCGTTTTTTTTTGTTGTTGTTGCTGTTGCTTTTCACTAATTTTTTTAGATTTTGTCTTATCATCAAATTCATCTGCCATGAAAGAACCTGAATCCTGTTTAGCACCATGTTTTAATATTTTATTATCGTGATCTAATTCTGATAAAGTATCATCATTATGACTAGTAAAATTACTTGAAGAAGCAACTACTGAAGATAATGGTCTAGTAAGTTTGCTATTGTTTTTGCGGGATTCTTCACGTGAAGATTTTGTGGTATCGATCCCACGACTAGCAGCTTTCAATTTAGCCTCCCTTAAAATTTCTTCTACCATAGAATGAGGGACATCCTTTTTTTTAGAACTATTAGAATGATTACTATTTCTTATTGATTCAATAAGTTTTTGAGTTTCTGTAGATAAACCTTGAAATTGTATCTCACTTCTACCATTTCCATTACTATTACCTTCAGCAAGTTCAGATTTCCTTGATTTTTTACTAGACTCTTTTCTTGATAAAGTAGTATTTTCGTTAAAGTTTTGACCTTGTGAGCCCTTTAAATTTCCGGAGCGATCTTTATCGCTCATTGTATTTGACATTAAAAGAACGTCTTATCCACTAAAGATTGACTTTATATTATCGTAATAAAAAAAAAAAATAAATAAAAAAAAAAAATAGAATAATTTTTTTTTCCAGTTAAATATGTCTTTATTACCCAAAATTTGGGCTCTAAACGCGCGTGTTAAAAAAAAAAAGTTTTTTTGTGTTTTTGAAGTAAAAATATATATATATTAGTGTTAGTTAATATATATGCGTTATATACATATGTACACACATATATATAAGTATTATTATAAATTTTTTTTTTTTTTTTTTTTTTTTTTTTTGATACCGACTTGTCTATTTTTTCTCTAGAAGAGCTTTTTATAAATAAATATCGTTTTTAGGTTATTATGACCAAAAAATAATAAAGAAATAGAGGAAAATTTAGTGAAAAAAATCCGATAATTGATAATATAAAAACAACAAAGGTCAAATTGTAGTACCGATATCGATTCATAAAAGAAAAAAAAAAAAAATTTTTTTTTTTTTGACATGAGAAAACCAAATTTGGAAATGGAAATTTTTTTTTTTTTTTTTGACGTCGCACATTTGTCAATGTACGCTTTGATTTCCATTGTGCAAATTTACAAATTCATGCAAAATTACATAAAAAGTTTAGTTAAATAATTCAAAAACGGAGTAAAAAATGTTGACAAAGTCGGTGAAAAGATCTTTTGATCGATAAATGTTTCAATAATTCAATGGTATTATTATACGTAAATAAAATTTACGCCCAGGTGATCAGTTTTTAAGTTTTTATTGGTCAATTTGTATAATTTAATTTGTATCATGTGGAGAATCATAAGACATTTATAATTTTATTACATATACGACTATACGTCGATAAAAATTATTATGTTTGATTAGTACGTCAATTTTCATCCCGTAAAGAGATCCGCAAAGGTAACTTACTCAAATACTCGATGTTTTGGACACAAAGTATCACAAAGATCAGTATGATTAACGGGGGAACAACTTTTTTCAATCCGGTTATATGATAAATCCACCCGGGATAAAGATTGTTTCAATGTAAAAGGAAATGCAATAAAGAAGAAAAATATGACACAACATATGTGTAATATATGTAATAAATATAAATTTCATTAAAAATCATTATGCTTATGTCTGATAATTAGGTGAAACTATTTGAAGAATATGTTTCTCGCAAAAATTCCGAGATCGACGCTCTTGTGGACTTAAAATAGTAAGATGATTAACGCGAATTTTACACGTCCCATAATAAAAATAACGGAAAATAATATAGAAATGTTTGGATAATCTCAACAGGTTTTTCACATCGCTACACCTAAAATGATGATTATTTTACGTGTTACAAAGTAATCAACTTTTTCAACCACATGATTTTTCATGCCAACAAATATTGTGTAAATGTCGGCCGAATTTACCGACCGGATCAGTGTCATCAGGACTGATATTATCTGTTATGCACAAAGATAAAATTCGAGATTCGTAACATGGATCGTTTGACACAAAATTATCTGAATTACCACATAATGTAGGCCACAGTACTCGTACCCGAGGTGTATCAAATTTTTTATTATAAATAAAGGGTTTTAAAACTTGCAGAATATTCAAAAAAAGTATGGCCTGCATTGGATTTTATTATTTCTATATGTATATGATTTCTAATGTTTCACAGTTATAGACATGTATTTCTGGCAGAATTGTGATAGCATTTGCTTCCTGTAATCGAATACAGTTGGGTCTTGAACGGATTATAATAGTACAATATTTTCGATGTGCCAGATTTCTCGTAACTGTATATCGGATTTTTTATGTATTTTCATCAAATCGAATAAATCGAATACGCAATTTAAACAGTAAGCTGCTTTCAATGGATGGTCAGCAAGAAAGTTCAAATGTTTGTTTTTCGATTCTTTGATTCTGTTTCCTTGGCACCTTTTCTTTGAAAACCGGTTTCTTTTTGTTTATCCAATAGAATAACTCATGCAAATCAATTAAAAATTATTCGATGTAGTAGATAAACAATAATATATATCTAATAAAGTCATAAGAATCTGCTACAAGCCTACGTTGGTAAATTCCAAGATTATAAATTCCGTGAATATGCAATCTTTACAACATTGTTCAACTTTGAAATTCTGTTACTTCTATTATAGTGACTCTATATCTGAATTTAATAAAAACCAATTTAACGGCTAGTTGAGTACTGTAATTAGCTTAGCTAACAAAAGATAATAATATCATTTTACATCTATCTTCTTGTAATTTTTTAAAGTTTTTGTAATACATTTATAGTTACATAATTATGTTGTCTAATATGTTATTTACCATTAATAAAGATTATTTGACTAATTAAAAATTATATATCAAAAATAAGATAATATTAATAAGGATACTAGCAGGATATCTTTTGAGATTTTCTCAAGACTTATTGTCATTGTAATCAAGGAATCACTTGTTTTCTTATCTCTGTGGCTTCTTCTAATCATATTTAAATGATAGAACAAAAAAAAAAAAAAAATGTTTTTTTAATAATATAAAACAACTATTTAATAAAATAACAAAAATTATAATAAGAGAAATGATACATATAACATTATATCCATTTACTATAAACTCTTACCCCCCCCCAGTTAGATTTAACAACCAATCAAATTATATTATATTATTTTATAAGTATAACATAAGATTTTGACTACTTTTCTTTTCTCTTTAATAATTATATCATATATATTACTTTTCTAATTAATTTTGCAAAAAAAGACAATAAATATTAGTATAAAAAAAAACAAAAAAAAAAATCAACTTTGTAAAAAAGAAAATAAATAATATATCTGATACAAAAAAAAAAAAAAAAAAAAAATAATAAAAAAAAATAATATACTTTTTTAATAATATAAAATAATTATTTAATAAAATAATAAAGATTATAATAATTAACTTTGAAAAAAAAAAAAATTAATTATTATTTAATAAATATAATAATAAAGATTATATTGACTAATTTTGCAAAAAAAAAAAATAAATAATAGATTTAATACAATTTAATATAAAAAAAAAATAAAAAGTAATATATTTTTTTAATAATATAAAACAATTGTAATAAAAATTATAATTAACTTTACAAAAAAAACACAAATAAATAATAAATCTGATACAAAAAAATATAAAATAAAAAAATGAAGTTTATTTAATGATATGATCATATTCTAAATATCTTTTATTTAATTCATAAGTAATACAGTTATCTCTCTTAATAGTAAACCTTAATATAATAAAAAATATTATATAATAATCATCAATATAAAACAAATTTTAATATATGAAAAATATTTTAATTAACTGAATTTTATTAATTATAGACTGTATTATATACCATTATATGAAATCAAATTATAAATTAATAAAAATAATCCTTTTTATATTAATTTTTTTTTGATTTTAACAGTCACCGGAAATATCACATGCAGATCATTTTCATATTAAAATTATCTTGCATAACATCAATCGCATTACTTCATTTAATAGTTAAACATTAAATTTTTTAATGTACTACACTTATACAAATTAAGAATTTGATAGATTATCATGTGTTCTATCAATTTCTATTCTTACTTTCCGATCTTGAATAATAAAATTTTTTTTTATAACGTACGAAAAACTCTCCTTAAAAACACACTTTTTTCAAGATTGAAGTTGAGACATAAAAAAATATACAGTTTTAAAAGTAAAAATATATGTAATTTTACGAGTAAAAAAAGTTTTTCTAAGCTTGGAATAGCAGTTATTCAGGTAGTTTTTGTATAAAACATGAAAAACTAAAAAAAACACATTATTTTTAAATATACATAAATTTTTAGAATGAAATTTCATCACCTTGATCAAAGTAAAGTACCTTTTATTGCTTAAGTAAAGTTGTTTAGCAAAATCCAAAATACTTGGATCTTAAATTTTATAAATATAGGTATAATATTTAAAAAAAAACTCACATTTTTATAATGGAACTGACAACTAAATCTATTTTATATATTTAGAGTGTAGTTTTGGTACATTGGCAAAATGAAATTGCTTACTGCAGCTTAAGTTATGTTGTTCAGAAGTGTCAAAAATATTTATATTATAAATTTTTTAAGTATATAATAAACATTCATAGAGTAATATATATTTTACAAAACTGCACTAATTTTCAATTTCTAAATTTTTTTACATCTGTTTAATGACTTCAGAGTGTAATTTCAATACTTTGATCAAAGTAAATTACTTTTTGTTGCTCAAGTAGAGTTGTTTAGGCAGGTTAGATCTATTCATATCTTAAATTTTATAATATTATGATTAATATATATGAAGAAATTAACGTTTATATTTTCTCATACATTTAGAAATTTTAGAGCATAATTTCAATACTTTGGTCAAAGTAAATTGCCTTTTATTGTTTAAGTAATATTATTCAGGAAGGTCTAAATTACTTGTATATCAAATTTTATAATACGATGATTAATACTTATAGGGGAATTAGCATTTTTTGTAACGGTATTAATTTCTGATCTTTAATTTTTTATTATTTTAATAAAGAAAATAGACTATTTTTAAATAAAGATTCAAGTTGAATAATAAAGATTAAATGGGAATTTTTTTTTATAAAATCATAAAGGCACTTAATAAGTATTTTTGATTTTAAATTAAAGTACTATATTATATAAATGTAATGCTATATTTAATCTGTATTTTTTCAATTTTAACTTAATTTAGGCCGAAATTATAAGGTTGGCCAGAATTAGCAAAATTTTGGCCAGAATTATGAATTATTGATTAGCAAATTTAATCAGACTTAATTAATTTTGGCCAACTTTAATTATATACATGCGCTATACATTTGAAGAG